>OZ024833.1:28721673-29175192 GCA_964016985.1 Anodontia alba | reverse complement strand
TCCTGAAATCCTGTCTTATTAAAATTAATGCACTCCTGAAATTGTATCATGTCAAAGTTAATGCACTCATAAAATTATATCAAAACAAAATTAATGCACCCCTGATATTGTATCATATCAAACTTGTTGCAATTATCCATTAAATGAAATGTGATATCCTTGATACAAGGTCGGTGTACACTTTGGTCAGTCTCATTATAGCATCTGTGAAACGGGGTCATAATGATTATTGTGACAAATTGGTTATTGCGTAGTTTTAAATTTCTCGCCTGACGAAAAACTGTGCAATAACCTGTACTACTGAAATTGCATCATATTAAATTTTATACACTCCTGAAAGTGTATGGTATTAAATTAATGCGCCCCTGGAATCGTACCATATTAAAATTAACGCAATCCTAAAAACCTATCATATTAAAATTAATGAACTCCTGATATTGTATGATTTCAAAATTAATGAACTCCTGATATCATATCATATCAAAATTAATGCACTCCCGATATAGCATCATACACAAATTACTGCAGTCTTGAGATCATATAATAAAATTAATGCACATCTGAAACAGTATCATTTTAAAATTAATGCATTCTGTACTAAACATTGTATTCTATTTATGCATATAGTCATTCAGATTACTCTGCTGAATGCATATTAAAAGAAAGATGCAACTACCGTTTTATATTCAAATACTCTCAACCTCTTACCATTATTGACCTAAAATTTGAGAAAAAAGAAATCCAATTTACTACCTACTCATTACGAAAACACACCTATATAATTTTGATCCCCCTTGAACTCCACTTTTATATAGTAAAACTGGGGTTTACAGGGGTATATATTAGTTTTCTTATTTCTGTTCAAAAACATAGATTGTGGGTACTCGTTAGAACCGCCTCGGCGAGGCGGTTCTAACGAGTACCCACAATCTATGTTTTGAGCAGTAATATGAAATAAAAAATCAGAAGTTTTATCTGTAAAGTTTCAGTTTTGGTGAAATTTTCAATATACATTGTATTTGAATAGGTGTGTTTTCGTAATGTGATGTCTAAATGCTACTGGGTGATTGGCAAACAGAGCAGACACTGATCAAACGCCGCGTTCTGATCTCGATTTACACTGTTTGCTATGCCTATCTGTCCGAATATTTAGGTTATATGTGTGTGTTTAGACTAGCTCCAGCCTCCAATGACTACATATTTATTCATATAATCTTGTTTGATAATCTACTAAAATAAAACCAAAATCATATCATGACTATAAAGACTGGTCACTAGACCAGCCTTTACAGTCATGATATTATTTTGGTTTTATTTTAGTAGATAATCAAACAAGATTATAAGAATAAATATTCATTTACTGGAGACTGGAGCCAGTCTAGCGTGTGTTGAGCAAAGGGAACTCGCGTATGAGGACAATGAAGGCCTAGACCAGCCTGTACAGTGTGATCAGCGCCTTTGGCTAGGTGTCCGATCAAAGAAATATTTACTTTTGAATAGATCAAGGGACAAACTAGAAATGTGTCCGAAGGATACGGATGCGCCCACCCAACCCGCACCCCCCCCCGCCCCCCCCCCCCCCCGAAAAAACTTAACGCAAATTGCTAACGCCATCTCGAACGCGGACCGATATTTTAGTAGATTATCAAACAAGATTATAAGAATAAATATTCATTTACTGGAGACTGGAGCCAGTCTAGCGTGTGTTGAGCAAAGGGAACTCGCGTATGAGGACAATGAAGGCCTAGACCAGCCTGTACAGTGTGATCAGCGCCTTTGGCTGGGTGTCCGATCAAAGAAATATTTACTGTTGAATAGATCAAGGGACAAACTAGAAATGTGTCCGAAGGATACGGATACGCCCCCCCCCCCCAAACCCCCCCCTGAAAAAAACTTAAACGCAAATTGCTAACGCCATCTCGAACGCGGACCGACGAACGGGCGGACAGGGTAACACTATATCCCTCTTTCCACCATTCTTCGAATGGCGGGGCATAAAAAGACGTTGATTATATGCTATAATGTAAGTATGGCAGATGTATATGTATGTATGTGTATCTTGTACGTGTATATGTATATGTATGTGCGTGTATGTATGTGTGTATATATATATTCAACTCAACTTCTTTCGCCCTACTCTGATTGTTATATTTCAATAGTGTATGTCATATATATCTATCTATCTCTCTGTCTATTTCTCTATCTATGTGAGTCTTAGTTGTTCGCATTTATCAAACTAGTAACCTATTCCCAGCACAATAATTTGTCCTAATTTTATGATTTGTTCTATTGTTGGAGCACATGTATTGATCCCATTATTACATGTCTATCGCCCCCAAAATGGAATGTAGGCAGCAGTGTAGACCCAGATCAACTGGTCATAGAAACTGTCGTAAGACAGATCAGCTGGACACAGAAAGGGGCGTCAGCCAGGTCAGTTGGTCACAGAAAGGGGTGTCAGCCAAATCAGTTGGCTACAGAAAGCGGCCTCTGGCAGTGTCGATATAAATGTTTGCGTTTAACAGAAATTTCTGTAAACAAATAATAAAAACAAAATAAATCCGACAATGGAAACGCTTAAAGATTTTCACCTTAAACTGAATATAGGTTTGTGCACAAGTAAGCATAGGAACGTGTTTGGGCAGATCATAAATAAAACTGCAAGCCATGCACCATGCCCCGCCACACAGGGACATATTCCCTATGCACTTCTGTAGTATAAGGGCTGAAAACAATCTAGGATAATAATGAAGAGAAGCAATAAACAGTTATTTCATCTCCCAAAAAAAAAAACAACAAAAAAAAAACCCCCCAAAAAGTCTAAGTTAAAAATGCAATAAAAAGTGATAAAAGAATAATTTCAGGATTCTGAAAAAAACAATATGCATATCTTCAGACCATCCTAAAAGCGCCTGTAAAGTTTCAAAAGGATTAGCCTAAAACTGTAGGAGGAGTTGCGCGTACAAGGTACATACTCCCTATATGTTTCTGTAGTATTAGGGCTCGAAAAAAGTCTAAGTTAAAAATGAAAAAAATGTGATAAAAAATAATTCAGGATTCTGAAAAAACAATATGCATATCTTCAGACCATCTTAAAAGCGCCTGTAAAGTTTAAAAAGGATAGGCCTAAAACTGTAGGAGGAGTTGCGGGCAGAAGGTACATACTCCCTATACATTTCTGTAGTATTAGGGCTCGAAAAAAGTCTAAGTTAAAAATGAAAAAAATGTGATAAAAAATAATTCAGGATTCTGAAAAAACTATACGCATATCTTCAGAACATCCTAAAAGCGCCTATAAAGTTGGAAAAGGATTGGCCTAAAACTGTAGGAGGAGTTGCGGGCAGAAGGTACATACTCCCTATACATTTCTGTAGTATTAGGGCTCGAAAAAAGTCAAGTTAAAAATGAAAAAAAAATGTGATAAAAAATAATTTAAGGATTCTGAAAAAACAATATGCATAGCTTCAGACCATCCTAAAAGCGCCTGTAAAATTTGAAAAGGACTGGCCTAAAACTGTAGGAGTTGCGGGCAGACGAATGGTGGGGGCGTTGACGGACGGACGGACGGACGGACGGACGGACACTCAAAATTTCAGAGGGTATTACATAATACACCGCCACTTTTTTGGTGGCGGGGCATAAAAAAGACAATAAACCAGGGTCCCCTGAACGCATTTTAGTCTGGAGACCCTCAAAAGAGTAACTGGCAAACAGTGCACACCCAGATCAGACGCCACAGAATGCGACGTCTGATCAAGGTCTACACTGTTTGCATTAAGTACAGGAATTTCTATAAAATATAGCAATAATAAAAAAATAACCGGACACCCTGCTTTTGGAAATAAATCGAATCGGGAGTTAGTTATAGTAGAAGAGTCTACTCCATGTAAATTGGTTTACTGAAAATTGGGTTTGTGCAAAGAATGACGTAGAAAATTAGGTCAACACTGAGCAATAATGAGCAAGTCTACATTTTTTTTTTCACGTTTTATTTCCGACTTATAAAAAGCTAACAATAAATTTTATAAAATCACAAAAATGATAATGATTAACAAAAAAAAAAAAAGAAGAAGAAGGAAGCAACAGGATTTAACCTATACCATTCTGGGCTAATTCAGCAGACGACAAACTGATAGTTTTCTTTATTTTTCTAGAAAACAGGTTTTGACATTTCATGCAAAGTGTCTCCCATGGATACAATTTGCATGAAATGTCAAAACCTGTTTTCTGAAAAAAAAAGAAAAAAAATTTCAATATGTCGTCTGCTGAAAACTTTATCCAGTATGCTAAGCGTTAACAACACTAGAAAATGCAAACATACAACGTAACAAAAACATCGTTTCAAGGTCACGGTGTTACGAGTCTGAAACACGGGGTATGATGAAACTATATGGGTATGTCTATCTACATGGTCATGCGAACGTGGATGTCACATGTGTTTTATCCTACGCATGTGTATTTCGGACGGAAAATCAGATAAAAGTAAGTTGGAGGCGGGCTCTTTATCAAATAAGGAAAAAAAAAACTAATGCGGTAGGGTGGGCGGAAACGGCTATCTAAGGTGGAGAAAAACTGCTTTATACTATATTTCCTGTTGCTATTTTTGTGGGGATTTGGGGTGGGGGACGGGACGGGGGAACTACTCTCTGACAGCTGCAAATAATTCGCCACTGCATTACAAAACACTGAGAAAGAAAATAAAGACATTGCATATGTTTCTTCGGGTAATGACTAGCAGACGCTAGACGTAGCATATGGAACACATAATAAAGAAGATGGCAAAAGTCTGTAGGCGAATAAACTATGATTTCGGTTTCGCAAAGCTCCTGACTGAAGGACTGCCATATTCTAACAGTGTTAGCCGAAATATTGTATGTGCATTAAACTTCAATTACTCGAACACCGACGTCTCATTTACCGTTGCTGATTCGAACTTATTTTTGAGTAGCTAGCTAATAGTAGTAGATAGCTAAAGAAAACAAATATTGAGGGATATTTTAGGGAAAGTTTTTTTTCATGTTTTTATTATGAAAGTTTATGTTGCGTGTACATATGAGAATCGCATCATCGAGACGATTCTAGTGAGAACACTCAAAATACCATTATATTACAGAAGATCGAAAATAATCCCTAAATTATCTCCATTTGCCTCCTGACCTGGCGCTATGCTTAAACCCCCAGTGACTCGAACTACCCATGTCTAGAACACAATTCCATGGTCCCAAAGATGTTCGACCCATTGAAGTTTGACTGTATATCGTCCGACTCTGAAAACGCTGAAAACAGTTTTCAGCGAGAAGTTAACATATTTAACTGACTGCGGTTTATATCGACAAACTTCGTTCAAGGACGCTACGAAACAGCCAGGCTGGCAAATATAAACAAACACCTGAAACCACAGACAATCGATAAAACCATATTGACACATATAAACGCTAAATTAACACAATATTATTCGCCCTGACACATGCTTCTTGTTCATTATGTTTACTGTTTCATAAAGTATTTCAGAAGTTGTCCCCGGGTGACCCCTCCGCCCGGCTTAATATTGTTTGGGTGTAAAGATCTCCGCTAAGTGACCGCATTTACGACGGATTATTGCATTCTTCCAGCTGACGTAAGTTACTATGCGTCTGAAATATCTTATAATACCTTACACTGCACATTTTGGAGGGAGAAAATATGCTAAACACACTTGACACTCGACTATATTAAAGCAAATACGCGCAGAACCGCCATCTTTGACGAATATTATTTGCTTAATCTAGGTTAAGTATATGTATGTTTACAAATCAAGTTATGAGAGATAAATCCGCCAAAATCGTAACAAAATCTATTAGAAGAATACACATATCTTACCTTTCTATGAAATAAAATGATCTCAAAATCTGTCACTAGACCGCAATGTCTCCGTATATTATTGGAAAAAATCTATAAACACACAACCCTAATGTGCAGTAAAATACGAAGCGTCACGTGACCATGTCAATTTCTGACTTGATTAGTATTCTGAACGCTCGAACAGATTTGCAATGAAAGGCTGTGTGTATTCGATGTAGGTGATAAACTATTTCTCGCTCTAAGGCTCCATTAGGGGGAAACGTTCATTTAAGCGGTTTAAATGATGCATTAAGTAGCGCACTTGGCGTTTATTCTAACTGGCTAAATAAAAAGAATAAATAAATAAATAAATAAAGCTACGAATAAAATTGAAGATGGCGATAACAAGTACGGCAGAAAACTGAAACTGATTTTTTTTTTTTTTGGGTTGCCTTTTTTTTTATTTCGTTATTTTTTCTTTTCTGCTTCTTCTTGCACATGCTGTCCTTATACTATTTTTTAGTTTGTTTTTTTTTTTCTAATACACATTCATATACTTTTAACGCTGTGCATGCTGCAGCTTTCAGCTTATGAGCTTTTAAATTTCTTTACTTATTTTCTGTCAATTTCAGGCAAATTAGGAGACAATTTGCATGAAATGCCAAAACCTATTTTCCGGTAAAAATAAGAAAAAATAAAACCAATTTGTAGAGTGCTAAATTTATCCCGGGTAGTTGTGAAGGTTAAATAGAAAGTTGTCAAAATTTATGCTTATCGAGTTACCAACTGCTTTTCCAGACCAATTATTGTAAATCTTATTGTAAAGTCTGTGTTAAATATTCTGTACAAAACATTTAAAATAAGTTTAAAAAACTCCCACCAGTTAAATCATATCTCAGCATGACGTCACAAAGCAAATCAATATGCAAAATTAAAAATTACATACCATATGAAGTAATATATATATATTACTTGAGCAGGTAAAATCCTTTCGATTCAAATCATTTAAACACTATCTCAAAACCGAAGAGTGCTTAATCTTTAGATATTCATTCTGTCTTTTTTTGCAGCAGTCTGTAATAGACTCACAGTGCCTTTTTGCTTTATTCTCTGTTGTTCTTGTTATTCTTGTCACCTTTTCCCCACAAATATTTACTATCTAGAGATTCCTATTTAGTCTGACCAATCCTCTCCACATCTTCCTACATGTCTCAAGTTCTTTTCACTGTTATCACTTACTGATTTGCAGATTATTATTTAATATACATTGATTATTCAAGAAGGGGTTATCAGTTTCTGGCGAAAGGATGTGCACAATACTGGCTAACCGCTTTGAGGACCTTACCTGCCCAGTAAAAGTGTGGTTAGGTAAACTGACCGCGCTCAACATGACCCCATTGGGTTGACTGGGCCGTAAAACCACAACACAAACAATATACACTGATTGCACATGATTACGAATCTATGATATTTAGTTGAATTTACGTATGCTTAATTGTATTTTTTCTCAAATATCTTTTGTATACTATAAGTCGACCCTAGTTATCTCGACTTCGCTTATCACGAATAACCGTTTATCTCGAAGAGAAAATATGGTCCCTATTTGAACATGAAAATCTAATAACAGGTAACAAAATATTGTGGAAAAGATGAGAAATTGCTCTTCTCTTTTCCACAATATTTCCAATATATCTCTAATTTCAGGAGGCAATTTACATATTCATTTGTGAAATGTGGTTGTTCGATTTATTTTTTCCTCAATTCTGCAAATCTGATATGTCGAGGTACGGACATCTCGAAGTATTTCACGGTCCTTTGACTTCGAGATAACGATAGTCGACTGTACTTGTAGCTGTGTGTTGTACAATCACTTCAATTTTTGTATGTGTTCTACAATTTAAAAGATTTAAGGGGACTGGGTACACTTAGTAGATGTTCCGCCATTTTTATACCCCGCCACAGGATGGTTGCGGGGTATTATGGTTTCACGTTGCTCGTCCATGTGTCCGTCCATCAGTCCGTCTATCGTACGTACGTCCGTATTTTCGTTTCCGGACGATAACTGGAGTGAATGTCAATGGATTTCCACCAAACTTTATATGCGCATTGATATTGCGGAGATCTGGGTTGGGCTTGCTAATGGGCAAAGTTCGCCAATATTTGACAGTTATCTGCCCGCAACACGTCTAAGGTTTTCGTTTCCGGATGATAACTTGAGCGAATGTCAATGGATTTTCATTAAACTTGTATGTGCATTGACATTGTACAGATTTGGTTTGAGAATGCTAATGGGCAATTTCGTTAAGTCTTGACAGAGTTATCTGCCCGCGACACGTCTATATTTTCGTTTCCAGACAATAACTTGAGTAAATAACAATGGATTTTCACCAAACTTGGTATGTGCATTGCTATTGTGGAGATCTGGTTTGCGAATGCTAATGGGCAAAAAATCGTCAATTTTTGACAGAGTCATCTCATCATGACACGATAATGGCGAGGTATTATCCTTTCCCGTTTTTATTTTTACAATGTAGAAAACAGTGGCTTCTTAATGCTTTCCTTCATGCTATTTCGGGCCCACTCTAAAAGAAAACAATTTTCTCTAGCATTGTTTTTTTTTTTTTCAGAAGAGAGGCAAAACAATTTGATAGAGTTGTCTCCCTTGAAAGTGTATAGCTTCTCCTAAGTCCGACATTTTTGAAGAGCAAACAGCAAACACAGACCTTCGAAATATCAAATCAAGGTTATTCGACAAAAGAAAAGTTATTCTAAAAATTTCTTAATTTGCATACTTAAACATACAATCATCACTTCGACCATTTGGTTCGACATATAGAATTACAACCATAAATACTGCGACTCCTTACCATACTTGTTGTTGATCAAGTCCATTCTACTGTGTGTGGATGTTTGTAAAAACTTCTGGACATAATTGCAAATAGTTTAGACCTTGATCAAACGCCGCTTTCTGCGGCGTCTGATCAAGGTCTACACTGTTTGCTTAAGCCTGTTGGTCCCAGTACTTTGGTTTATTACAGTGCTTTCAGGAATGGTAACTGGATCGCATTGGCGTATTTTCAAAGGTTTCCTTCTACATGTATTGCGGAGCTTTTCTGAGCCCTTGAGGACGCACGCAAATAAGAGAGAGAGAGAGAGAGAGAGAGAGAGAGAGAGAGAGAGAGAGATGGTACATTATATTTTTTTGTACTTGTGTATCCTTCGTTCGTCTGTGAGCACATTGTTGAACCAACAGAGCTGGTGAACTAGCTCTTGTAAATGTAATATCTGTTTTAATTTGCATAAATTATTCATACAACTCAGTTTACCAATTGATTGGAGAAAAATCAATGTTTACATATCAGGTCGCAAAAGCAAAAGACGATTGCCATTCACGTTATGTTTATCCTATATATACACACAACAAACCAAAAGTATTGTTGACAACTTTTTTATTTATTATTATTATTATTTTTTTTTTTTTTTTTTTTTTTTCAGAAAAATAAAAATCTAAGTGTCCGTCTGCCACAGATGTGATTGGCGCTTTTAGGGTTAAATATACAAACTTGTCATCAAATTTCTAAACATTGAATTATTAATCTTCATTTTTTTTTTTTTTTTTTTTTTTGTATTGTCGGGCTATATCTGATACAAGACGTGATCACCATAATACGACAATATAATACAGCTGTACAATATTTTTTTTTTTTTTTTTTGTAAATCGCTTCCATGTATATAAGTGGTATAAACTTTTTGTCTTTAAAATATGTTTAAAGATCACATTACGAAAACAGGCCTATTCAAATATATTGAAAATTTCACTACCAAAAACTGAAAAATTTTCAGATAAAAAACTCCAATTTTTTTCATATTTCTGCTCAAAACATAGATTGTGTGTACTCGTTAGAACCGCCTCGTTGAGGCGGTTCTAACGAGTACCCACAATCTATGTTTTGAGCAGAAATAAGAAAAATAATTTATACCCCTGTAAACCCCAGTTTTACTATATTAAAGTGGGGTTTAAGGGGGTTAACATTATATAGGTATGTTTTCGTGATGAAATTGTCGTCCGCTGCAGTTGTGACTAGCACTTGAAGGATTAAACGTATGTTTGAACCTTTCATATAAAACTAAGAGACATTTAAGATCAAAGAAAGTTGAATATGTAATCAGAAGTCTACAGTACATACAAACGTGTCAATATATGAAATAACAAAGCATATATACATGCACTGGTACAGTAAAAAATAAAATAAAATAAAATAAAAAAAAAAAAAAAACAAAAAAAAAAAACAAACTAATTTCCCGTCTGACTGATATTTGAATCAGCATAAAAATGATAAATGTTTTACAAAATAAATAAATAAATTTATAAATAAATAAATAAATAAATAAAATCCTATCGTTTGGAATGTTCTTCTGCCTGATTTCGCTGATCAGTAGGAGTTTCCGACAGGTAAGGAAACCGGAAAAATATGTGTAGTCAAGGAGGAGTATTTTACCTTTGTTAGAAAAGTAAAACTCATAACGTGGGTCCAGGCTAATGTAAAAACAATGGTATAAAATTGCAGCCTGTAACTACTATAAATGCATTACAACACCGACAAAGGATTCGGTTATTTTACTGAGCCCGTTGTTACAGAGCACGTGGCGGACCGTTATTCAATCAAGCACGCTCCGCGAACCGAACCGCGCATTATCAGTCAGATCAGTACCTGGTGACATAAAAACCGAAAAGCCGCCTAATGCCTGAAAATTTGCATAGTTATAATAAAGAGTAAACACCATATTTACCCGTATTGGACAGACAGTCCTAAGCAAACAGTGTAGACCCAGATCAGACGCCGCAGAATGCGGCGTCTGATCAGGGTCTACACTGTTTGCCAGCTTTATAGATACATAAAAATGTAGCAAAACTGGACTTGTTCAAATTTTAGGACGAGTATGGTAAGGACTGAATGTGTCTAAATACTTAGATTAAATACAGTAAACCGGTGCTTATAGCCGTTTTTTTTTTTTTTTTTTTTGTGTGTTTTTTTGTTTTGTTTCTTGCTACCCGGAACAAAGAATACCCATGCTGAAAAAAATAATCTAAATTGAATATCTGCCTATATTATGTGTTAATGACTTCAGCAAGCAAACATCGTTTTGCAACAACGTCATTTCGACGATCACCCAACGTCTTTTGCTTTGTCTCCGATTTATTTATTTATTTTTTTTTTCTTATCAAAAATAAATCCTATTTCAAAATTTAAGAAGCACACGCTTTTATGTGTAAACTTTTTTTCTTTTTTTTTTTTCAGTTCATGATCAGATGGTAACCCATTTATTCTCCCCGTCAATTGATATACAGAGGGCCATCTCTCTGCATACCTTACAAACTACATAGTTTGATATACATACAGCACAAAGTTATTTCATTACAGTGTAGACCGCCAACATAAGAGACATCATGGAGCGATTTTTTTGTTTCTTTGGTTCCCTGGAATGTTGTTATAAGTACAACACATATTTAAATCTGTAAACTAAGATAGAATCAAGAACTCAGAGTACTGTTGATAATAATAATAATAATAATAATAATAATTATAACAACAACAATGAAAAATAGTAATAATAATAATGTCATTTTTTTCTAAGGATTACATATTAAGTATAAACTTATCTAACATATGGTCCTTAATACAATGTACATGTTTACAATTTATAACATTCAGTGACATTATGTGCATTATATACAACTAACAAAATCTAAAAATAAAGTCTAGGAAGCATTAACAAGCAAATGGTAATAATAACACAATGAAACTCCGAAATTATTATTATTATTATTATTATTATTATTATTATTATTATTATAAATATTATTATTTTTATTATTATTATTATTATTATTATTATTATTATTATTAACTCCGAAATTATTATTATTGTTATTATTATTATTATTATTATTATAAATATTATTATTAGTAGTAGTAGTAGTAGTAGTATAGTAGAAGTAGTAGTAGTTGTTGTTTTTGTTGTTAAAAGAAAGTAACAAACACCGGTTGAATCACGGAGGGCTCGAACAATAACAAACAGGAAAAAAAATAATTTTACACGCTGATTGATAAAGGTCAAACGAGAAAAAAATAGAGAGGATATTACACAATAACTGAGGCAGCATTCAATTTGATAAGAATAGCAAAATTTGCTGCAAATTTAAAATTAACCTCAAATGGCTACTGTTAAAATTCCATGTTTCCATTTCAATAAATGTGTTATGCAAGATCCTCTAATAATATTCTGATGAAAGTTTCCAATAAGATTTTTTCCTAAAGCTGTGACAATAATTAAATAAAGACGTGAAACGATAATACCCCGCCACTATCATATCTAGGATAGATAACTCTAGAGCAGACGAAATTCGGCCATTAACTTTCACAAAGCAGACGTCTACAATATCAATGCACATAGCAAGTTTGGTGTCATATGACATGAAAGTCGCAACAAAGGAATGAAGCATAGCTGATAAAAAAAATCCCGCCTATCGTGGGATTCGAACCAGGTCTGTCCGGATAAAAAATCCAATGCTCTAACCACTGAGCTAAAGACTCGACTCCCTGACGCAGGTGTCAGAGACTGAATATATATCTACAAGCTATCCATAATCTGCTGAAGCAGATAGTCGAAGGTAGGAGTGCTGGGTCGTACACTCCCCCTTTTCAAGGAAGTCATCATTTATGATGACGCGAAGCCATTTTTGGCGAAATAGAGTCCAATCCCGGACGAGCCCCCATCTTACGACATGAAAGTCGCAACACGAGAATAAAGCATAGCTGATAAAAATTTCCCGCCTATCGTGGGATTCGAACCAGGTCTGTCCGGATAAAAATCCAATGCTCCAACCACTGAGCCAAAGAGTCGACTCCCTGACGCAGGTGTCAGAGATTGATATACATACAAGCTATGCGTAATCTCCCAAGGCAGATAATCGAAGGTGGGAGTGCTAGGTCGTAACAGGTAAAAATCCATTGTTATTTACTGAAGTTATCGCCCGGAAATGAAATCCGAGCATGTCGCGGGCAGATAACTCTGTAAAAAAATGACGAAATTTGCCCATTAGCAATCCCAAACAAGATCTCCACAAAATCAACGCACAAACCAAGTTTGGTGAAAGTCCATTGATTTTTACTTAAGTTATCATCCGGAAACGAAAATATGGATGTGTCGCGGGCAGACAACTCCGTCAAAAATTGACGAAATTTACCCATTAGTCACCCCAAACCAGATTTCCACAATATCAATGTATATACCAAGTTTAGTGAAAACCCATCGATATTTACTTGTTATCATCCGGAAACGAAAATATGGACGTGTCGCGGGCAGATAACTATCAAGAATTGACGAAATTTGTCCATTAATCATCTCAAACCAGATCTCCACAATATCAATACATATACCAAGTTTGGTGAAAATCCATTGATATTCACTCAAGTTATCATCTGGAAATGAAAATATAGACGTGTCGCGGGCAGATAACTCTGTCAAAAATTGACGAAATTTGCCCATTAGCAATTCCAAACTAGATCTCCACAATATCAATGCATATTCAAAGTTTGGTAAAACAATCCATTAATATTTACTCAAGTTATCGCCCGGAAACAAAATACGGACGGACGCCCGTACGCATGAGGTAGCAGTTATGGGTTGCAACCCACAAATATGCACCCCAGAATGTTGTCCATCACGGACAGAGACGTCCGTTCTCATGAGAGAGTTGTTGTGGGTTGATTCATCTATACTTTCCAGACTTGTGGGGAAAAATCAAATTGTGAGCTGCACCTCAGAAGTCGATATTTTCTAATTACTTTTAAAAGGGGTTGGGGTGGGGGTGGGGGATAGGGATTAGGGATTATTTGAAAGTAATTTGTTTGCACAAGTTTTGGACATTCTGTCCGTGGTTGTCCGAAAATTGTGGGTCTGGACGTACAGAGAGCAATTGAGAGGTGTAAACACCCCTGTAGACTGTTTGTACGTACGACAAACGGACGGACGGACGTTCCAACGAACGGGTACTTATGTGATTATCCAGAGTAGTTTTGTACTTAAAGCCACATAAATCGATTTTTTGCCAAACAATTCAAAATGTTTATGTGTCTACGGAATAAATCCTATTTAAACACACATTGAAACTGTCCGTCAAATACAGCCACCTAAGTACGAGCGGACAACCAACGTGATACCATAATAACCCGCCACTAACGTGTGGCGGGGTATAAAAATATACTAAAGAAGATTTTCATGAAGAACCACAGTCACAGAAAATAGCCAAGATTGTGGAATTATCAAATTTTATTACTTGTCCACACGGACAAGTGGTCAAAATCTACTTGTCCAACCAAGATTTACTTGCCATTTTACTGGATTTTTTCTTATTTCTGGAAGAAAGCTTATGTTGTGGGTAATTATTAGAAGCGCCTCGATGAGGCACTTCTAATGAGAACCTACATTATATGTTTACTTAGAGAAATAAGACTGGAAATGTATCCAAAGGACACCGATGCCCCCGCCTGAAAAACCTAAACGCAAAGTGCTAACGCCTGAAAAACTTAACCCTTAAAGCGCTAATCACAACAATTGTCGTCTGCTTTGTCTTCTGCCGGTTACTTTAAAAGTCATTGTTGCAAACATTGTGGACCCAGATCAGACTGCTCCTTTAGGAGCAGTCTGATTTGGGTCCACACTGTTTGCCTATATGCAAAATGTAAGTTTGAAAAGTTTGCAAGAAGATGCAGCAGACGACATTTACAGATGCAGATTTTCTTGGCGCTTTAAGGGTTAAGCGCAAATTGCTAACGCCATATCGGACGCGGACGGAGACGGAAGGACGGATGTACATGGCTAACACTATTTGATCTTTCCACCATTTCGAATGGTGGTGGTGTGGGGGTGTGAGGGGTGTGCGTGTGTGTGTGTCGGGGGGGGGAGGGGGGGGGCATAAAAAGATATATATCATAATCTGAATACTCTTCTTAGCTAGAGCTATGAAGTTCTCGTCCCAGGACAAGTAAACTGAAATTTCTTCAGGGAAATGGGACAAGATTGACAAGTAGGGCATGATGTAGCCTAGCTACTATGCCAATATATAAATATGTTTGTCACTTTTTGTTTACTTATTATTTTTTTTTCATTTACAGTCTACTTTTTGAGTCAATGTTTAGCTAGTCTATGGGTGAACTTTTCTTCTGTGGTTGTCTCTGAAATATATTAGAAATCCAGACCATATTATCTGTAGACTAGCCACAGAGCTCAATAAGCCAAAAAATATATATGTATATTTCTAAGCCTTGGGCAAGGCTAGGCATGATGTTTCCCTTGCCCTGACAAAGCCTACCAATAAAGTCAAGACGAAGAATAAGGCACAGTCGGCTTTATGTTTAGTTTGTAAGTGATTCGCACGCTTTTACACATCGAAATACCTACAAGATAAAATTAATTTTCCATAATAAATCCACTGGATGTTTATTTCTAAACATTACGAAAACACGCTTATTCAAATATATTGAGAATTTTACCATCAAAAAATGAAAACTTTCAGATGAAAAATTCTGGTAGTTTTCATATTTCTGCTCAAAACATAGATTGTGTGTACTCGTTAGAACCGCCTCGGCGAGGCGGTTCTAATGAGTACCAATAATTTATATTTCTGAGCAGAAATATAAAAATCAGTGTATCCATGTAAACCCAGTTTTACTGTATAAAAGTGGGGTTTAAAGGGGTCAAACTATATAGGCGTATTTTCGTGATGAAGCAGCTATTTAACCCACGGAAATTTGGATCAGCGATTATACCATTAAAGATAAAACAATAGATACTCTTCTCTTTGAAAAACTACATAACAGATTTTGCAAAGTTTTTCTTAGTCTAGTCTAGGAGTTCATAAAAAAGTCATCAAATTTTGCCTCCAGACACGAATTAGGAACTGAAACAATACTTAACTTTATTGCTTTATTATTTTAGGAGAATTAAAAATGTAACCCTTTATTAAATGACAGGATATAATATGAATATTGTGCGACAGATTGCACACTTAATTTAGTTTAATCAGACTCAGACTCTATGAAGGTGCCAATCTAAGCCTTTCATTATGTCTCCCCCTGACAGGGATGGAGACATATTGTTTTTCCCTCGGTTGTCTGTCCGTCTGTCTTTACGTTCATCACGCAATCCGTCACGCAATCGTGTCCGCTCTATAACTTGAAAACGGTTCAAGATATTTTCATGACACTTCATAGTAATATAAAGCATGATCAGACGACGTGCAGAACAAAAGAACTATAACTCGTGTTTATACAATTTTGGAGTTATTCCCCTTTGAAATTGGACAATGGTAATTTCGTGTCCGCTCTATAACTCGAAAACCGTTCAAGATTATTCAGGAAACTTCATAGAAATATACAGCATCATCAGACGACGTGCAGAAAATAAGAACTGTAACTTTTTTTTTGTATATTTTTGGAGTTATTCCCCTTTGAAATTGGACGATGGTTTCGTGTCCGCTCTATAACTCGAAAACATTTTAGACGTTTAAATGAAACTTTATAGAAATATAAAGCATCATCAGTTGACGTGCAGAGCACAAGAATCGTAACTCTTTTCAGTACATTTTTGGAGTTATTCCCCTTTGAAATTCAACAATGGTTATTTTGTGTCCCCTAAGTAACTTGAAAACCGTTCAAGATATTTTCATGAAACTTCGTAGAAATATAAAGCGTCATCAGACGATGTGCAGAAAACAAGAATCATGTCTCTTATCTGTACATTTTTGGTGTAAATCCCTTTTGAAATTCGACAATGGTGATTTTGTGTCCGCTCTATAACTTGAAACTGTTTAAGATATTTTCATGAAACTTCATAGAAATATAAAGCATCATCAGACGACGTGCAGAACACAAGAACCGTAACTCTTCTCTATAATTTTTGGAGTTATTCTCTTTGAAATTCGACAATTGTAATTTTATGTCCGCTCTATAACTTGAAACCGTTCAAGATATTTTCATGAAACTTCATAGAAATATAAAACATCATCAGATGGCATGCAGAATACAAGGACAGTAACTTGTCTATACATTTTTTGGGGTTATTTCCTTCTGAAATTCGACAATGGTAATTTCATATCCGCTCTTTAGCTTGAAAACCATTCAAGATATTTTAATGAAACTTTATGGAACTATAAAGCAGTGATGATGAACAATTAGTATGGGTAAACTTTCTATATGTGAGTGGCAGCCAGCTTGTGGGGTGCGGGGGACATATGTTTTGTTTGTTTTGTTTTTTTGTTTTTTTGTTGTTTTTTTTTGTTAAAAACAGCTCTAGTTAGACGGTTGATTCCTGATGGCATGTCTTTGTGCGGGCCCTCCGGGTTTTAACTAGTGATTTTCTTTAGCTCTCCATGGTTCCCAGTGTCTGAGTAGACTGACTCCAGTCTCCAGTGACTATCTTTTTTATTATTATTATCCAGTTTAATAATCCACCAAAATAAAACCAAAATAATATCATGATTATAAAGGTTGATTTAGTGATTAGACCAGCTTTTATAGTCATGATATTTTTTGCTTGTATTTTAGTGCATTATCAGACAGGATTATAAGACAAAAAAGAGTCACTGGAGACTGGAGCCAGACTAGTGTCTGAGGTGTTTGCCAGGGGCCCTCATCCTGGTTTCATCGCAGTGATTTGATTTGATGTACACGTTTTTCACGTTTTTCACGGTGTTGTTTTGTTGATGTTTTTTTTTTTTTTTTTTTCTAAAATGTTTCGCTGATTGCGAACGATCATCTTGTTGTAAAGTCCGTGATATGCTGGTTGATTCATGACACTGAAATCGTTTTAGATCTCATATTCTCATATGAACGTAGACCGGCTCATGTCTCCAGTGATTAAATTTTTATGCCGCCGCCATTAAATTTTTATGCCGCCGCCCATTCGTACATACGAAAAATGGTTTCCGTTCGATATCTTTTGAAAAAAATAGTATATTAGATTCATATTTTATACACAGGTATATAATCATAAAATACAGGTCAAGTTCGATTTAGGGTAAAATACATCAATTATGACGGGAGTTTTGGCCCTTTTTCAATTTCATTTTTTTTTTTTTTTTTTTTTTTTGAAAAAAAAAAAATGCTTGCTTGCGGGTAAGGATGGCGGGAGTTATGGCCCTTTTTCAACTTCGAAAAACGGTTTCCGTTCGATATCTTTGAAAAAGATTAGTGTATTGGATTCATATTTTATAAACAGGTATATAATCATAAAATATAGGTCAAGTTCGATTTAGGGTAAAATCCATATCTTTTAAAAAGATTAGTGTATTGGATTCATATTTTATAAACAGGTATATGATCATAAAATGTATGTCTAATTGGATTTAGGGTTAAAGCCCCCAATATAATGGGAATTATGGCCCTTTTTCAACTTCGAAAAATGGTTTCCGTTCGATATCTTTTGAAAAGATTAGTGTATTGGATTCATATTTTATACACAGGTATATAAGCATAAAATATAGGTCCGATTAAGGGTAAAATCCACCAATTATGATGGGAGTTATGGCCCTTTTTCAACTTCAGTTTTTTTTTTTTTTTTTTTTTTTTTTTTAAGAAATGCTTGTTTGCGGGTAAGAATGGCCCCTGGGCGGGGGTATCTGTGTTAAATTGACACATTTCTAGTTTTCTTATAAATCTGTTTGATAATCCACTAAAATAAAACCAAAATAATATTTTGACTATAAAGGCTGGTCACTAGTGAGCAGCCTTTATATGACATTATTTTGGGTTTATTTTAGTTGATTATCAAACAGAACTAGTGACACCCTTTACAGTCATGTTATTTTTGGTTGTATTTTAGTGGATTTTCAAACAAGATTATAAGAAACAAATATTTAGTCACTGGAGACTGGAGCCAGTCTAATATGAACGTTGCAGTTGCAGATAACTGAGCCGAGCCATAAGGAAATAAATTCAGGTCATATGCGAACCCTAAAGACCTAGACTAGTCAGTAAAGCTGCACATGTAAACCCCAGTTTTACTATATAAAAGTGGGGTTTAAGGGGGTAAAAATTCTATAGGCTTGTTTTCGTGATGACATCGACATTTTACAATATCCCGTGAATCTGTAAGCGAGGAGCGAAAGCCCTTATCAGACTGCACGATGTCTAGAGGCACATTTTCAAATTGCAGCGCTCAGTTATGTCCGGTGTATTTAGGAAATGTGTATCCAGTGCGTCAATTTCATGGGTAGGGGTAGGGGGGTGGGGATGGGGGAAAGGGGTTACTTCCTATATATGGCATAGTACGGATGTGCGTGCCGAATGGCCCCCTTATTCCGCGCTGCCAGTATATGATTAGCCCCCTTTTTTCAACAAAAAGTATATGACTGACCCGATTTTTCTTGATTCGTATGTTAAAGGCTCCACTTTTCTGACATCCCGGTATATGCGTATACATGTATCTTTCGCTCAGAGATTTTTCGAGGCTGCTTGTTCTCTTGGTATTCAATGAATTGACTGCTATATTTGTCTAACTACCAGCAATAAATGGATATAAAAATCAAAGGGCAGTATATGAATAGGTCAACATTTAGGACGACCAAGTATATGAATGGGTCTGCCGGCCTGGCGGCTCAGTTGGATGCGCCGTCCGACTGGAGACCAGGAGGTCGCGGGTTCAACCCCCGCCGAGGTCGGCGACATTCTTTCGTGGAGATTGATCATGAAATATTTTCTACGGTCATTCTCTCCCTTCCGCTGATTCAAGAAGGGCAGTTGTCAGTTTCTGGCGAAAGAATGTGCACAATACTGGTTAACCGCTTAGAGGACTAAGCCTGCCCAGTAAACGTGTGGTTAGGTAAACTGACCGCGCTCGACATGACCCCATTGGGTTGACTGGGCCGTAAAACCTCAACACAAACAAACAAATTTGAATGGGTCTGTTTTTTTCAAAGGCCAGGTATATGAATGGGGTAGGTTTCAAATACTGGCCCGCACACTCGTACCACAATTACTCACAATACCCCCAAGTTACCCACCCCACCCCCTTCTCCCCACGAGGCGTCAAGGAAAGAGTCTTGCTTAAAAAAAGTTGAACGTATGTGTTTTCATAAAAGTATTTATTCATCTATAAACAACATGTAATAAACATATGTACATAAAATGAAAGAACATGGGGTCTACATGGGAGCATTATAACAATGCAGATTCTTGTTTCTTCATCCTTTTTGAGAGTTTCTTTACGTCTAATGTAAACCCCTTTTCAGAAGGGACTTAATGTGTAGAAAAACAAACAGGAAGTCAGAACAAGAGTTGTCAGATGACAACGCAGCTCGCCGGAAACGCGGTGTGGACGAAATATGAAAACTAAATCTTACATACTTCAGCAGTCATGTACACTTTTCAAAACTTAAACACAGCTGTAAATTACAATGTATGACCTTACCTTGACCTAGGCAGAAGGTCAAACTGAGGAAGGGGTGTGTGCTATTGAAAAGTCTTACCCTAATTAGGTATGGGCCAAATATGAAAGCGGTATCTTGTATACTTCAGCAGTTACATACATTTTTTTCAAAACTTAAATGCAGAACTTGAACATAAGTTCAAATGGCAAAGTATGACCTGACCTTGACCTGGGCAGAAGGTCAGACTAAAGAAGGGATGTGTGCTATTGAAAGGTCTTACCCTAAGGTAGGTGTATGCCAAATATTAAAGCGGTATCTTGAACACTTCAGCAGTTACATACACTTTTCAAAAACTTATACGCAGAACTTGAACATGGGTTTAACTGACAAAGTATGACCTGACCTCGACCTAAGCAGAAGGTCAAGCTGAGCAAGGGGTGTGTGCTATTTATAAGTCTTACCCTATAGTAGGTGTGGGCCAAATATTAAAGCGCTATCTTGAATAATTCAGCAGTTACATACACTTTTCAAACCTTAAACGCTGAACTTAAACATGGATGTAAATGGCGAAGCGTGAACTGACCTTGCCCTATATAGAGGGTTCTAACTTAGGGATGCGGGTGTATGCTATTGAAAGGTCTTACCCTAAGGTAGGTGTAGGCCAAATATGAAAGCAGTATCTTAAAAAATTAAAGAACTATACACACCTTTGAAAACTTAACGCGGACAGACGCCGACGCCAACGACTGAGTGACAACATAAGCTCTCCAGGGACAAAGTCCCGGCGAGCTAAAATGGTCTCCTTCGTACAAAATGGCGGACAGTCTACCATGGGTATCGATTCACTATCATCAGAACTATAAAAATGGGATTCAGAAGGGTCTGCTAAGATTTTAACCCCACACTATATATTGGAAGAGTCCATTTTCGATTTTAGGCATGTCAGGCTATATGATACAGATATTCGTAAAGAAAAATGCGGCGTCTGATCTGGGTCTGCACTGTTTGCCAGTAACCCGTTTAGGGGTCTCCAGTAACCCGTTTAGGGGTCTCCAGTCTCTTCTATGGGTTAAGCTGTATCCCTATTACAACAATGAATTCGCCGAAATGCGCGATCATATTACAAGGGCGATTCAATAAGTGACCAGACTTAACGAATTTCTAATTTACCGACAAGATCACGACTTTCGCATGGTATTTTAACGCACATAGGCATGTGTTAAACATTATTTCACTGTCGATTTATTCATTGATAAGACATCGGATGTTAAACATGACCAGTGATGCAAAGGTTTGCTTATCATTTCAGTCGAAATACAGAGCTGTAATTCGTTAGCTGTTTTTGAAAGGGAAAGCAGGCAAGGAAATAAAAAGCAAATCAGCCGATGTATAAAGTATTCTGCACCATCATATGCTAAAATACAAATCTGGGTTGGCAAGTTAAAACGGGATATTGTGGTAGGCGTATTCAGGTTGAAGAGATAGCAACAGGGTGCTGTTTCAACAATCTTACCTGATCATTTAGATACAGTGAACCCTCGTTACAACGACAGAATTTGTTCCCAAACATTATAAGGAATTTGCTGTTGTAAAGAATCCTTAATGGATAGAATGATATGTAAGAAAGCCTTTGTTTTATTCTTATTTCCTCATAGTACATATGTTTTGGATATTTGTTAGAATCGCATCACTGAGGCGATTCTAACAAATATCCAAAACGTATGTTTCTTTAAAGCATTAAATTCAATTTTCTTGCATGATTTGTGACTGCTGAAACCGTTCAGATCAAAGAGAGATAGCTTTCTTTCGCGTTTTGAAACTAGATAGATGAGACCTGGGTCCATTTGAGTCAGAAAAAAAAGCTCAAAGCCCTCAGTGGGTATGAACTGATTCCCCGAGGTCCAAGAAGCTCAATAGGCAATCCCCGACTGGCAAGGCAATGACCACTGTATTTTGGGATGCGAGAGCTGTACTTCTGTTGGACTTTTAACCAAAGAGGAGTCCAATAACTGGTGAATACTAAGCAAACTTACTAGACCAACTGAAAATTGCAATGCAAAAAAAAAAAAAAAAAAAAAAAAAAAAAAAAAACGGATAAAACAGACAACTCTCTTTATACCGACACTCGATACATCGACAAAATTCGTTATAATGACAATTTCACTGTCACAAAACCGTCGCTTAAGAGGTAACAATTAGTCACAAATCATGCAAGAATATTGAATTTAAAGCTTTAAAGAAACATATTTATTGGATATTTGTTAGAATCGCCTCAGTGAGGCTATTCAAACAAATATTCAAAAAAATATGTTCTATGAGGAAATAAGAATAAAACAAGGCCTTTCTTACATATATTCTATCCATTAAGGATTCTTTACAACAGCAAACTCCTTATAACAGCAACATGTTTGGGAACAAATTCTGTCGTTGTAACGAGGGTACACTGTATCTATAAAGGAGTTGCAAGCTTCAGCAAGAGACCACATTTGCAAGGTTTCAGTCGATGCTGTAGAGTGAAACGGGTATGGAACAATACCAAATTCCTCTGTTAGCCAGATTTTGGCACCCAGTTATTACTTCTTGTCCCCGAACTCATAAAAAAAAAAGATCTCCGTGGACGCCATTTCTGGTCCGATAAACAAGTCAAGGTATGAGTGGGTTAACGCAAATGGTCCCTAGCTCTTCGATTCTGAGGTGATGGTATAGGAACACCGTTGGGCCAAATGGGCCGTTGGGCCAAATGTGTCATGCTGGAGTGTAATTGCATACAAAAAGAAGCGGTCGATCTCAAACGGAAGTAAGATAGGCTGGTTACTTATTGACACGCCCTCGTACTTGTATTCTAAAGATGTTTTAGGGTACATATGAGCCAGCATATGAAAAAAGGGACCTCATGGTTATCCGTTTTGTGGTTCATCAAATACGCATGCATAGTCTCCTGTTTGGGCTACAGACATGCTTTTTTCGCCTGAAGCTTCCTCAAGGTCTCTACTACAATTCTGCGAAAAGCAAAGGCTCAGGCGAGCCTGCGCTTATGCGCAGGCTCGCCTGAGCCTTTGCTGGTCGCCTATGTGATAAATACCCCTTTCTCATATGCCGGCTTATATATATATGGAATGTCTATAGTAATGATTTCAATAAATTCCAAGGTTTCGCATAAAATGCATAATTGTTAGGATATAAACAAATAAAATATGACAAAATGCATATAGATATAATGGTGTAAATGAACTAGAATTGATAATAAATAAAAAATATAAAAACAAAAGACAAATAGGAGACAGAGCGCTTGTTAATGTGAATATGCATCATAACAGCTCCACGGGGAATCGATTTCATTCCTATTCGATAGAAGAAGGAGCTAAGTTGAGCTATCTATAATTGTGACCTCCCTCTTTAGTCTGGCAGCCACATTAAGCCTACGAGAATGATTTGTAGAGAGATTGTAATGCAAAGGTTCTTCAGAGAGTAAATGGACCCACAGATATACCAACATACGAATATCTTGCTAGGGCAGGGTAGACTGGCTCCAGTCTCCAGTGACTAAATATTTCTCTCATAATCCTGTTTGATAATCCACTAAAATAAAACCAAAAAAATATCATGACTATAAAGGCTGGTCATAGTGACCAGCCTCTATAGCCATATTATTTTTGGTTTAATTTTACTGGATTATTAAACAGGATTATAAGGAAAACAAATAGTCACTGGAGACTGGAGCCAGTCTAAGGGCAGGGTTGCTATTCAGATCTATAATACAGGTTTTATCTATTTCATGTATGCCGAGCGGGTCCTCACACCAGTTCTTGGGACACATTAAAGCCTAATGTTTTATAAAAGGAATATTGCAAATAGTGAAGATTCAGATCAGACGCTGCAGTCTGCGGCGTCTGATCTGGATCTCTACTGTTTGCAATTTCCCTTTTTTGCGTTAAATACAGGCTATTTTGAGAAAAAAAGTAAACAATCAAATTAACTGGAGATGAACCGGTGGTTAATTGACAGGACTTCTGGAAGCTTTGAGCAAATTCTTCTCTAAGGGCGTTCCTTTACAGGAGGACCTTTTCATGCGTATTGTCACTATCATTCCAAACTCAAGTACAATTGCAAGGTCATTAAAACATTGAAAGATCACTACGTTTTAGGGAATGGATACTTTCAAGGGAGGCAATTATGTCAAATTATTTTCCCTCCCTTCTGAAAAGAGATCTACTCTAAAAGGAAAGAATTTGCTCCCTCGGGGAGCAAATTCTTTCCTTTTAGAATAGATCCTTTTAGAGTAGATGCCTTGTCAGAAGGGGGTACGGTGTGCCGGGGAACAAACTTGAAGTCATAAAAGTTGTCTCCCTTGCCAGAAATGGCAAAAAATCGAGTAAGTGTGTCAAGTCTCCTTAAAACAGAAGTATAATAAATACAGCAAACTCTCGTTATCTCAAATTCCAAGGGCCAAGCATTTTTGGTTTGAGATAAGAAGTTGGAGACAGAAGAAGTTGAATTGTAAGGAACATATAGCAAACTAAACCACTATTACCCCTTATTTAGTGTGACTTAATTAGTAGTTTGAGTTGTCAGTGTTTGAGATCACGAGAGTCCACTGGGTGAACAATGTAAGACACAACTGCTTGTTATCGCGTTCCCATGTTTCGACTTGAAACTGCAAGTACGCTGTCAACTCGGTCGATCTTATCGTACGGTGAAACATTTTTGCAGGAGCAATATCCGGGTATTGCAAACCAGTCAAACTTCACAGGAGGATACAACGTAGATGTAAAATCGTAGACGAGAAGATTCAGAAATACTGATTCCTGGAAACACTGACCACTGCACGCACCATAACCTTCCCTGAAATAAGAAAGAAACATGAAATTTTCCCCTCGTATTCAGATCATGCGCAACGCAAGAAAATGGGTCTTATACCATTTCGGAAACAGAGAAGGTCCTGATCAGACTGCACATGCGCAGTCTGATCAGGGCCTTCTCCGCTGATCTTACCAGCGTATGAGGTAAGGCCCTTTTTCATACAATATGCTTCAAATGTGTAATGCATGGACCTCTCCTGTATTGTTGTGATTGGTACAAAATTGGTAAGGTCTGAGCATCAGGCTGTTCTGAAGATATTAATGAACTGGCGACATAAATCCACCATGTTCCCCTTGACTGTTGGATGGAAGTACAAATGTACAAATGTAGGTATATACTTTGATGAAGGTACATATATACTTTGAAGTACAAAAATACGTGTATAATTACTCTTATTGGATATCTTTTTTCCGCAAAGGAATTGCAGAATTATGTTTCCATGTGGCATTCTTATATTAAGTGACCACGAAAATGTTTTTCATGCAGTAAAGTTTTTTAAACATTTTGTCACGGTGAAAATTCTATTTCTTCGTAAGATAGAACTTTACTAAATGTATCATAAAAAGCTGCCGCAACGTGAGAAAATGTACCTATTGACATGTGCGCCCAATTAAGATTCAAATCAGCCTGTGCACCCGCGCACTCTGATCAGAATCTTCGTTGTCAGCATGAAGAATCTTTACATCTTTTGCCAGCCAAAATGCGTCCAGTGAAGATTCTAATCAGACTGTGCGAATGCGCAGTCTGATTTGAATCTTCGCTGGGCGGACATATTCGAAGGTACTTTTCCTGACATTGCGGATCGAATTGTAATGTTCCTTTTGTTAACGTATTCGTGCTCTTCCATTACGAAAACACTCCTATTCATATATATTGAAAATTTCACCACAAAAGAACTGAAAATTTTCAGGTAAAAAAAATTCTGATAGTTTTCATATTTCTGCTCAAAACAGAGATTGTGGGTACTAGCATGAACCGCATCGCTGAGGCGGTTCTAACGAGTACCCACAATCTACGTTTGTTTGTTTTTTTGAGCAGAAATAACTAATGTATACCTCTGTAAATCCCAATTTTACTGTATAAAAGTGGGGTTTAAGGGGGTCAAAATTATATAGGTATGTTGCTTATAAATGTGTTGGGGTGGGAGAAAGAGGGAGGTGCAGTAGATGTTTGAGTGCATGAGCCAGACAATTATCATCACAACATAAATATAGTTTATCTTCATTATAAAAATAATAATAAAAATAATAATGGCGAATGTTGGGCGTCTGCCTTAACGTCTCTCCGTAAGCGTATGCAGTTTATATTTTCTGATCCTTTGGTTTTATCGAAACCGGAACCGTGGGCTAGGAGGCATGAGCAATGCTGCACATTACTATTCTGTTAAGCGTTGGATGGTGGCCCTAGTATGTCTCCCCGTACTTCATTAAGTGTAATTTAGATCTATATTTTCTCATCCTTGTGGATCACTGAGAGCGCCTTTGTCTTTACTTGACAATAGAATATCACTCATCCATGCATTATGAGACGTGATCAAAGTTGCGCATTACGTTACTGTTCATAACTTGACCTTTTTCGTTTTGTTTTTGTCTGCTTTTAAGGGATCGCTTCTTGCAGATTTATTAAAATGGTTGTATTGCAAATACACTCTTTTGGCCCTTCAATTCTACAGTTTGCAGTTCCCATATATGAATGAATCAGTGTTTCCTTGCTTCCGTTCCTAAGCGGCATATGAAGGTTCTAATCAGGCTGCGCAAGTATACGGTCGGATTTGTACATTCACAGTTCGCATATACAGGCCACTTTCTACAAGGCGAATTTCATAAACAACTAGTGTACTTACACACAGCTGCCCTCTGGAATCAGTTGGAAATATGCGGGGTCGGCATCGTCCATGTGCACGATATATTGCATCTCACCATTTACGTTTGGCAGATAATCATGCTTAGAAAAGTTGAAAATCCTGAAATAAAATCAGAACTTATACATAGGAGTATTGTTTATTACGCAACTACGCATATGCGTAAGAAAAATATTTGCAATGAAGCGAGATCGCCTTATTTATATTTTCTGATGTTATCATAGGGGCTACTCATGATGCTTCCTTTATCATAAGGGCTACTCTTAATGCTTCCTTTATCATAGGGGCTACTCTTAATGCTTTCTTTATCATAGGGTTACTCTTAATGCTTCCTAAATCATAGGGGCTACTCTTAATGCTTCCTTTATCATAGGGGCTACTCTTAATGCTTCTTTTATCATAGGGGCTACTCTTAATGCTTCTTTTATCATAGGGGATACTCTTAATGCTTTCTTTATCATAGGGGCTACTCTTAATGCTTCTTTTATCATAGGGGCTACTCTTAATGCTTCCTTTATCATAGGGGCTACTCTTAATGCTTCTTTTATCATAGGGGCTACTCTTAATGCTTTCTTTATCATAGGGTTACTCTTAATGCTTTCTTTATCATAGGGGCTACTCTTAATGCTTCTTTTATCATAGGGGCTACTCTTAATGCTTTCTTTATCATAGGGGCTACTCTTAATGCTTCTTTTATCATAGGGGCTACTCTTAATGCTTTCTTTATCACAGGGGCTACTCTTAATGCTTCTTTTATCATAGGGGCTACTCTTAATGCTTATTTTATCATAGGGGCTACTCTTAATGCTTTCTTTATCATAGGGGCTACTCTTAATGCTTTTATTCTTTATTCTAGGGGCTACTATTAGTGCTTTCTTTATCATAGGGGCTACTCTTAATGCTGTCTTTATCATAGGGGCTACTCTTAAAGGAAAGAATTGCTCCTTTAAGATCCTTATCGGCCTTCTTCAGGGTTTTAACAAAATATATAATACAGGTTGGAGGATAAACTTTGGTAGAAAATAATGCCAACAACAAACTACGTAAACGAAGCAATATTACAAAAATACTAATCAAGGTATTTTTTCAAAACTACATTCAGAATTTCAAAATACATTTAGGAAACGTATATCTTTTGCACCCTAAATACAGCAGAACACAGAATATTCATTTGCCCAGTTACTAATTGCGTTCACATGAAGTGTCAAGCCTTATTTTCGCTGAAAAACAAAATGTGTCGTCTGCTGATTAAACTCTTTGAAGGTTAACTCTTTAAAACAGCAAACCCCTAAATCTTATAAATGGAACCCTCAACTCCAGATAAGGGATTCTCTCGGACCATCGTTTTTAAACCCTGAGGGTATTTTCGTACGTTGCGTTTAAAAAGTGAAAAAAAAAACGTTATGGATTTTTCCCTCTGAAACACAACATATGCAAAGGTAACATCTCTTAAACACAACGCACAAAATGCCAATATTGTTATAACAAATTGTCTATATAATTTATAGGAATATTAGTCTTACTTGAAACCATACCTAGATGGTTGGATATATACAATTTGGCCTGCATTAAGAGAACACCTGTCTCATTAAAAGCCCACACGTAGAACCCATTTGAGTGTTCTCTCAAGATAGATTTGAATGTACAATGTATATACAACAGATATTTCTTCTTTTTCTTTTTATTATGAATATTTCAGAAATTATTCCCTACGATTTCATTCATCTGCTCAGAAGAAGCTAATTTGAAAGAAATGTTAAATTATTTTATTGTTGTATCATACGTGTACACGCACACTCGCGCGCGCGCACCCGCACGCAAGCACTCATAAACACATTAAAGATTGTTTAAATGCCGTCTTGAACAAACCATGTGCAACATCCGTACAGGAGACGTATGCTATATATGAAAGCCCGAGTCAGGCCGCGCAATCTAACCAGGACTGTCTCTGTTCAATGATCTATTTTACAATATTCATTTATCCTGTGAGAGGGCAATGAAGGCCCTGATCAGACTGTGCGAATCAGCCCTTTTAAGGAGATTTGATACGCTTGGTAGATTCTACGCCATTTTTACAAGGCAGGCAACTTTAATGACTTCCTGTTTGCTTTCCTGTACACAAATCCACTTCTGAAAAGGGATCTACTTTAAAAGGAAAGAATTTGCTCCCCAGTCTAAACTTAGCAGATTCTCTGACATTTCAGCCATTTTTTGCAAGGGAAGCAACTAAAATGACTTCCAATTTGCTTCCCTGTACACCAATGGATCTACTCTAAAATGAAAGAATTTGCTCCCCAAGGGAGCAAATTCTTTCCTTTTTAAGTAGACCCTTTTTCAGAAGGGAGCTAAGGAGCAGAGAGCGAATTGCTTCCTTTCAGAGAAGACTATTTTTCAGAAGGAAGCTGGAGAGTAAATGCTTTCCTTTTTTGATTAGATCCCTTTTCAGAAGGTATGCAAAATCAACTTTGGCAGAATTGCATCCCTTGAAAATGTATCAATTAGCATTAAGACTTGCGAATCTGGACATTCTTTGCCCCCATAAGCGATAAGGGAAGACTTTAAGAATCTGTCCGCCACTTACTCTTACTCACAGAGTGTGTAAAAAAATCAGATATAGGCATGCTCAATAAGATCCATTAACTAACCCTAACCGTCAGTAACATAGCTCTGACTTAACCCTAAGTTTCTTTGCCGTTAAAGGCTCCATATTCCTCAAAAATAGACATGTTATTATCCAAGAAAGGTTTAATAAATTGATATATGGTAGTAATACAATCATAAAATGTGGCACCTGACAGCCTGTAAAATTTCAGTTGCCAACATTAATTCAGACATACGATAAAAAGCATTTCATTTTTGATCCAGTTCAAAAATGAGAGACAAACTGAAATTTTACAGGCTGTCAGATACCACATTTTACGATCATATTAATACAATATTTCAATTTATTAAACCTTTCTTTGATTAAAAAAAATGTTATTTCTGAGGAATACGGAGCTTTTAATGGGCGTGCACTCGCATGCAGAAGTCAGTAAGAACTGGCGGAGAGATTCTAATGTCTAGCCGCGTTAAGGGCCTCTTTCTAGGTTAAGGGCTCTTTCTCGTTTTGCATCACATACAATACTTACGTAGCACAACACGCATCGCCGTCTCCAGGGAGACTGAGTACTGTTGATGGGTCCAGTCCGTCTTGGTTCAAATTTGCTCTTCTCGTAGATGATACCGTCGCCAGTTTATCTTTCCAAATCTGGTTCTCAGTGAAGAAAATCCCTTTATACGTTTGTAAAAGTTCTTCATAACTAAAATACAATGAACAAAATGTCAGTCATAATCTCATAAAAACTCGTACAAAAAAAAAAAAAAAAAAAAAAAAAAATCACAGCGCGATTCGATGAAGTAACTAAAGTTGTTCAGCTTATCAAATGAACCAAATGTTCTGACCTGTACATTCCCTGTTTACCATGAGTGTTTGGGCAGACAGACAGACAGACAGACAGACAAACAGACTAGAGCAAAGCAGACTTAATCTATTTGTATGTAGAGTGTTGGATTCTCTGTTATTGTTCTCAGATGTCTTGTTCTTCATTATCATATATCTAACGAAAATACCCCAGTATTGCATAATAAGAAATGATAACTACAAAATAGACTGGTATATATTTCATTATAAAATAATAATTATTGACCTGATAATTATATCTTAATTGACTCATCCATGGCACGTACTTAACCATGCCCAATATGGTTTACGATTCATTTTCATCACGGAAACACGCCTATATAATTTTGACCCCCTTAAACCCCACTTTTACATAGTAAAACTGGGGTTTACAGGGGTAAACATTATTTTTCTTATTTCTGCTCAAAAACATAGATTGTGGGTACTGGTAAGAACCGCGTCGCCGAGGCGGTTCTAACGAGTACCCACAATCTATGTTTTGAGCAGAAATATGAAAATTATCAGATCTTTTTATCTGAAAATTTTCCTTTTTGGTTGTAAAATTATCAATATATTTGAATAGGCATGTTTTCGTAATGTCTTAGAAAAACGTTACAAGTTTACCTTTAAAATATATGAGTATAATATATTGGATAAAATGGAGAGGACTATATCCTTCATAATTAAATGACCTTGGGCAAACAAGAGGGCCAAAATGGCCCTTTATCGCTCACCTGAATACCAGACAAGTTTCGAGTCAGTTCGCCTTTCGGTTTAGGAGAAGAGTTCAGAGTAGATTTTCAAGATGGCGACTGTGGCAGCCGTCTCTGATTTCTGATCGGAATGATTTTAGCTATTTTGGTTTTACAAATCAGCCCGATACCTACTACCAAATTTCCAGTCAATTAGCTTTTTGGTCTAGGAGAAGAAGTTCAAAACAGATTTGGAAGATGGCAGCCATCTTGGCTTTCTGGTGAAATGATGATTTTAGCTGTTTTTGATCGACAAGTCGCCCCAATACTTCCTACCAATTTTCAAGTCAATTGGTCGTTTGGTTCAGGTGAAGCTGTTAAAAATAGGAATTTCCAGTCTGAACTATTTTTGCTATTTTTGATAAACAAGTTACCTCGATACTTCCTACTAAGTTTCGAGTCAATAGGCCTTACCGTTCAGGAGTAGAAGTTACAAATACAGTTTCAAAATGGCGGCGGTGGCGGTCATGTTGGATTTCTGTTTGGAACGATTTTTTCATCTACAAGTCATACCGATACTTATCAAGTTTCGAGTTAACGGGCCTATCGGTTCAGGAGAAGTTCACAATAGATTTGCAAAATGGCGATCATGGCGGCGATCTTGGATTTCTGATATGAATGATGTTAGTTTAGCATTTTTTTTTATCTACAAGTCACATCGATACTTCCTATCAAGTTTCGAGTCATTGGCCTTTCGGTTCAGTAGAAGAAGTTCAGAGTAGATTTTCTAGATGGCGGCCGTGGCGGCCATCTTGGATTTCCGATCGGAACGACTTTGGATATTTTTTGATCTACAGGTCGCCCCGATACTTCTTACCAAGTTTCTAGCCAACTGCCCAAGGGGTGTAGGAGGAGACGTCATTTAAAGCACTGTTGAACCGTATTTCTCACGGAACGGATTCCTCACACGTGTGAAAAATTCGGTCGGATTTGTCACGCGGCGTGAAGAATTCGACCGAATTTTTCACAGCTGCCGAACGTATTCCTCACCTATCTGTGACAAACTCGTTCGGTATCAGTTTTATATATAGCATGCAAACGTATTTGTCACCTTTCAAGAAAACCCTCACAAAAGTGCCTTTTTTTCATGCACGGATTTCTCACAAACGTATTTGTCACAGCTTATGATATAAAACATACGATTAACCAATTTATACAGTTTCGAGGCAAAATATTTTTCTTACCATGCATATCTTTTAATCAAGTGATAGATTTATTATTTATTGTATTATTATTTTTAACTTCGAATATTATTGGATATCATAAAATGAAATAAATGAAATGTCATATCTGTTTCTTGATACCTATGGATTTGTTCAATAATATCAATCATCCCTTATTCTATACAGATTTCGACAAATCTTATTATAGATATAAGATTGTTGGTACTGATATCAAATATTCTAATTGTAAAGATATCTATATCTATGGATATCTGTAAAGAGTTTTATTGATATCTATAATTAATTATGGAAATTAATAATTAATAAGTACATATATTGATACCCAATTTGTGAATATTTTATTTCGAAAAATCAATATCTAAAAATCAGTCTTTATATTGTTATTTTAAACTTGTAATGAAAATTATTGATATAAATCAACCCGACTTTAATACTTCAAGATATCAATGCGAATTGTTTGTAACAATGGATTAGTTTTGGTAATTGATAATCGTGATTGTGAAAAGCCTCAAATGATCTGAATTATACGTTAAGAAAACAAGTCTATGCAATGAATACCCCGGCAAACCCCACTTTATATAGGAAAAAGTGAGGGTTGCAGGGCTATTCATTATTTCCTTATTTCTGCTATAAAAATTGTGGGTACTCGTTCAAACCGCCTCAGCGAGGCGGTTACTGAGGCTTTTCGAACGTGTACCCACAATTAATGATATGAGGAGAAATAAGAAAGGTATCAAAATGTTTCCTCTGAAAATCCTCTTCGGCAAAATGCAATGTATTTGAATATATATGTTTTCCTTATGAGGAAAAAGTGGGGTTTGCTGGGGTGTTCATTATTTCCTTATTTCTGCTCTAAAACATAGATTATGGGTACTCGTTCGAACCGACACCTCGCTGAGGAGATTCGAACGTGTACCAATAGGTCAAACATGAGAAATTCGATCGAATACTTCACAGATGTGAACAGTTTGACCAAATTCGACAAAGTTGTCTCATATTCAGCAGAATACATCACATGTGAAAAATCCGACCAAATTTCTCACACCTATATTCGCCGATAAGGCCACGTGTAAGATGTTTGACCGATTATATAAAACGTGAGAAATTCAATGATATACTGCACAGATGTGGAAAAATCGATCGAATTCATACGATGTGACAAGCTAGACAGAAAACATCACATATGAAAAATCCGACCGAATTTCTCACACCTAAATTTGCCGAAAATATCAAATGTAAAGTTCCGACTGAATATGTCAAACATGAGGAATATGATCGAATACTTCACAGATGTGTGAACAATTTGACCAAATTCGTCAAAGTCATCACATATTCAGCAGAATACATCACATGTGAAAAATCCGACCGAATTTCTCACACCTACATTTTACTAAAATGTATCACATGTAAGAAATTTGACCGTATATGTCACTTGTGAGGAATTCGATCCAATACTTTACAGCTGTGAAACTATGGAAAAATAGACTTAATTCGCCACACAGTTGTGACACATTTGACCGAAAACATCACATATGAAAAATACGTTCCAGTTTCTCACACCTATAATTCACCAAAGTGTGTCACATGTAACACATCCGACCAAATATATCTGGCACGTGATAAATTCGATCGAAAACTTCCCTGCTGTAAAAATAATTCGACCGAATTATTCATAGTTGTGACATATTTGATCAAATACATGACATGTGAAAAATCCGACCGAATTTCTCACACTTATAATTCACCGAAAATGTTTCCATTCATTAAAAAATTGTTTACTGGTGTGCAAGCAATAGAAATTCTAATGTGTGACAAACTCGTTTGGGTTAAAAACTCTAAATCCGCAAAACGTATTCCTCACCTTTGTCCGAATGTGAAAAATTCGGTCGAATTTATCACACCGGCGTGAGGAATCCGTTTCGTGAGAAATACGGTTCAACAAAGCACATTGTTGACGCCGCACGACGGACGACGCGCGACGGACATTTAACGATCACACTAGCTCACCATGAGCACTTCGTGCTAAGGTGTGCTGAAAATGTGTAAACACAAATCATGTTGTGGGTTCTCAGTATCAGTGTCTACACTTTTACCACTCATCCAACCGCTTTTAGAGACCTCAACAGTTAGTAAAAATGGACTTGTTGATGAAGGACAAGAATGACAAGGAAATACGGTATATATTTGATTATAAATAATAATTATTTTCCTGATAATTAAATCTTAAAAGGAAAGGCAACATTGGTAAAGAGTGTAGCTGAGATCTCGACAAACCATGCATACTGGAGCAAATTTGATCGAAACTGAATAAAAACTAAGAAAGCTATTGGCGTTTAAATAATCCAAAACCATTGTCAAGGTCGCCGCCATTTTGAATATCTAATGGGGTTCCGAATATTTAAAATTTTAATTATATCTTCTAGAAGACAGGAAAATGTGCATGTTTTAATTAAAAAAAAAGATAAATTTCAACCGAACACGCTATATACACAAAATTATAGTTAAAATATTTTGCAAACACTATTCATTTAGGTTCTGCATATTTAATTAAGGCTTTATGACATCATAAATTCTCATTAAATATTCAAAATGGCTGCGCCCATCAAAGTAATTTTGACTTCTTATCTCGATAACATTCTTATAAATCAACCGATTTTGTTGAAATTTGCATTAACACTCTTGCTTTGTTATTTTCGGCCTGGGCTTGGCTTGCTAAGCCGAAGGCCAAAGTAGTCATACCAAAATTTCAACCCTTGCCAAAGCATTTACAGAAAAACCCGTAAAAGTGCTAAGTACAGCTTGCCACTACGCTGAAAAAAAAAAGACCCGTGAAAATAAAAAAAAATACATGTATATTTGGGCTTGGGCATAACAATTTGGTTTAAATTTACAACAAACTTTGATGTTAATCATGCGAAACTGTTTGACTAAGAATTTTAAGCCCTGTTGAGCTTATTCATAAATGCAAATTAGTACGCTGTAACACTGAAAGAAAACACGATTGTTTAAGGAGATAGTCGATCTAGATAGCGGATTTTTTTTTATTTGGGTTTTACGGCCCTTTCAATAATATTTCACTTATATCGAGCCGATCGTTCATCGAAGGTGGGCGAAAACCGGAGAACCCGGAGAAAAACCACCTGACCATCCGTAAGCAGAACTTGGCTTTCCCACATATGACCCGAGCCAGGCTCGAACCACAGCGGTGAGAAACCTAATGGATCAAGAGTCAACTCTCTTATCCACTAGGCTACGGGGGCCCGTATTAGATAGCGGATAGTAGAACGGAAAAGTACGAGTATTTGCATGTCTGAAAAGCTGAAGAAAAAAAAATATCAACCGGTTTTGATTGTGCCTCCAATCTTTTGGTAACTTTCGGGAATAGACCTGTTCTTTTATTTTTTTCACACATACATAAATGAGGTTTGTCTTTTACTATTACCACTCTCTGGGAATATTCAACAGACAACAAACTGATGATAAGTTCCTTATTTTTTATTTATTTTTTTTTCAGAAAATAGGCATTGTCAAAGCTCAGGAAAAAATAAGCAAAATATTTCAAAATGTCGTACTGAAATTTTTACCCGAATGCCAAGCGTTATTTTGCCGGATGGTTGGGCTATATAACTGCCTGTCATCTCCACAGATGAGTAATTCACAACCATAGATAAGAAGATAATTTTAGCGATTTTTTTTTTTTATTTTTGTTGCAAAATGAGACCATTATACTGAGAACCCACAACATGTTTTTGTTTTGCTGCAACCATCCCCTGAAGCGCTTTGATTTTAATTTCAGATACTTTCTTTATGAACATTGTCTTTCCCTTTAATTGACTCATCTGCAGCGAGTACTCAGCCGTGCCAATATGCGCCAGTTTTGCGGAGGAATCAATCATAAAGAAAATCGCATAAGTATGTGGTACAATATATATAGTGTGGGTGCAAGATATTCAAAAAAGGTGGAGAGAGACCAAACTCATCATAATAACTCTTTAAACACACAACGTCACAACAACGTCGTTACAACGTCGCTGCAGCGTCGTGACGTTGCAGCGACGTTGTAACGACGTTGTGGCGACGTTGTGTGTTTGCTGGGAAAATAACTTTGAGCAAACAATATGTAAACTCAAATCAGACGCTACAGAATCAGGTCTACACTTTAATCACTCATCACTAATTCCTTGATCCGGCAGCCGCTTTTGGACACAACAGCAGGAAGTGAAAGGGTTTTTTTTATATAGGGGACAAGGAGATAAGGTGTCCGAATATTTACGGTAGATCAACTGCGGATGCTTTGATAACATTCGGATTCGGATTGATCATCTATTACGAAAACACGCCTGTTCAAATATATTGAAAATTTTATAACCAAAAACGAAAATTTTTCAGATAAAAAAAAAAAAAAAAAAAAAAAAAAGAAATCTGATACTTTTCATATTTCTGCTCAAAACATAGATTGTGGGTACTCGTAAGAACCGCCTCAGCGAGGCGGTTCTAATGAGTACCCACAATCTATGTTTTTTAACAGAAATATAATGTATACCCCTGTAAACCCCAGTTTTACTATATAAAACTGGGGTTTAAGGGGGTCGAAATTATATAGGCGTGTTTTCGCGATGGCTATAGGTTCGGAAAAGTTACCGCTCTTTTACGGCCATAATATTCATCGTGTAGTAACTATAATGAGAATAGAGAGAGAGAGAGAGAGAGAGAGAGAGAGAGAGAGAGAGAGAGAGAGAGAGAGAGAGAGTGAGTGAGAGAGAGAAATTGGATCTGGATTCGAACTGATTATGCTTATGATCTCTTTCACCAAGGTCTCCGGTATGAATATCAATCATGACGATGTTATTAGATACCAATTTTGGCTTTACCTTATTTGTCCACAAAATCCGTCACTACAAGTGGTCTGCGCCGGAAGACTGTCGGTCAGTATCACTTGGCTGGCTGTTGCCAAAAATAGGGTAATAGCATTCGTCCCGTACATTATCTGAAAATAAAACAAAATACCGTATTTACCCTGTAGAATCAGACAGAGATGTTTGAACATGTAAAATAAATAAATAAATGAATAATTTACCTTCAATAATAATGCTAAGTGTCTATAAAGCACACACTGTCAGAATCAAGTGATTTCCTTCACTATACGGAGAGACTGTCCTGGCACAATGGAGTGAAAACTGCGACAGATTAGACCAGCCTTCGATTTCGTTAGGACCTGCTACGCAAGAACAAAATAAGATAGTAAACTATTGTTGTTTCCTCACTTTTCTGTTTATGTTGAAGTTTTCGCCGATCAAAAGATCCGAGCTTCCAGCACGTTGATATATGTGTTTGGGTCACTGAGTACGAACAATGATGGCCCTAATCAGCCTGCGCATCCGCGTAGTCCGCTAACAGAACCATTGGCAAGGTTTTCGCATCAGAATGAGAGTCTTGGAGACAGCTGTAGTCGCGAGAATCTTTCATTATGCAGCGAACCATATTAAGTTACATTAGCTGAGTTACAATTTAGGAATCTGATATGTCACTTCCAGTCAGCTCTTGTTCGCGTTATGTACCTTGGATTTTCAGGCTTCTGTCCGTAAAACATACAGAGGAAAGCTTATTGGATTATTATGGAAGTGTCCTGGTGCAAGGTGAAAATATATTTAAGTCCTACATAGAAGATAGTAACTCCTACGTAGATAATAAGTCCTACGTACGAGATAGTAACTTCTACGTAAGACATAATAAGTTCCACGTAGGATATAGTAACAACTACGTAGGAGATAATAATTCCTACGTAAGAGATAGTAACTCCTACGTAGGTGATGATAACTCCTACGTAGGATTTACTAACACCTACGTAGGAGATAATAACCCTACGTAGGACTTACTAACATCTACGTAGGACTTACACCCACGTAGGAGATAATAAGTCCTACGTAGGACTTACTAACTCCTACATAAGAGATAATAACACATACGTAGGAGATGATTACCCCTTCGTAGGACTTACTAACACCTACGTAGAAGATAATAATACCTACGTAGGAAATAATAACTCCTAATTGGGACTTACTAACACCTATGTAGGAGTTACTAACACCTAGTAGGAGTTACTCACACCTACACAGGAAATAATAAGTCCTACGCAGGAGATAATAGGTCCTACATAGGAGTTACTTACACCCACGTAGGAGATAATAAGTCCTACGTAGGACTTACTAACACCTATGTAGGAGATAATATTCCTACGTAGGATTTACTAACCCCTACGAAGGTATTTACTAACCCCTACGTAGGTGTTACAAACAAACACCTACGTAGGAGATAATAAGTCCTACGTGGGACTTAACAACACCTTCATAGGAGTTAATAAGTCCTATGTAGGAACTAACACCTACGTAGGAGATGATAGGTCCTACGTTGGACTTACTAACTCCAACGTAGGAGTAAAAAAGCCCTACGTAGGAGTCACTAACCACTACGTAGGAGATAATAACTCCTACGTAGAAGTTACTTACACCGATGTAGAGATAGTAAATCCTACGCAGACAGCTATCTCCTACGTATGTATTAGTAACTTCTACGTAGGAGTTTTATCTCCTACGTATGTGTTAGTAAGTCATATGTAGGACTCATTATCTCCTACGTAGGTGTAAGTAACTCCTACGTAGGTGTTAGTAAGTCCTACGTAGGCGTTATTATCTCCTACGTAGGTGTTATTAAGTCCCACGGAGTAGTTATTATCTTCTACGCAGGTGTCAGTAAGTCCTACGTAGGGGAATTATCCCCTACGTTGGTGTTATTATTTCCTACATAGGAGTTAGTAAGTCCTACGCAGGACCTATCTCCTACGTAGGTGTTAGTAAGTCCTACGTAGGTGTTAGTAAGTCCTACGTAATGTTATTATCTCCTACGTAGGTGTTAGTAAGTCCTACGTAGGTGTTAGTAAGTCCTACGTAGGTTATCATCACTTACGTAGGAGTTAGCTATCTCCTTCGTAGGACATATCAACTCTTACGAAGTAGTTACTATTTCGTACGTAGGACTTATTATCTCCTACGTAGGAGTTACTATCTCCTACGTAGGACTTATTAAGTCCTACCTAGGAGATAGTAACACCTACGTAGGACATAATAAGTCCTACGTAGGTGTTACTATCTCCTACGTAGGACTTAAATATTTTTTTTTCACCTGGCACTAGGATGCTTCCATAGATTATACAGTCATATGTTGTTTTATAAAAAAATATAATTATATTGGCTCGAAAAGGTATAAGACTTAAATACTACAAAACTAACACCATTAAACAGAAATTGTGAATTAGAGGATGCGTCTCGATTATTAGTGGTCAGTTAATTCTTTTTCTTTCTTTTTTTCCATTTATTTATTTACTTTTATTTATTTATTTGTTTTGTCATTTCTGCCTCATACATAGTATTTTTTTAAGTTAAATTACATCTAAGAAGAAGAAAACAAGCTGAATAGAAAAGATGACGACACGCAAACGAACCTCAACATGAGAAAACATACCTTCTGACATGTGCGCGCAACGAAGACTCAAATTAGCCTGCGCATCCGCGCAATCTGACCAAGGTCTTCGTTGTTTGTATGAAGAAAGTTTGCATCCTTGGGTATCCAAAATGCGTCCAGTGAAGATTCTGATCAGACTGCGCGAATGCGCGGGCTGATTAGAATCTTCGAAGGGCGCACATGTCAGAATAATTTTAAAGTAAAGAAGTTGCTCAAACTAACCTTCTGAACTTTGCCGTCTATCGAAGTATTGTTTAATTTTCCCTCTTTAACAATCCAAAATTCCACAAATCCGTTTCTCTAAGTAAATGATAGATGTTTTCTTAAAACTCAGTTTCATTAGTATGCAACACACTCCAGCTAGAAGAGAATTAAATTCGATAATAACATTTTTGGCAATTTAATAATATAATTTTAACACACATTTCTCACTTGCAGTGACAGCTGAGCTTTGTTGAACCGTATTTCTCACGGAACGGATTCCTCACGCCGGTGTGATAAATTCGACCGATTTTTTCACATTCGGACAAAGGTGAAGAATACGTTTTGCGGATTTAGAGTTTTTAACCCAAACGAGTTTGTCACACATTAGAATTTCTATTGCTTGCACACCAATAAATAAATTTTCAATGAATGGAAACATTTTCGGTGAAATATAGGTGTGAGAAATTCGGTCGGATTTTTCACATGTCATGTATTTGGTCAAATATGTCACAACTATGAATAATTCGGTCGAATTATTTTTACAGCGGGGAAGTTTTCGATCGAATTTATCACGTGCCGGATATACTTGGTCGGATGTGTTACATGTGACACACCAGGTGAATTATAGGTGTGAGAAACTGGAACGTATTTTTCATATGTGATGTTTTCGGTCAAATATGTCACAACTGTGTGGCGAATTAAGTCTATTTGTCCATAGTTTCACAGCTGTAAAGTATTGGATCGAATTCCTCACAAGTGACATATACGGTCGAATTTCTTACATGTGACACATTTTGGTAAAATATAGGTGAGAGAAATTCGGTCGGATTTTTCACATATGATGTATTCTGCTGAATATGTGATGACTTTGACGAATTTGGTCAAATTGTTCACATCTGTGAAGTATTCGATCATATTCCTAATGTTTGACATATTCCGTCGGAACTTTACATTTGATATTGTCGGCAAATGTAGGTGTGAGAAATTCGGTCGGATTTTTCACATGTGATGTTTTCTGTCCAGTATGTCACAACTTGCATGAATTCGATCGATTTTTCCACATCTGTGCAGTATATCATTGAATTTCTCACGTTTGATATAATCGGTCAAACATCTTACTCGTGGCCTTATCGGCGAATATAGGTGTGAGAAAATCGGTGTTTTAGAGCAGAAATAAGGAAATAATGAACACCCCAGCAAACCCCACTTTTTCCTCATAAGGAAAACATATCTATTCAAATACATTGCATTTTGCCGAAGAGGATTTTCAGAGGAAAAGTTTTGATACCTTTCTTATCGCTCCTCAAATCATTAATTGTGGGTACACGTTCGAAACGCCTCAGTAACCGCCTTGCTGAGGCGGTTTGAACGAGTACCCACAATTTTTATAGCAGAAATAAGGAAATAATGAATAGCCCTGCAACCCTCACTTTTTCCTATAAGACTTGTTTTTTTAATGTATAATTCAGATCATTTGTGGCTTTTCACAATCACGATTATCAATTACCAAAATTAATCCATTGTTACAAACAATTCGCATTGATATCTTAAAGTATTAAAGTCGGGCTGATTTATATCAATAATTTACGTTTCAAGTTTAAGATAACAATATAAAGACTGGTTTTTCAGATATCGATATTTCGAAATAAAATATTCACAAATTGGGTATCAATATATGTAATTATTAATATCCATAATTAATTATAGATATCAATTAAACTCTTTACAGATATCCATAATTTATACATATCTTTACAATTAGAATATTTGATATCAGTACCAACAATCTTATATCTATAATAAGGTTTGTCGAAATCTGTATAGAATAAGGGATGATTGATATTATTGAATAAATCCATAAGTATCAAGACACAGATATGACATTTCATTTATTTCATTTTATGATATCCAAAAATATTCGAAGTTAAAAATAATAATACAATAAATAATAAATCTATCACTTGATTAAAAGATATGCATGATAAGAAAAATATATTACCTCGAAACTGTATTAAATGGTTAATCGTATGTTTTATATCATAAGCTGTGACAAATACGTTTGTGAGAAATCCGTGCATGAAAAAAAGGCACTTTTTTGAGGGTTTTTTTTTGAAAGGTGACAAATACGTTTGTGTGCTATATATAAAACTGATACCGAACGAGTTTGTCACAGATAGGTGAGGAATACGTTCAGTAGCTGTGAAAAATTCGGTCGAATTCTTCACGCCGCGTGACAAATCCGACCGAATTTTTCACACGTGTGAGGAATCCGTTCCGTGAGAAATACGGTTCAACAGAGCTTATCTGTGACATTAGTGACTAGCTCATCTCAACATTCGCGTAGAGCTGATCACTGGCACACAATAGTTGATAAATAAACTGAATCTAAGAAAAGCAAACACAAAAGACTCAAATATGCAAACAAGCCTGTAAGGGACGTTTTTATGATGTGATTTGTATAGTGTTAGATTTAATAATAAATAAGAAAAACGTTGATGACATCAAATTCTCAGCTTTCTCAAGTGTCGATTGAGCTTGTGGGTAACATGACATGATGGACAAATACTATTGCTGTTCAATCAATCAGCCAGTCTTAATTTTTAATTGCCTAACACTTAGAAGCGCCGCCTTTCAAAATTGTGGCAGAGTACATTATTATTATTATAATTTTTTTTTTCTCAATACTGGCCTAGTTTTTACGCTATTCCATTAGTCAAAACAAGAAGCGCGTCGAAATTCAGGCAATGTTATTAGACTTCCTTGAAAAAATTAACTTAAGGCTGTTTCCGAAGTTTAGCGGGTTCAAGTAGAGACGTTTTTCTACGGTTGAGTTGCAGTTTAGCATCACGAAAACATGCCTATATAATTTTGACACCCTTAAACCCCACTTTTATATAGTAAAACTGGGGTTTACAGGGGTATACATTATTTTTCTTATTTCTGCTCAAAAACATAGATTGTGGGTACTCGTTAGAACCGCCTCGCCGAGGCGGTTCTAACGAGTATCCACAATCTATGTTTTGAGCAGAAATATGAAAAATATTAGACATTTTTATCTGAAAATTTTCAGTTTTTGGAAGTGAAATTTTCTATATATTTGAATAGGCGTGTTTTCGTAATGGGTCCCAACGTCACGTTAGGTCCCAACGTCATCAAAGAAATTAAATGTAAGGTAAATGCAGATTATACGTATGTACTATATATCTGTTAGTTTTGCAATCGGTTATGGTAGAACTATATAAATAACCTGATAAAGTAATACAGTGGATGTTTGCATTGACCTTGTATTATGATATGTAAATCTGAATGAAGGTTAAAGAAAAAAAACACTTGGCGCCCAACCTCTGAACAAACGTTTTCAAACCAGGTCCAAGTAGAAAAGCAGACATCCGGTGAAGAGAAGGAAGAGACTATTTGTACATTAATCGTGTCTCAGAAAGTTCGCGCAGACTGCGGTAAAATGCTTAGAAGATTAAACATACTTATACATGTAGACAAGGGTGCAAGATAAAAAAAAAAAAATATTAATAATAAAAAAAAAAAAAAAAAAAAAAAATGATTTAGCCTTTCGGCGCCTGTGTCGGAAAAGTATCTTAGACGCTAGAGTTATTAAAAGGCAGATTTATGTGTTTGAAATAAGATATATAAGCTACATAAAAGGTTGATACTGATTAGATTGGTGATGAACACTGTTTTGAAGAAAGATATTTGTTATTCTTTTATCGAAACATCTAAGAAAACCCTTTCAGGTACGGTCATCAGTATACTTCCAGTTTGTATAACGGTTGAAGCCTTTATCAATATCGTGGACAAACTTTTACTTTTATTTTATTTGAGCCTCTGCTGGATAAAACCAGCAATTTGGCATGTGTCCTCAACGAAGACTTAAATCAGCCTGGTCATCCACAAAGACAGATCAGACGAGTCCTCGCTATCCGCATGAAAAAAAAAAAAGCTTGAGTCATTAGCTACCCATTGAGTGCACAGTGAAAATTCTATTCAGACTGGGCGGATGCCCAGGCTGATCTGTCTTTTCTGGGCGCACTTGCCAAATTGTTGGTTTTGTCATGCAGTGGATCGTATATTGTTCCATGTGTTCTTTTCTTTTCAAAGATATATACAATCTGGTGCAGCTAAGTCCCAGAGTGGACGAATGAAAAGATGAATTATGTTCAAATCTGGGATTAGAGAGAGGGTGTGTAAGAGAGAGAGAGAGAGAGAGAGAGAGAGAGAGAGAGAGAGAGAGAGAGAGAGAGAGAGAGAGAGAGAGAGAGAGAGAGAGAGAGAGAGAGAGAGAGAGAGAGAGAGAGAGAGAGAGAGAGAGAGAGAGAGAGAGAGCAATGTTCGGATAATAATAACAAAACAGACACGACTGGAGCATGTAATTCTCGTGAAAAAATAATACATATTTCAGGATGTCGGTTGCCGTTTTGAAAGGCTCTTTAATGCTTTGAACTCTGGCTAAAAATCAGCAGACGACAATTTAAAATATTTTCTTATTTTTTCCAGAAAACAGGATTTGACAGTTCATGCAAATTGTCTCCATTGGTAACTGGAGATAATTGTCTCCATTGGAGACAACTTGCATGGAACTTCAAAACCTGTTTTCTGTATATACATATATCATCATCATCAATTTGTCGTCTGCTTAATTAACCAAGAGAATGGTAAAGGTTAAGTGATATATCTAATTAGATCGATATTTTATCTGTGCGGAAAGTGTTTCAGTTTCAACAAGACTTTCCGCACAGGTATCCGTAGGGTTTCTATCATTTTTTTTTCTGAGACATAATCGAGTGTTAAACTCATTACGCACCTCCGCCTGCTTGAGTAACTATCCAAAACCCTGTTCCCACTTTTGACTATTTAATACAACGAATATACAGTGAGTAGAAAAATAATAAAGACAAACAGACGAAACAGTCGTTTGTTCAATAAATAGCAACTTCTATAACTTCGCACGCTTCCTTGTCAATAGCACCACTTGTTGTAAGTTACTCGAGTCGTGTTATTCCAATAAATATAAATTTGTATAAGGATATTGCACATCTATGGTGTACCTAAAGGATCAAAAACAGTGAGAGCTATTCATTGATAAAATGTAAGTAGTATAACCCAGTCAGCATTCTACGTAAATCTATATCGGGCCGTCATCGGCCCGTCAGGGTAGCTGACGGGCCGATGACGGCCCGTTGTAGATTTACGTAGAATGCTAGCTGGGAAGCTGCCACTCTGGGCACGCTTATGTTTGCCCATAGTGGCAGCCTATACTTCTAAAGTATCGATGCATCGATAATTGTACCGATACTTTTTGTCGATGCATCGATGTATCGATTGAATCGATTATTTCGTTCGGTCCTCGCTCTATATTCGCTAAAACCGGTGCATTGTGGGTAATGAATCATGCAGGCGATTTATTTATTAATTCTTGCACAATATTCTTCTCTGTTTCCCTATATTGTGTAAGAAATATAGATTTTGAAAGAGAGAACAGAAAGAAAATTGATAAGTTGTGTTTATGTGAAATAGATTTATTTATTGTTATTTCACTCGTACCGCTCTTCATAAGTGACCGACTTAGGCGAAAACAGTATCAAAATATAGCTAAGATATGGGCCGAGTCAACCGAAAAAGTGCCTTCGAACATGCGCAAAATGTGCGGATTCACATCATCCTGCGCATGCGCAAAGTTGCTCTCCATCGAACTATAGTATCCACCGATTCTATCAGAAGACAGCGAAATCCCTGATCAGATTGCGCGGATGTGCAGGCTGATCTGGGCCTTCGCTGTTTGCATATGCCCGAAGGTACGTTTTCGCTTGGCGCGGCCCATATATAAGATAAATAGTTCTTACGTCTCAATAAAATAATACATCACGAAAACATGCCTATATAATTTTGACCCCCTTAAGCCCCACTTTTATATAGTAAAACTGGGGTTTATAGGGGTATACATTATTTTTCTTATTTCTGCTCAAAAACATAGATTGTGGGTATCTCGTTAGGCCTCGCCGAGGCGGTTCTGAAGAGAACTCACAATCTATGTTTTGTGCAAAAATATGAAAAATATCTTCTTTTTTTTTTTATCTGAAAATTTTCAGTTTTTGGAGGTGAAATGTTCTATATATTTGAATAGGCGTTTTTTTTTTGTTTGTTTTTTTTTTTGGGTTTTTTTTTTTTTTTTTTTTTTTTTTGTATTGGAATAAAAAAAAAATACTTTGAGCTTAATTTCTTGAACGGTTACGAAAGCCGTATTTATTACGTCTCGGAATTGCATATTCAATCAGTGACCCCCGGAAGTATGAACTCGAACGCAGATAGGTCAATACCGATTTCAGGTGACACATAATTTGATGCCATGTCGTTGGGGAGAAGCGTCATCAAGCCCCACAAAGAGCATTAAGTCAGTCGTCTTATTTGTCGATGAGACTGCTGACGCATCGATGAATGTTTTTCATGTAGTTGCATCGATAAAAATGTAGGTGCAACCATGAAAATTATCAGTTCAGATAATTAACACTTGTCGTCCATATGGATCAGCGAATCAGATCTCGGCTTACATTTGGATTTCCCTAACCCGTATGTAACTCGCATTTTCACTGGTCAGCACAACGACCGCATTTGAATGGTGCTCGTGCAATATACGCGATCTCAGAGAACATCGCCCCAAGAATAAATTAAAAAAAAAAAAAAAAAAAAAAAAAAAAAAAAAAACACACACACAACTAAAAAAACAAAAAAAAACGGTAAATTATATCGGTTGCGCCTATAGGTATCGATGTAGCAATATCGGTGCATGGTTTTGACCCATTTCGTATACCATACGAAGTCCGTTTTGAGTGCTCATGGTAGCGCGTGGCAGTAAATCGGAAGGCGACCACATTTGTCATGTTACGGATAAATCTATCAGTAAAATTTGTAGTGTTTGGTTGTTAATAATAAATCTTTTAACTCTTGAACATATGGACGACATGATAAAAAATAAAATAAAATGCAAAAGTGCTAAAAGCGAATTTACAAACAGATCTGCGCCTCCACATGATCGGGTCGTCGTCGTTTGCACATACAAAGTTAAAATTTCACAGAAACTAAATACCAGATAGCAGCGGTCCTTATTTATCTGCGCAATGCACAGGTTGATCTGGGCGTTCGCAGCTGACAAGGCGAAAGGCACGGATTCTCCCGATTTTGATTGAGTCGACATGTCAGAAAATATAACTTACATAGGCCTAATAAAGACTCATATCAGTCTGTAAGCGGACAACGACGGCCCAGATCAGACTGCGCATTCGCGCAGTCTGATCAGGACCTTCGTTGCCCGCATACGCGGTAAGGACCTTTGATTCCGGTCTAGATTCATTTATAAGACAAAAAAAATAGTAAGCCTATGGGCTTATTGTTCATGACAAGATACTATTGTCACCTTGATAACACCAAAAGAAAATATACAAAGAAGGTATTTATTACCATTACCATAAGGAAAAGTATTTACAACCATTAGGTGAGAAAACTACACTATCTTCCTTAAACCTTTACCTCTATCTCGACAAAGTCAGTAGACGACAAGTTGATGACATTTTTCCAAGAAAATAGGATTTGACATTTCATGCAACTTGTTTCCACAGGAGACAATTTGAATGAAATGTCAAAATCATTTTACCTGGAAAAAATAAGCAAATAAAGTGAAAAATAATATCTTTTTTTGAAAATATCGCCTGCAGCATTTTTACCCAGCATACTAATCGTTAATCCCCGATTAAACAAATGACTAATATTGAAAGATTATTCCGATGTTGTGTGTTTTATTATCTCCAATATTTTACTTTACCTTGTCTTTTTTTTTTTTTTTTTTTTGACTTTACCTTATAAATCTTGGGTCTTGTGCAGTGTCCGATTTTATTGCGGCAGTATTTATACTGAGTATCGCGCTCAGAGAAACTGGTTCTTTTGTCCGATTCCAGCTGCAGATAATGCACAATTTTCAACTGAAAAAAAAAGACATATTTCTTCTTATTTCTCCACGAAAATATATGTCGCGGGTACTCATTAGAAGCACCTTGACGAGGCACTTCTGTTGAGCCCCACAATATATGTTTTCGTGGAGAAATAAGAAAAAATAGTAAATGGATACCGCATTTTATCTGGAGTTGTGGTCGATCTAAACTGTGGCCGCTTTGTGAAAAAGGTGCTTTCGGGGCGTTTGCGGGACAGCGAAGGCCCAGATCGGCCTGTACATCTACCAGTCTAATCAGGGCCGTCATTGTGGGCCTACAGTCTCATCGGAACGGTATTGCAGAATTTACCGACGATGTGCAAGAAAGTCTGAAGTGAGGGTGTGGTTTTGCAAGTTGATCTGAAGCTAGTCCTAAGACACCTTTCCGTATGGTTCTGCCCAAATTTTCTTAACCTTGAAGAAATTCTGACGTCCAATATTCATAATATTCTTGGTCTAATTAACTACTTTTGACCAATTAGTCCAAATCATTTGCTACGTCAGTATGAAACTGATAAGATTAAATTGTATATAAACGGATATCTATTAATTACAGTATTAACACTATGTATTGTGACAGACAGGCCTGAGCAAATAGTGTAGACCGAGATCAGATCGCATTCCGCGGCGTCTGATCAGGGTCTACACTGTTTTCGATTCATTCGTCAGCTTTTAGACACATCAACAGGTAGTAAAATGGATTTGTCCACATTTTAGGACCAGTATTGTAAGGAATTAAAGTGTACCAATATTTAGGGTAAATGCGCGTGTATTTTCCCCCATTTTCAACTGTGAGGTTTACAATGGTTTGTGAATTACATATATGACAGATATGACAGAATTATATATATTATTATATTGAAAATATGTCTATTTCAAGAAACAAATTACATGTAATTGTACTTCCGTCATCAGAGAGATCTTAACATTTACCACTCTCTGGGCTGATTCAGCAGACAGCAATTTGGTGATATCTTTCTTATTTTGCCCAGAAAACAGCTTTTGACAGTTCATGCAAATTGTCTCCAGTGAAGACAATTTGCAAGAAATGTCAAAACCTGTTTTCGGGGTTAAAATAAGAAAAATATTTCAAAATGTCGTCTACTGAATTTTTACTTAGAGTCCTAAGTGTTATCATCAAACATGCCTACATAATTTTGACCCCCTTAAACCCCACTTGTATATAGTAAAACTGGGGTTTACAGGGGTATACCTTATTTTTCTTATTTCTGCTTAAAACATAGATTGTAGGTACCCGTTAGAACCGCCTCGTCGAGGCGGTTCTAACGAGTACCCACAATCTATGTTTGAGCAGAAATTTGAAAAATATCAAAATTTTCATTTTTTGGTGGTAAATTTTTCAGTATATTTGAATAGGCATGTTTTCGTAATGCATGGAATAAAAGTATGAAAATAGTGTTAAGGGAACTGGATACACTTAAACCATTTTTCCCCCGAGAGACAACACTATTGCTTACTTAAACGCCCCACCCCGTCACTCCACCCCCTCCGCCCCTATCTCACTCAACACATACACGTCTGTAAAGGTCTTGCTTCCAAGAGTTAGCAAATTTCTTTTCTTTTAAATGAGGAAGGAGGCAAACAAACAAAACAAAACAACATTTTGACAATTTCCTCCAATGAAAGTGTATCCGAATAAATAAATAAATAAACAAACAAACAAATAATAATGATAATGATATTATTATTCTTCTTCTTCTTATTATTATTATAATTATGATAATAATAATAATTATTATCATCATTATTATTATTATTATTATTATTATTATAATCATGATAATAATAATAATAATAATTATTATTATTATTATTTTTTTTTTTATTATTATTATTATTATTATAAGCCATATTGAAATCATTTTTGAGATAATTTTAACAATTAAAGGAACAGATCCTATAAAAGTTTCTTTCTCACGATAAAATTTAAGTGAAATCTTTTGGGCACATAGTCTATTTCGTGGACGGAGTCAACACCATACTGCACACTACCCCTGTCCTACGCAATTTTAAGTAATAGAAATTCTGCTCAAGACTGTTATTGGGAAATGAGCCGGACCACAGCGTTTCCTACAAGATTGCATATGCGCCCAGCGAAGACTCAGAACAGCCTGCGCATCTGCGCAAGCTGATCAGAGTCTTCGCTATCCGTCAGAAGACGCTTTGGATCTCTGGCTACTCACAGAGTACCCTGCGAATGCTTTGATAGACTTCTCGGATGCACAGGCTGATCTGAGTCTTCGCTGGACGCACAAACCATCTTATAGAAAATGCTCTAACCCGGCTAAATTTCTAAGAAGTTGCTTTAGAATGTTCTCAAACAGATAAAAATTCTTCTTGAACTTAAAAACGAACTTTTAATAGATCAATATATTCAGATTGCATATTGGTGCTATGAAACTTAATCATATGAGCCCCGCGACATATGACTCAAATATTGGGTGCAGTTGCGACAGCAGAAAAAAAAAAAGATGTTTGGTTTTAAGAAATTGAATTTTGGGCAGCGCGACACCGTCTTTCAAGTAAGACAAATGAACTGGGAAACAGCATTTCCTACAAGAGTGTCTATGTGCCCAGCTAAGATTCTGATCAGCCGACGCATCCATGCAGTCCGATCGTAATCTATGCACGGCACTCTGTGGTAGCCCAGGATTCCAAAGATCTATATGTGGACAGTGAAGACTCTGATCAGCCTGCGCGAAGGCGCAGGCTGATCTGACTCTTCGCTGGGCGCACATGCAATCTTGTAGGAAATACTTTACCTCGGCTCAAATGGCATATAACATAAGACATTCTGATTATGAATATTGAGACAGGCAAAACTGTATCTTTGATAAAGCTAAGTAGTCTAATTCCAAACCCTATCTTTGCTATAATTTTCTATTCTAACCCTTGTCATGCTGAATAAATTAAGATGCCACGCCCACTTCTAACTGTCAGCCAACCAGCTTGCTTGATCCAGGTTGTTGGTATACATTCAAATACTGAATGGCAAACAGTGCATGATCCAGATCGGTCAGCTTTCAGAATCCAGCTGATCTGGATTTACACTGTTTGCAAAGATAGGGCATATCCGGGTTCAGCAGAACAGGGTTAACTCAAATTTAAAATGAAACGGAAACAGCTGGAGCCAGTCTGAAAGCTAGGCAATATAATATATTTGACACAAAAGAATCTGACTACTCAGATACGGACGTACGAAAATAAAGTCTTGAGTGTTGAGTCACGCGACATACGACATTGTATGGCTTCTTCTACCTATTTATCATAAGGCACTCAACATTCAAAACTTGATAGGTGAAAAAAGACGACTAAGTATCTTTGACAGCAAGAAATCAAACATTGAGTCAAATGACACAATGCATTCAAATATTAAAATTTCTAAATTCAAACCCAACTGCTTTCCCAATTTTTAGCCTTATTATTCTCGCTTGATCATGCAGCACATTTTTGTATATCAGTAGAATGGTACACTTCATTTGGCTAGAACCGGAAATAACATCCGAACTAGACCGAAATATATGCAAACTGGGCCCGGTTCTTACATACCAAACCATAAGTATGTAAATATTTTACTTGAAGATCTGCTAAGTCATAATTAAAGATGAGCAAAGCAAAGTTAGCCCTTAAAGTGCCAAGTAAAATTGGAGCAGACGATACTTTATCCTGTTTTTGCGAGAAAATAAGGGTTGACATTTCATGTGAATCGCCTGCGATTCACATAAAATTTCAAATCATATTTTCTCGAAAGAAATTATTTCAAAATGTCGTCTGGCATGGATTGGCACTTTAAAGGTTAATATTTCATGTGCATAGTCTGCTTCAGAGAAAATAAGAATGCATTTCATGTCACTCGTATGCATTCACATGGAATTTCAAGCCTTACTTTCTCTGAAAACTATTAAATATGGCCAATTTTAGAATGACATCGGCTTTAATTCTTTCGGTGCCAAATTTCAGACTACATTTGTCGTCTGCGTTTTTTTTTTTTTTTTTTTTTTTTAACAAACTATCACTTGGACAGATGTTTATATGTAAAGTTAAAAGACTGAATGTCAAACAGCTTAGATCCAGATGAGACGGCTCATTATGAGCCGTCTCATCTGGATCTATCCTGTTTGTAAAAAGCCTACTATTATTGCGTGTGGCAGTGAAAGAGTTAAAACTTAGCGCTTTAAATGTTAAACTAAGAGTAACGAATTATACCGATGTTTATATATCAAAAGGTAAATATATTTAGGGTCATCAGATATTAAATGTTTGCACTTATGAATTAGTGGCACTTATGATTTAGTGTAAAGAAAACGTTTCCGGATTTGACAGCTACTCTATATATTCATTTATAATCTGGGGCGGTATGGGATCTCATTATCCCCCACCTGCCGATAGCAGCAGTGAGACATTAGCGTTTCTCTGTGATGTTACGTACGTACGTGTGTATGTTATGTAACCAGAGTCTAACAAATGTTTAAGTTTACATTCAAATTTACATTGACATTCACATCCGCGTTTGTCTTGGAGGTCATAACTTAGGTACCTTTTATGCTAGGAAGTTGAAATTCGGTATGCTACTTACCCAGACCTAACCCTTCAACTTTGCGCTAGAGTTGCCCCTGGGTCATGCCCTGGGTAGGGGCTAGGGATCAAAATGTATAACATAAGATTGAGATTTTGAAATTAGTTGTTGAAATTTATGCATCCAGATATTGTGCCATATGGGCAAAGACCAAAGGGCGGGGGCATTTGTGTACTCTGTCTAGTTTGAAAATCGCTTAACCCATTATAGACTGAATAAACTCCCCCACACCATATACTGAAAGAATCGAATTTCAATTTAAGGCATGTCAAGCTATGTGTTTAAGATATTCGTAGAGAAAAATGGTTGCGGCCTCTGATCTGGGTCTGCACTGTTTGCCAATTACCCTTTTGGGGGTCTTCAGACTAAAACGGGTTAAAGAATGTTTAGAACATCAGTGTGTATGTACGCCGACAGTCTGGTATCAGACTTTTTTATGTACGTTTGGTAGTCAAGTTGAACGCAATGATCACTGCTACAGAGGACAGTACCGTACAAAAGGTCATGCGATGGAAGCCAAAGTTCAGGTGATTGGTGTCTTCATGTCTCAAAATTTCACCTTCTATTTTTGTCCTTGTAGTTTTTCTAAACATTTCAAGAGTCTTCCTTATTTAACCTTTACCACTCTCTGGGCAAATTTAGCAGACAACAAATTGCTATTTGTCTTATTTTCCCCAGAAAATAGATTTTGACATTCATGCAAATTGTCTCCATGGGAGACAATTTGCATGAAATGTTAGAGCCTATTTTCTGTTTTCTGGGGGAAATAAGAAACAAATATTTTAAATTGTCGTCTGCTGAAATTAATACCCAGCACGCTAAGCGAGTATACACTTGTATTCCCATAAAGATAGCTTTCTCTCATAATGAAACAAGGAGAATGCGGAATGAATGCGTAGGGGATGCTAATTTCAATAAAAATATCAATTACCATATTTTTTCCTAAATATTCTGCACCTTAACTTATTACCATACTTGTTGTGACATTTGAACAAGTCCATTTTACTGCCTGTTAATGTATCTCAAAACTGCCGGATGTGTGGTAAACGGTGTAGACGCTGATCAGAAGCCGCAATCTGCGGAATCTGATCAGTGTCTACACTGTTTGCTCAGGCATATCTGTCCAAACGTTTAGGGTAAATATGGTATTAATTGTAGTTTTCCTCCTTTTAGTCATTCTAACTAAACTATAACTTAGAGTGGGTTATTTTTGGCTATCTGCGGTTTTACAAATTTTACTTCACGGTCAAAATACAGGAAGAATTGTCAGAAAATTTTGGTTTAAACATATTTTTTTTTATTTGATTGTCAACCTTTGCCACTCTGACAAATTGATATTTATCTTATTTTTCCCAGAAAACACGATTGACGTTTCAATATTTTGTTATCTGTTGTCAGATTTCCATGTTGAGACAGGGACCAGATTTTCACTTCGAGATAAGTGGTTATTCGAGATAAGCGAAGTCGAGATAACGAGAATCGACTGTATAACTATTTTACATAGCTCTGTATAAGAGGCGTATCAAGCTGATTTTTTCTGATTTCCCCACAAAACATGTTGTGAGTACACGTTGAAAACTCCTCTGTGATGCATACAGACAACTTGACTGGCTGCAGTCTCTAGTGACAAAATAATTTTTCTTATAATCTGTTTAATAATCCACTAAAATAAAACCAAAGTAATATCATGACTATAAAGGCTGGTCACTAGTGACCAGCCTTTATAGTCATGATATGTTTGGGCTTTATCTTAGTGGATTATCAAACAGGATTATGAGAAAAATATTTAGTCACTGGAGACTGGAGCCAGTCTAACAGAAAACGTATAGTCTGTGGAGAAATAAGAAAAATCAACATTTTTGGTGAAAAAAGACTTACATAGTTAGACATCGATAACTTTAATACAGATGGCTCGTTTACCTTGAATGATTTGAACTCGTTTTTGAGTCCCTAAGAAATCCTTTCGATAGCTCAATGGTATTTAGCTCAGATATTTAGGGGAATTTTCTTATTTTAACATGATGTTGTTTGTTGTGCGTACTTATTAGAATCGCCTCATTGAGGCGATTCTAATGAGTACACTCAACATACCGTTATTGTCTAAAAGATCGAAAAGACTTCCCGAAATTATCACCATTTACTTCCTGACATGGCGCCATGGTTACCCCTCAGTGGCTCGAACTACCCATGTCTCGAATAAATTTCCATGGTCCAAAAGATGTTCGAGCCATTGAGGTTTTACTATACTAAGTTATGGCTTGGAAGTGTATATTTTACATAGACAGGGTTAGGGAACGTGCTTTCCGATGACGGTATCTACTGCATCCAGTGATTCTATAAGCAGGCAGCGAAGATCCTGATCTGACTGAGAGAATGTGCATGCTATTCTGGGTCTTCGCTGTCCACATATGCCGCCAAGACACCTTTTCGTTTTTAGTGGCTCCATTTTTTAAACAGACATGAGATCGAGATAAAAACAAAACATATTACGTTAACCCTTAAAGCACCAAGAAAAACTGCATCTGAAAATGTTGTCTGCTTATGTCGTCTGCTGCATCTCCTTGCAAACTTTTCAAACTTACATTTTGCATATAGGCAAACAGTGTGGACCCAGATCAGACTGCTCCTAAAGGAGCAGTCTGATCTGGGTCCACACTGTTTGCAACAATGACTTTTAAAGTAACCAGCAGAAGACAAAGCAGACGACAATAGTTGTGATTGGCGCTTTAAGGGTTAACCTCTATTTTTCAGATACAATGTTTGAGCACAACTTTCTGAAAGTATCAGATACGTGTACATGGCATTGGAACGAGGTTTTGTGGCAACTGGGGAACTTGTATTATTTAATTAAATTAAAATGCCAATTAAAACCACCTTTCTAAATAATGTCTAAAGAACAGTATAGATCAAAATGTAACCTTGTCCGGTGACCTCAGACACCAGGTTCCCAACTGCATCACGTCAAATAGAAAACTGAAACCAGAATTCTCAGCTCGTCGGACAAGTTTAAATTTTTACCTAAGATGACATCATGGTTAATGCTGCTATCAAGACCAGCATTATCAGCACAAATGTGATTGGCATCACCATTACGCTCAATACTATCAGTTACATTATCATCTCCATCCCCAGCATCATTATAATCATCATCAAGACAATAACATTTTTCACTATTTATACATTATACATTATTCATCACGTAAACACGCCTATATAATTTTGACCCCCTTAAACCCCACTTTTGTATAGTAAAACTGGGGTTTACAGGGGTATGCATTATTTTCTTTATTTCTGCTCAAAAACATAGATTGTGGGTACTCGTTAGAACCGCCTCGCCGAGGCGGTTCTAACGAGTACCCATAATCTATGTTTTGAGCAGAAATACGAAAAATATGAGTTTTTTTATCTGAAAATTTTCAGTTTTTTTAGGTGAAATTTTCTATATATTTGAATAGGCATGTTAACGTAATGTTACTAATGTAATATACGATACATAGTATACTTACGTTTTGATTGCGTTTCTCCCACCCGACGAGCCTGAGCTGTAACAGTAATTGTTAACAGGATATAGAAAATATTTTAAGCCTGTATGTCTGACCACTTACTACAGACCTACTGACGCTGACCGACACATTTTGCTTCCTTGTGTTCTGTGCCCCAAGAAATCAGGCATATCATAGGAAAACGATGTTCGATGCAATATCATAGGAAAAGATGTTCGATGCATCTGCGAACAGCATCCGCGCAGTCTGATCAGCGCATTCGCTGTTTGTCGCTATTTTCTGATGTTGTTGTTGAGTTTGCGTACATGTTGGGTCGTCCCGTGTCTACCGAATTTGTCACAAACATATGTCTGGACTGCACATGTTGGGTGTCCCATTTCTTTGTCACAAACATTGTAGCAGTACGTTTATTTTTGTCTCACCAGTGTACATAATAAGACATACATATACTGTATAAAACATACGAATATGTATGTACCACTACCATTACTAAAGAATTGTCAGAGACATCCCAGCTAACAGTCTTCATAAATCTATCGCGGGCCGTTATCGGCCTGTTGGCTACCTAGACGGGTCAATAACGGCCCGCTATAGATTTATGTAGAATGCTTACTGGGATATAACCACCACAATACAGTGTAAAATTGTGTGTATTCGAAAATCATCTAGAAGGTTCTAAACATTTTAAAATCGGACAGCTTCATGGACAAGACTACTTCACTATATTACATATATACATTTATCATATGACACTGTGCCCATGGGCCATACCAGCGCCACAGAAACTCGGCCACAGTGCGCAAAGTCACGCAACAACGTGACATCGTCATAAAAGTTACTTTAAGGATATGATGAAAAAAAAAACAAAAAAACTTTGAACAAAAACCTTATATTCGCGGTGATCCCGTGTGATATCTATCAAACATCCAACAACCACAAGGCTCGCCAAAAATCGCAAAGAATAAATAAATAAATAAATAAACTAAAACTCATTAAAATCGTTCGACAATGGATTGAACGCTCATGCAAGACACATCCACCCACAAACACACACTTATAAAGTTCCTTTTTTATTAATGCGTTCCTTGGAGCAGCAAACCAAACGATAAAACAACTACAACTGTTCCTCTAGCCCAGCCAAATCGCACGCCATTAATTTCCATCTGTATGAGAAATACTTCAGTTAAACTGTAACACACAGGCAAAAATCGATCACTTCCAAAATACAGCCCGGCAGGCACATGACGTAAATATAACGTCGCCTCAACGTCGATGCAACGTCATGACGTTGCATCGACGTTGAGGCGGCGTTATATTTACGTCATGTGCCCGCGTTATGACGTTGCATCGACGTTGAGGCGACGTTATATTTACGTCATGTGCCCGCTGGGAGGGACCGCAGCAGCTTTCCAATCGACAGGCACGTCACCTGTCATGACAATGAATTTTACTCATTGGCTAAGCAAGTGTCTCCTTCGTTCCAGGATCAGAGTGCAGACTTTCCCACTAGATTTTATTATTTTGGCGTCATAGAGGAGAAAACACAATTCTAAATATCACTGTAACCTTCAAATCCAGGATTCACTATTTCAGCTTCATGTAACAGACATATGTTTGGACTTACGATTTAAGGGAAATGGATACACCTTCAACATAAGTAACTCTGATGTGGAAGTATTTACCTCCCTTCTCATTGGGGAGGTACACTTAAAGCAAAAGCTGTACCATCGGGGAGCGCCTTTCATTAAAGAGTAGCCCCCATGTTTTTGAAAGAAATACCAGGCAAATTCCTGTCTGCAAAAGTAGTCTCTGAAAATTATAAGGTTCAGTTTTTTTTGTGATTTCCTGTTAGCGTTACTGCAATGGTACCTATTCCCCCATCACGAAAACAAACCTATATAATTTTGACCCCCCTTAAAGCCCACTTTTATGTAGTAAAACTAGGGTTTACAGGGGTATACATTATTTTTCTTATTTCTGCTCAAAAGCATATATTGTGGGTACTCGTTAGAACCGCCTCGTCGAGGCGGTTCTAACGAGTACCCACAATCTATGTTTTGAGCAGAAATATGAAAAATATCAGAATTTTTTTATTTGAAAATTTTCTTTTTTTTTGGTGGTAAAATTTTCAGTATATTTGAATAGGCGTGTTTTCGTAATGCTTAAGACCTATAGGTGTCGCACAGTGGGCACATGACGTTTATACAAGGCCGCATTCATATCGACGTAACGTCATGACGTTGCTTCGACGTGAATGCGACGTTGTATAAGGGTCATGTGCCAGCTGGGCAGTACTATCCCATCTGCGAACAGATCGCGAAAGAATCAACCCTCGTGTGCCACTGGATAGCGCTTTGAAGTATTAATGTTACGAGTTTAAACGGCGGGTCTGTATTTTTTTTTTTTTTTTTTTTTACAGAAGGTAATGTAAAGTATTTCAGTATTTAAATTAATGTCCATCTTTATATTTTGTTCCGGAATCAGAAAAAAAGTACCTTAGGGGACATGCACAGGCCTCGGACAAAAAAATATTCTCTATTCCTCTACATAGCACTAGTGTATGGACCGTGCCAAATGTAGTCAGTAAGCAAAGAAGACCCCAAATATATGTATGCGCTTATGAACGGGATGGTCATGGTATTCATTATTCAAGTTTTTGTTTTCAGGTATCAGTCCATTTAATCGGAAACTAAACAAATTGTAGCGAAAAGAATGACATCCGCGTTTATATTTAGATTTATTCTGGCTTGAAATCTTACCGCTCAGCATGCTGGGTGAAAAATTCAGCAAACGACATTTTGAAAGTTTTTCCTCATTTTGTCAGAACATAGGCGTTGACTTTTCATGAAATGCCAACGTCTTTTTTCTGGGGAAAAATAAGAAAAACAAAATCACCAGTTTGTCGTCTGCTGAATTTGCCCAGAGTGATACAGGTTAAGGAATGCAAATATTGATGTCATGATTCAACATGGATCCTGTTGGAGCACAAGCAGATCTGTGACTTTCTCACTAGAGACTGTATTTTACTCATGACTAAAAGATGGGAAATACCCTGCACTTTTTTGCACATTAAAACGTGAATTACTTTTGCCACAAAATGTCTTATTTTTTCCCGTCTCTCTTCTTTTTAAAGAATAATTCATTTTTGATAACTTCTTGCATAATTTAAAAGACTTATGCACTTTTTTTTTTTTTTTTCATATGGAATTTATACCCTTGTCCATAGTCGTTGAAGATAATTTCATGAGACCTAGATGAAATGTAAAATATCATAAGATTATGTGTAGATGATACAGAACAAGAACTGTAATTCTGTTTTTTTTTTTTTTTTTTTTTAACTCTTTCACTGCCACAGGCGATAATAGGCTTTTGCAAACAGCATAGATCCAGATGAGACGGCTCATATGAGCCGTCTCATCTGGATCTACGCTGTTTGACATTCAGTCTTTCAACTTAAGGTATAAACTTCTTTTCAAGCGATAGTTTGTTAAAAAAAACAAACAAAAAAAAAAAAACAAACAAAAAAAAAAAAACAAACAAAGAAAAGCAGACGGCAAATGTCGTCCGAAATCTGATACCGAAAGAGTTAACAGACTATATCTAAGTCATCATCATTATACATATTACATGCAATTGGATTGGTTGAAGGAAAAGTTTTACACTTAAAGGGTTTAGTCCAGAGTAGGAATCTGACGGATCTATTTTCCTTCCGCCGTCTCAAAAGATTGACTTTTGGGCAAAATTTGTAACATTTTGATGACTAAGGTGAATTTATTAGGAATTAATTATTATTTTTTTTTGTGGAATTTAATGATGCGTAAACCCCGGTGAATCACTCATTGAACACTTAACATAAAGCCCAGCCTTTCGGGCTTTATTCAGTTTGTGAGTAATTTGCCGGAGTTTACGCATCGATAAAATCCGCAAACATAAAGAATTCATTCCTATAAATGCCAATTAAGAAAAAAAGAATAAAAAAATAAAATAAAGTAATAAAAATAGTAATAGTAATAAATAAGTAAATAAAAATATACAAGGAAATGTCGCAAAAAGCTTCAAAGTTGTTGAAAATAGATTCAGGGAATCTAGCAGGAATATAAAACATCATCAAATGGGCTTTTCACTATTTGAGTTTTGCCCCATTTACTACTTATGCCATAATGTGGCCAGTTGTTCACTTCTGCTTTTCAAGGGGACTTGATGCACTTGGCAGGAATTCCGCTGTTTTTGACAGCGGAGACAACTTTTGTGACTTCCTGCTTGCTTTCCCGAGCACCAAATCCCTTTTGAAAAGGAATCTACTCGACAAGGAAAGAATTTGCTCAAAATGGGAGCAAATTCTTTATCTTTAGAGTGGACCCATTTTCATATTCGACAAGGTAGGCAAATTTTGTGACCTGCTTCTTGCTTTTCCTGCACACCTAATCCGTTCTGAAAAGGGTCTACTCTAAAAGGAAAGAGTTTGCTCCCAGTGGGAGCAAACTCTTTCCTTCTAGAGAAGACTCCTTTTCAGACGAGAGGCCAAACAGTTTGATAGTATATACATTCCCTTAAACTAACACTGGGACAACTACTTTTGCGATTGCTTTTGCTACGTGATAGTCTGTCAAATTACATGTACTTAACGGAAGAAACTTCCTTCGTACGTCAAATAAATTTGATTGAAATAGTAACTACGTAGGTAGTAATAAGTGTGTGTATTAGCTGGATTAACCGAGAAAATGCTAATCACAACTGCGGCAAACCACATCTTGATTTTCTTTTTTTTTTTTTTTTTTTTCGGATAAAATAAGGCTTGACATTTCATGTGAATCGTCTGCCAGGCAGACGATTCACATGAAATACCAAGTATTATTTTCTCTGGAGAAAAAAAAATGTCTGCACACATTTGATAAGCATTTTAAGGGTTAAGTGTTCCTAATTTTGTTCTTTTCTTAGATTGTAAGCTTTAGTTATGCTATATTTGCAAAGTTAATGAATACAATATTCATAACTGGATAGAATGATATGACAGATTAAAAATCTTTAAATAATTCTGAGCCGCGCCATGGGAAAAGAGCCGGGTACAGCATTTCCTACAAAATTGCATGTACGCCCAGCGAGTACTCAGATCAGAGTCTTCACTGTTCGCCTGAAGACGCTTTGGATCCTTGGCTACCCACATTGTTCTGAGAAGACTCTGATCAGACTGCGCGGATCACTGGGCGCACATGCAGTCTTATAGGAAATGCTGTGTCCCTGCTAAATAATGTCTTAATGCATATGCAGACAGCAAGAAAAGACCCAGATCAGCCGGCGTATTCATGCAGTCAAGTCAGTTCCAAAGAAGCATTTGATACACAGGGGTAAACATTATTTTTCTTATTTCTGATCCAAAACATAGATTGTGGGTACTCGTTAGAACCGCCTCGCCTCTAACGAGTACCCACAATCTATGTTTTGAGCAGAAATATGAAAAATATCAGAATTTTTATCTGAAATCTTTCAGTTTTTGGTGGTGAAATTTTCAATATACAGTCGACTCTCGTTATCTGGACCTCGCTTATTTCGAATAACCGCTTATCTCGAAGTGAAAATCTGGTCCTTGTTTTAACACAGAGATCTATCAACAGGCAACAAATATTGTGGAAAAGAGGAGAAATTGCTCCCTCAGGAGCAATTTCTCCTCTTTTCCACAATATTTTCAATATATCTCTAACTTAGGAGTCAAACTACATATTCATTATGTTAAAGGTGGTTGTTCGATTAACTGTTTTCCTCAGTTCCGCAAATCTGTTATGTCGAAGTACGGATATCTCGAAGTGTTTCATAGAGTCCCTTGGAGTTCGAGATAACGAGAGTCGACTGTACTTGAATAAGCGTGTTTTCGTAATGGCAATCAGAATGTGCGGATTCGCTGGCTAATCTTGATCTTTATTTTCCACATGTGCCACGAAAATACATTTTCTCATGATCTGGCCCTACTAATTTCACTCGGAACGCTATGCGAAATTATACGGACAGGGGATTGCAAAATGTACTTTATCTTTTTGCATTAGTTTCCAAAAGAAAAAAAAAAGACTATACATTGTTCAGAACGAAAATATCAGATTGTAGAGAATTATTGTTCACTCACATTATGGATATCTTTTTCTAGTGAAAATGTCTGTTGCACACCTGGCCATTCGATGATGAATAAAATTTTGCGGTAGCCCACAAAGATCCATAAAAAGCTGCGGTTTTAAAACCAAAACATTTAGTTACTTTTCGCCATTAATGCAATATTACTATTTTTGTTCTATTATTATTTAAAGCCCCCATGTTCCTAAAAAATAGATGTTTTTATCCAAGAAAGGTTTGATAAATTGATGTATGGTATTAATACAATCATAAAGTATGGCATCTGACAGCCTGTCAAATTTCAGTTAGTCTGTCGTTTTTGAACTGGATCAAAAATCATTCCTAATAGTATCTCTTTTATTCATGTTGCCAACATATTAATTCAGAGATACGATAAAAAAATCCCTTCATTTCAAGAACGAGAGGCTAACTGAAATTTCACAGGCTGTCAGAAGCCACATTTTATGACTGCATTAATACCATATATCAATTTATTAACACGTTCGTGGATGTTTATTTTGAGGAATATGGAGCCTTTAAGGGGGCTGGATACACTTGGTAGATTTTCTACCATTCTGCACAAGGGAGACAACTTTTGTGACTTCCTGTTTGCTTTCCTGTATACCAAGACCCTTCTGGAAAGGATCTATTCTAAAATGAAAGAATTTGCTCCGTACTGAGAGCAAATTCTTTCCTTTTAGAATTTTTTTTTTTTTTTTTTTCAGAAAGGAGGCACAATATTTTTGGCAGTGTATCCATTCCGCTTAACCTTAACCGGTCATATAGCTAATTCAGCAGACGACAAATCGATATTTTCCCCAGAAAACAGGATTTGACATTCATGCAAACTGTCTCCATTTTTTTTTCCACATTTTAACAGCCACTATTCTACACTTTTTTTCTTTCTTTATTTGTCCAAAATTATGTCTAACTCTTTGACGAGCATGAAAATGTAATTTACCGACGACGATTGTAGTACGATTCTAGTACGGAAACCCCGACAAAATGTGGAATTTGATATTTGTTCTTCCGGAAAGGCATTGTTTGAAACAGACTGTTCAAAAATAGATGAAGTTGAGAAAAAATAATCTACCTAAACAAAAGCCAATTGAAAATCTGTTTGGGCCCTGAATTAACCCTAAAAGCCGTTAGTAAAAGTTTAGCAGACAACTTTCTATTTATTTTTATCAATTACTTTCAAGCAAAATAAAACTTGGCATTTCATGTGAATCGTCTGCTATGCAGATGATTTTTCGTATTTTTTAGAGAAAATAAGGATTGACATTTCACGTGTAGACGACTCACGTGAAATGTCAAGCTTTATTTACTGAAAATACAAAAATCAAAATGTCAGCTGCTGCATTTGTGAATAATCACGTAGATTATACACTGCTAAGAAACTATACGATACAAAAATGCACCGTCATGAGTTGAAGACAATTTGTAGGTCTAAAACTAAGTGTTACTATTTAAATTTGTTTTAGAAAAGAAAATGTAAATATTTAACAACGCTTTTTTAAGTATTATGTACCCAGGACAAGGTATGTGAACCCAATAAAAGTAAAGGGCGTAGCATACCAAAAATAATTTGGAAGCCCAGAGTTTATTCTATAAATCTGAGCCGCAGTTTTGGGAAAGGGTTTTTATGTCGCATGCGAACAGCGCAGGCCCAAATCAGACGGCTTGGGCCGATGTTCGCCGATATATTCAATGTAGTACATGTACCTAAGGATCTTGAATAGAGCAGCCATTACAAAAACACGCCTATTCAAATATATTGAGAATTTTACCACCAAAAAATAAAAATGTTCAGATAAAAATTGATATTTTTCTTATTTCTGCTCAAAACATAGATTGCGGGTACTCGTTAGAACCGCCTCGATGAGCAGAAACAAGAAAAATAATGTATACCCCTGTAAACCCCAGTTTTATTATCGAAAGTGGGGTTTATGGGGGTCAAAATAATATAGGCATGTTTTCGTGATGGAAGAGTCTGGTCATTCTGATGTGGGTTGTTTTCCATGCGCGCTATAAGGACCTTTTCTCACGAAGAGGCTTGTTTAATTTTGATAAGGTTTCGTCACTTTGTTGCAGGTTCAGAAACTAGAAGTGTCCAAAGTACATGCGTACCACCGTCCTTCGCTCTTTGTTTATATGGCAACACCTATGTTCCAAATGCGCATTATGACCTGTTATACATTATGACCTTTAACCTACCCAAGGACATTACTCAGAGGCAACTCTAGCAGAGTTGATCGTTTTGATCCTGGTAAGTAGCACACCAAATTTCAACTTCCTAGCATGAAAGGTACCGAAGTTGTGACCTCCAAAAGAAACGCGGACGTAAATGCCAATAATCAAGTATGATGTGTATACATCAAATACTCTTCCAGATATAAGGCAAAATCACTGGAGCAATAAATATAGGTCACTGTGACCTATATTTGCTTTAGTGCCAAACTTCGAGTCAGACTGACTCATAATCCATAGTTATGATGATAAAACACAAAATACTCTTCAAGAAAAAAGGCAAAATTACTGCACTGAGAAATGTAGGTCTACTTTTATTTTGAGGTCGCACTTCATGCTGACTCATAATCCATAAGTATGATGTTTGTACATCAAAGGTTCATCAAGATATAGGCAAAATTACTGGACCGCGAAATGTAGGTCACAGTAACCTACATTTATTTTAGGTCAAACTTCGGGTCATACTGACTCATAATATGTAAGTATGATGTTTATACATCAAATGCTCTTCAAGATATAAGGCAAAATTACTTGGCCGTGAAATGTAGGTCACTGTGACCTACATTTATTTTGAGGTCAAACTTCGGGTCATAGTGACATAATCTAAAAGTATAATGTTTATACATCAAATAAGCTTCAAGATATAAAGCAACATCACTGGACCATGAAATGTTGGTCACTGTGACCTCCATTTATTTTGAGGTCAAACTTCAGGTCATACTGATTCATCATTAAAAAATGTGGTGTTGACTCTTCAAGATATAAGGCAAAATCACTGGACCGTGAAAACTTCAGGATATAAGGCAAAATTACTGAACCGTGAAATATAGGTCATGCTGACCTTTACTTCATGACCTACATGTCAATGTCACAAGGTTGACGGATGTCTGACAAAGTATCTGTCTAATCTAAGTTATTTTCATAAAAGAAAAGTAAAAACAAAAACAAAAACAAAAAACAAAAAAAAAAAAAAAAAAAAAAAAAAACAAAAAAAAAAAAAAACAAACAAACAAAAAAAAAAAACAACAACAACACGTTTTACATGTGTCCTAGATTTTGACCTTTAGCCCTACTCCGTGGTATAGACCCTGGAGTCTTTGTCATACCTATGGTCCAAATAAGAATACTTTCTGGTGAGAGGTTGTTGAGATATGAGCTTTTGAAAACTTGGAACATGCTATACATGTGTCCAATGTACACAGATATGCCAACCCTTTGGACCCCTAGCTCCACCCCTGGCATGACCCAGGGGCAACGCTAGCACTGAGTTGAACGTTTAGGTCTGGGTAAATAGCATACCAAATATCAACTTCCTAGCATAAAATGTGCCTTAGTTATGACCTCCAAAAGAAACGTGGATGTAAATGTTATTGTAAAAACTGACCGGTTAAACAGTTTACCTCTAGTCCCACTCCAGGCCAGACTCGGAGCAACTCTAAACTCTAGCAAAGAGTTGAAGGTTAGGTCTGGGTGTAAGTGACATACCAAATTTCAACTTCCTAGCATTAAAGGTACTTAAGTTTGGCCTGTTATTTTTTACCTTAGTCCCCCGCCCCCACCCCAACTAGGGCATGAGCCAGGGGCAACTCTAGAACAGAGTTAAAGGTGCAGGTCTGGATAAGTGGCATTTAAAATTTCAATTTCCTAGTATAAACGATGCTCAAGTTATGACCAAATTCAACTTCCTAGTAAAAAAGGTACCAAAGTTTTGACCTGTAATACATTTTGACCTCTAGCCTCACACCAGGGCATGACCTTGGGTCAACCCAAGCATAGAGTTGAAGGTGTAGGTCTAAGTAAGTATATAGCATACCAAATTTCAATTTTCTAGCATAAAAGGTACCCAAGTCATGACCTCAAAAGAAACGTGGACGTAAATATTAATGTTAACTTAAATGTAAACTTAAACACTGACCCCTTCCCCAGAGCATGACCTAGGGAAGATCTAGCACAGCGTTGAAGGTTAAGGTCTGGGCAAGTAGCATACCAAATTTCAACTTCTTAGCGTAAAAGGTCCCCAAGTAGACTGGTTACGAATGTGACATACGAACATACGGACGTACATCACTGCGAAACGCTATATGCCCCACTCCTGCCTTCGGCAGGCGGGGCATGATAATCACTTCCAACTCTAATTTATGTGGACTTTTTCATGATTTTATAATTGCATAAAGCCTGAAGACAGGGACAGACAACACGAGGAAGAACTGATAGTATAAAGCTTTTGGTCACTGCGATTATTTTTTTAAGTTCTAACGAAATCACTTTCATCTGTGATTTTGTGCAGATTTGAACATAATTTTATACGTGTATACAGCCCCAGGGACAGACAGCACTCATCGGACATATTTATCATTACACAGCTTCTGTCTCTCCAATCTTATGCCGTGTTTTAGGAAAATCGCTTTTGACTGATTTTATGTGGATTTTTTTTTCCATATATTTATACATATACAGCTCCGGGACAGACAACACCCGCGGACAAATTTTTTGGTAGTTACAGAAAAGTTTTGTCTCTCGATCGCCTTTATTCCCGCCAAGTTCATGAAACAAGTTTCATATGTAATTCTTTTTTGTCATTTCATAAATGTACTTAGCTCGAGGCGGACAATTCCCGAAGTGTTGAACTTTTGATCGCAGCTGAAAGCCGGTGCTACTTCGATCAAAATCTTCCGTTTTTCCTTTAATTCATGTTGATTAAATGACTTATCAACATTTTCTCGTGAAGCAAATCCGATATTGCCATAATATGGTCAAAGGTCAATCAATGATTTTAGTAATTGATATATGCAAAGGATCCAGCAATAAATCATTCTTGGCTCTGGAGAAAATATTTAAAGCTTTTTACCAAATAAGGTCATGGTGGCCCCCTTTGCGCAACCGCGAAGTCTTTCAATCATCGTTGTCTGCATGAAGACGTTTTTCAGCCAAAAGGTGTCCAGGAAAGATTCTGACCAGACCGCGAAAATGCTGGCTGATCTGAATCGTCACTGTCCGAAGGTACGTTTTCTGTCGTTGCGGCACAAAATTTCAAATTTGTATAATCGAACCCAGGGCATACCGTTTTTATAGAGTTTATTTGTTTGTTTTGATCGATAACGGAGAAATAATTTAGTAGTGTTATAACGCTTGCGCGTAAAAAACGAGTGAGCGAAGCGAACGAGTTCTTTTCACGAAAGCCTTAGAACACTCGTGAATTATTTCTCCGTAATCGACCAAAACAACCAAATAAACTGTTTATTACATTTTCATTCATGTTTTACCTTTAAAGTTTCACATTCAGCCGTTCTGATTTCCTACCAAAATAGTTCCAGTCAGTGTATGAATTTCAGGAGGCATGGTTTAGTTTGAAAATCAGTCGCCATCTTGTTTTCACTTTAATGCAAAAATCATCCTGTGCTTGAAATACAGACACAACAATCTCACGGAAGTTGAACTGGATTATCAAGTAACTCATACTCATATATATTTGCGTTGCAGGTCTTTCCTCAAAAACGTCAATTGGACTTGAAAATTGCAGTCTGATCTCCATGATTTTATCAAATTTTCCGACAAACGTCGACTATTGTTATTGTTACCAACAACGTCAGCAACGTCACCTAGCAATTATGACGTCAAAACGTTCGAAATGAAATAATTCACTGGGTGAATTGTCGATTATAATTCACTGAGAAATCTCAGTAAATCTCTGCTGAAAATGGAATTAGGGGATAACTGCATTCAAATTTGTCATTTGGGGAGGTAAATCGGCAGTTTTACGGTCGGAAATTTCGTTTTACGGCGACGCGCCAGCGGAGCCGTAAAACGTAATTTGCGACCGTAAAACCGCCGATTTACCTCCCCAAATGACAATTTTGAATGCAGTTATCCCCATTCTAATGCATTTATTCATTTTTTTTTCTGTTGAAAAAATGTACTATTTGCACAAAGCGACATGTGCTGTGAGCTGCGTAAAACCAAATGCCAGCCAATGAGAAGGGACGTTACGTGATGACGTCGGATTTCCGATAGTATATCGCAGAATATACCGTCGCAAATTTTTGACGTTATCCAATCAGACGTCGCGTTACATACGCAAGTGCATTAGAATAAATATTAGATATTCGGACAGCTTTACTCATTATTAAACTGGTAATAAAATTTGAACATATTCATTTGACTGTCTGCCGATGGGTCTAAAAATAATTGGATGAATGACAGCGTAAGCCCTGATTAGACGCCGCCTTCTGCGGCATCTGATCTGGGCCAGACGCGCGTCCTGTGGAATCTGATCTGGGCCAGGTGCCGCGTTCTGTTGCATCTGATCTGGGCCAGATGCTGCGTTCTGTGGTTTCTGATCTGGAACAGACGGTGTATTCTGTGACATCTAATCTGGGCCAGACACCGCGTTATGCGGAATCCGATCTGGACCAAACACCGCGTTCTGCGGCATCCGATCTGGACCAAACACCGCGTTCTGCGGCATCTGATCTGGGACTGACGCAGCGTTCTGTGGCATCTGATCTGGGCCAAACAACACGTTCTGCGGCATCTGATCTGGAACAAATTCCTCATTCTGAGACATCAGATCTTGGCCTAACATCACGTTTTGTGGCATCTGATCTGGAACAGATGCAGGCCTCCTAGTGGATCAGTTTGAAAATATAGGTTTATATAGGTTCTTCTTACATAAAATATAGGTTATTTATAGGTTTTTCAATACAAATATAGGTTAAAAAAGCGTTCTTCCAAACTCTCATAAAACTTTAAAACTGAAGAAATAATATTTGAAGATTATTTGCGCCACAATTACTCAGGTAAAGTTGATCTGAATTTTACAAAGTCTGAGCGAGCGAGGAAAAAATTACAATTTCATGACAGCTTTCATCACTTTTTTGGGACTAAAAAGTAAAAATAGTAGGGCATTTTGAAGAAAAGTTAGGGTTGAGTCGCAAGAAGGTTCAAATAGTGAAAAATATAGGTTTTTTTTTTTTTTTTTTTTTTTTTTCATGAAAATACAGGCTTCGCAAAGGTTTTATGAACAAATAAATAGTTTTATTCGTTTGACAAAATTATAGGTTATTGCAGGTTTTATAGGTTTCGCTACGAGGCCTGCAAATGCCTCATTCTGAGACGTCCGATCTTGGCCAAACGTCACGTTCTGTGGCATCTGATCTGAACAAACGACTCATTCTGAGATATCTGATCTTGGTCAAACACCACGTTCTGCGGCATCTGATCTGGAACAAATGCCCCGTTATATGGCATCTTATCTGGAACGAACGCCGCGTTCTGCGGCATTTGCTCTGAACCAGGCGCCGCGTTCTGTGGCATCTGATCTGGACCAACTCTATTCTGATATTTTGACACATAACTATATTTTCCCTAAAATTTGTCAATTTTAGTACTCGAAAAAACTTCTAAAACTGCTGCATAAGTGGCAAACAGTGTAGACTCTAGACCGCGTTTTGTAGCGTCTGATTTTGGTCTTCACTGTTTGCTCAAGGCTGTCTGTTAATACAGTACTCACTTTTCCCTGGATTGAGTATGACGTAAACAGACGCGGGCTTAATGACCAGAACTTATCAAGATATAACTGTAACGCTGTTGAAACGGTAAACTGTTGAAAAGGTCGTAAAACCCAAGGACACACACAGGAACATCAATAGCAAACAACAATAAACAAGACAAATACATGTTATTCAATTTTATTGGACAAGTATACCTATTTGTCGAGGTATAAATATTATATATATGTGAAATAAATACTAAAATCTTGTATCACAGCACTAGTGGACTGAAATCCGCATTGTTGCATTTTAACCTTTACCTCTCTGGGCAATTCAGTAGATGATAAATTGATATTTTATTTCTTATTCACCCAACCCCCTAAAAACAGGTATTGACAGTTCATGTATGAATTGTCAAATCCTGTGTTCTGGGGAAAAATACGACAACTATTTCAATGCGTTGTCTGCTGAAATTTTTACCCAGAGAGCTAAGCCTTAACCACGCTGTGTGTCATATATTTATAAACAAATAAAAAATTCTACAAAATAAACACTCAAATGCATCAAATGCACCGGTGTATTATCTTGTTGGAATTTTAATTTACTGTGGTTCGTTTCAACCAGTTTTAGACAAACTGTTTGGAAACAGGATTGTTGAGGTAATATAAACAAAATTTTTATCCTTAAAAACACATATTCCGTTACGTAACATCCTAATGACCCTATTAGAGAAATTTGCAGAAAACAGATCATACACCTGTAGTCATCACGAAAACATACCTTTATAATATTGACCCCCTTAAACCCCACTTTTATATAGTAAAACTGGGATTTACAGGGGTATACATTATTTTTCATATTTCTGCTCAAAACATAGATTGTGGGTACTCGTTAGAACCCACAATCTATGTTTTTGAGCAGACATAAAAAAATATTGGAATTTTTATCTGAAATTTTTCATATTTTGCTGTTAAATTTTCCAATATATTTAAATAGGCATGTTTTCGTAATGTGAACTATGGCTCTCAAACAGGTAGGGGCCAGATATGGGGACACCAGTTTTGAGCAGAAAATAAATGGCTAGAAGTATAAAATAAGTTTTTATTCATTTATCCATTTGAAACAATTTTGATAAAGTACACAATTTGAAGATTAAAACGTTTCATAAACAAGTGTAACTTTATTTATTTAAAATCACTTAAATAGTTGTTTTTATTTATGTATTTTTAATCAGACATTAAACATTTAATCCACTATCATTATGAACTGTATTATAGCCGCTTTCTTTTCTTGGGTCAACCCCAGTGTTATCTTTTATGTAGATACTTTCTTTAATCTTTTTTTTTTCTGTGTTTCTCCAAGAAAATAGCAATTACAATATGCGCTTCTGCAAACTACCAATTGCCTTTTTGAATATGAACTGTATTATAGCCGCTTTCTTTTCTTGGGTCAACCCCAGTGTTATCTTTTATGTAGATACTTTCTTTAATCTTTTTTTTTTCTGTGTTTCTCCAAGAAAATAGCAATTACAATATGCGCTTCTGCAAACAACCAATTGCCTTTTTGAATATGTCATAGCCATCAAAATACAACCCATTAAAAATGTATGGTTTTATGACACATGCTAAACAAACAAATTATATACATGGTAACACACCGTAAAAAAGTAGGTGATGAAGTTTGTAGTACGGTGTGAATAAAACAATACTGTCATCAAATACAAAGACACATTATGACTCTTGCAAAAACATAAAACCAATTAAAGTGTATTATCTGTGTAAACCGAGACTTCTTCTTATTATGTTCACCTTTTACCTAATATATAAATAAAAGTAAATACAGAAATAGTTAAAAAAAAAACCGTCTTCTTTCTATTCAGAAAAACAAAACAAAACACTAATGCCTAATTGAAATTAGATATTTCTTATAAAAATTATCAATAAAATTTATAATTAAATCTAAATATTCATATAGTTCAGACAATACAATGAACACTTTATTAGATTATATTCAATTTCCCCCTTTCTGGCCCCACCGAAACAGACTTCAAACAGTGATAATAGCCTCATAATCACTTAGATAAGATCAGCCTTTGATGTGAGCCACCACTATCAGGGCTGTATATTGCAAGCAATCATGACGGACCACCACAGCCAAGAGGCAGAGAATATGTGTCTTTAAATTTATTCCATCCCGCTTTTTATTTTTTACTTACTGAAATAGTATTTATACCCAACAGAAAATTTCATAGAACCCTTTTTACGTTGGAGACAATTTGCATGAAATGTCAAAACCTATCAGTTCTGTCCATTTTTGAGTTATCTGGCCGCGACAGATCCGTATTTTCCTTTCCGGGTGATAAATTTAGTAAATTTTAATCGATTTTCACCAAACTTGGTATGTGCATTGATATTGTGCATCTCAAAGGGTTTTCACCAAATTTGGTATGTGCACTGATATTGTAGAGATCTGCTTTGGGATTGCTCGTTGGCAAATTTCATCATTTTTTCATAAAGACATCTGAGAGAACTTGAGAAAACAGACACCAACCATAAACATGTCTGAGGCAATGTGTCGCAAATGTGGGCAAGAAACAATCAGATCAGATTCAGTGTCTGTGCAATCAGGGCCCAGTTGTTCAAAGCGTCGTTAGCTTAACGAACTCGTTAAGGGTCATTTCGTTAACTGTTTTAGCGGATTCAATATACAATATTCTGACATTTTTTGCCGAAAAAATGTGAGTAGCTTTTGCACTGCAAAAGCTACACACATTTTTTCAGCAAAAACTTTCAGCATATTTGCGTATCACTCGATGTAAATTTTAACGAATCGTTAACTAACGATATCGTAAGCTTTGAACAACTGGGCCCAGATGTTACCAGACGTGCAGGCTGATATGTCCATTTCTGACTGTAGACTGGATAAGGGCCATTTTCGCCCGTTTGATGTTATCATTGGGCCGCGCCATGCACGTCCACGCAGTCTGATCAGGGCCTTCGCTGTCCACTAATAGAATCACTTGATACCATATATTGTAAATGTTGAACAAAGGGCCGTATGGGACTTCGCATGCGCATGATGATCTGAATCTGCACATTTAGCACATGTTCGAAGGCACTGTTCTGCTTGACGCGGTCAATATGACAAATAGATTTTTTTTTAAACAGACACTGTGGAGAAACAATTCAAATAAACCAGGCCATGAAAAGGAAGTCTTTAGGGCACTGGCAAACAGAGAAGATCCTGATCAACCAGTGAATCTGGCACACTATCTGACCTGGGCCTTCGCTGTCCGCATATGCCCGAAGGCAGGATTTCGCTTGGCTCGGCTCATATCTGTGAAATGCATCTAGTTCCCTTAAGATAGATGTATACACCTCAAAGGGAGATCACTCTGACAGGAAATTATTTTCTTCCTTTCTTCTTTAATGGAAATATTAGCTTAAGGAGGGATTCACATACCAAGGAAGCAAACAAGTTCAGTTTTGCTAGAGTAGGCTTCCTTTGAAAATGAGGGCGATTTATTATCTCCTTCTTAAAAGTGTAAACATACATCAGGAGAAATAAAAAAAGATATACAAGTATATATATGAATGTTTCTTAAGCTGATGTATATATGAATGTTTCTTAAGCTGATGATTGGCGATCCATTCTTCCTTTCAAAGGAGACTTTTTATGACTTTCTGTTTGCTTTCTTGCGCATCAAGTCCCTTCTGAAAAGGGGACTATTTTCAGAACGAAAGACCTTGCTCCTCAGGGGAGCAAATTCTTTCTTTTTTGAGTTTTTTTCAAAAGGGAAGAATAAATAAATTTGACAGAGTTACCTTCACTGAAAGTGTATACGTTCCTCTGAATGTACGGTATAAAACAATACAATGTTGAAAAACTAAAAAAGTGGATGGGAAATTTAAACAAGAGGCCCACGGGCCACGGCTCGCTCACCTGTGTGACATAGCCACTGCAGATATGCAGATGTTATGCAACATCCTATCATCGGAACTAATGAAAAGATCATCATTTGAGCAGATCTTATTTTTGAAGAAGAATATATGGGCCTGACAGTCAATGAAGCGTGATCATTTGAACCAACTATCAATCACATTTCAGTAGTAGGATCAATGTGAAATTTGGTGGAAATTGGCTTAGTGGTTTCTGAATAATCATGATTTTATACATGTAAACAGCACAGTGGCAGGGAAATATAATAAAGATCATTAAGATGGCGGCCATCTTAGATTTCCAATCAGAACGATTTTAGCTACTGTTGATCTGCAAGTCACCTCCCATACTTCCAATATAAATGTATATGGCCCATACAAATGCATGGGGAAGCAAATTTGACCGTGTCTTAAAAAGGTCAAACGTAAACATAGGACCATCATTTTAGCAATTTTAGTAGATCTCCTGACCCCCATAATTTGTGCAAATAATAGGGCCCAGGGCTTATTTGGTTCTGGAGAAGAAGATTTTTAAAGGTTTTTACCATATATTGGCAGGGCAGCCATTTTGATCAATGGACCATTCCAATTTTAGCAATCTTTCGTTCTCCTGCCCCAAGGAGGCTCCAACTGAAATTTGAGCAACACTGGCCCAGAGGCTTCAGAAGAGGTAATTTGAAATTATCAACATTTTTCCATACAAATGTATGGGGCCAATACAAATGTATACAGAAGCAAACTTGACCGCCGTAAAAAGGTCAAATGTCAATGTACCACCATCATTTAAGTATCTTTGGTAGACCCCCCGTCCCTGATGATTTGTGCAAAGATTTAGCCACAAGGCATCCTCGGTCCTGGACAAGTAGATTTTTAAAGATTTTTATCATATATGGGAATGATAGCCACCTTGGTCAATGGATGGCAACTATTTTGGCAATCTTTCATTCCCCTGCCCTAGGGAGGCTCCAAATAAAATTTGAGCAGCACTGGCCCACTTTGAAATTCTCAACATTTTTCCCATACACATGCATAGGGAAGCAAACTTGACCTCGCCGTAAAAAGGTCAAATGTCAATGTACGACCGTCATTTTAACAACTTTGATAGATCTCTGGTTCACAATGATTTATGCAAAGATTCAGCCACAAGGCATCCTCGGTTTTGGTGAAGAAGATATTTAAAGGTTTTTACCATATATGGGCATGGTGGCCATCTTGGTCAGTGTATCGCAACCATTTTAGCAATCTTTCATTCCCCTGCCCCAAGGAGGCTCCACATGAAATTTGAGCGACAATGGCCCAGAGGCTCCACAGAAATCATTTGAAATTCTCAACATTTTTCCCATAAAAATCCACAGGAAAGCAAACTTGACCTCGCCGTAAAATGGTCAAATGTAAATGTACGACCAATATTTTAGCTATTTCGGTAGACCTCCCGTCCCTGATAATTTATGTAAAGATTCAGCCATCAGGCATCCTTAGCTCTGGAGAGGAAGATTTTTAAAGGTTTTTACGATATATAGGCATGGCGGCCATTATGGTCAATGGACGGCAACCATTTTAGCAATTTTTTATTCTCCTGCCCCAGGGAGGCTCCAAATGAAATTTGAGCAACACTGGCCCAGAGGCTCTAGAGGAGAAGTCGTTTGAAATTCTGTACATTTTCCCATACAAATGCATAGGGAAGCAAACTTTACCTCGCCGTAAAAGGTCAAATGTCAATGTACGACCATTATTTTAGCAAATTTGGTAGATCTCCAGTCCCCGATGAATTATGTAAAGATTCAGCCACAAGGCATCCTCGGTTTTGGAGAAGATTTTTTAAGGTTTTTACCATATATGGGCATGTCGGCCATCTTGGTCAATGGACGGCAACCATTTTAGCAATCTTTCATTTCCCTGCCCCAAAGATTCAGCCATAACGCATCCTCGGTTCTGGAGAAGAAGATTTTTAAAGGCTTTTACCATATATATGGGCATGGCGGCCATCTTGGTCAACGGACCGCGACCATTTTAGTAATCTTTCATTCCCCCAACCTAGGGAAATTTGAGCAAAATTGGCTCAGGGGCTTCGGAGGAGAAGTCGTTCGAAAATGTTAACGGACGGACGGACGCACGGACGGACGGAAGAAAAATGATCACTACAGCTCATCCTGAGCATAGCTCAGGTGAGTAAAAAGAGTTTAAATGGGAAAGAATGAAAACATGTTCAATTTTAAAAAAGAAAATATGGAACATAATACAAATAAATATATCATAAATGCACCACTGGTGTTTACATACTGCAACACTTTTGATAAATGTTAATAAAAGTGCCAAAGATGGAATGTAAAGTTAAAAAAAATACTTCCGCTCCCAAGTTGAGCAATTCTAAACCGGAAATTTTATAAGAAAGTGAATAAAATGTAGTAAAATGTGCAAATAGGTCATTTCAGAAGGATTTCATTTCCACTGTAAGATTTTAACAGTTCAGCTTTTATTGATAGTTACGTTACAAACAGAATTGGACTTGTACAGTGAACCCTCGTTACAACGACAGGATTTGCTCCAAAAGATTCCGCCTTTAAAATTTGCTGTTGTAAAGACTCGTTAATGAGCAGAATGATGGGTAAGAAAGGCATTGTTTTAATCTTATTTTCAAATAACGTATGTTTTGGAATTTTTGTAAGAATTGCCTATTCAGGCGATTCTAACAAATATCCAAAACATGTTTCTTGTAGTATTAAATACAGTGTTCTTGCATAATTTCTGATTACCTGTCACCTCTCAAGTGATGGTTTCGTGTATGTCAAATCATCGTTATAACTAATTTTGTTGTTGTATGGAATGTCATTATTAAGAGAGTTGACTGTACCTGGATCATTCTAATGTATGCAGTAACATTCTGATAGACCATAAATCGTCAAAAATGCAATGTTTCTGCTCATTTTATTCCGCGATTGTAGTTTGTAGCTAATGTGCACCTATTCCTTTTTATTGAAAAATGTATATTGTATTTTAAAGAGTTATGCATCCAGAGCCTTTCTTGACATACATGTAATAGATTTTGATCATGTCATCTGACGCCCCATGCTGAACATTGTGACGTCACATGTTCGCCAAAATTATTATCAAATCTGTTGTTATTTTGATATTTTATCATGGTTTTTGCTCGGATATTTCGCTTTATTATAACACGAGTTTTTGACGTTTGTCTACCACCTTTTATGTGTTTTCTATTAATGTTTATGTATACAAAACCAAAAGCATACATTCTATTCTTGTAACAGCACCTAAAAACTTTCTTACAGCTTGTGCTTCCTCGCTCTCTTTCGCACCCCGATACAACACACACACACACACACACACACACACACACACACACACACACACACACACAAGCTAATGAGCTGGAACATGAGGCACCACCACGACACGAGCCATTTCTTTGGATGTAGGTCTATTATCATTTGAGCACCGAGACTGGGTTTTTCTGAAATTACATAAAAATCGAATGAAATACTTTCATGTCAGTTTTACATTAAGATACATCTTACAAAACTATAAGTGACGTTAATCAGTAAAGGCTATAATCTGAAACAAAGATTTCTCCAACAACAAAAGTAATTCTTTTGAAAAGTGGCCAATACCGTGTGAGACAATAAGTATTTGTGTAAATCAACACATGGTAGGTAACCTATTCCGTTCTGTGTGTGCACAATACTTCTGACAGTAATGCATATGACATTGATACATATAATTAGTTGCACGTCATCTGTATCTAAAACTGTGTGTTCTGCTACAAACACCCATTCAATCACAGACGAGCCATGAGAAAGCTGGCCTCGGTGGCTCAGTTGGATGCGCGTCCGACTGGAGACCAGGAGGTCGCGGGTTCGAACCCCGCGGAGGTCGGCAACATTCTTTCGTGTAGATTGATCATGAAATATTTTCTTCGGTCACTCTCTCCCTTCCGCTGATTCAAGAAGGGCAGTTGTCAGTTTCTGGCGAAAGAATGTGCACAATAATGGTTAACCGCTTAGAGGACTAAGCCAGCCCAGTAAACGTGTGGTGAGGTAAACTGACCGCGCTCGACATGACCCTATTGGGTTGATTGGGCCGTAAAACCTCAACACAAACAAACAAACGCCATGAGAAAGGGTGTCTTCTGGCATGTGCTGAAAACGAAGGCCTGGGTTGACTTCCACATCCTCACAGTCTGATCCAGGGTCTTCTCTGCCTGCTGAGAGAATTGTTGAATACTGTAGAATATATTACTGAAAAGCAAAGCCCTTGTTAAACTGTGTGGCTTCGGTGGTTTCTCTGGCTGATCTGGATCGTTACAGTTCTATATATCCCGAAATTTTTTTTTACATGGTGCGGCTCAAACGTAACTACAGTCGAACCTCGATGGCTCGAACACCGATGGCTCGTTTACCATGGTTAATTCGAACTCGTTTTTGAGTCCCTACGAAATTCACCCGATAGCTCCAGAAAACAAATATTTAAGGAAATTTTCGTGGCGATTCTAATGAGTACACCAAACATACAATCACTGTGTAGAAAATCGAAAAGATTCCCCTAAATTATCGCTATCTGCTTCCTGAACTGGTGCCATGATTAACCCTCAGTGGCTCGAACTACCCATGTCTCGAACGAATTTCCATGGTCCCAAAGATGTTTGAGCCACTGAGGTTCGACGATTGTACGGTAAAATATCCTAAAATGTCGAACACCAAAGTCCCTGTCAAAACGGCATATCCAAACGCTGCGGAGCAGTCTGATCAGGGTCTACATTGTTTGCCATTCAGAAACAACTGCATAAAAAGCAAAACGTGGGCCAAATAAAAACGTTAAACTATAATACCCAGCCATTATCGTGTCGCGGGCAGATAACTCTGTCAAACATTGACGAAATTTGCCCATAAGCAATCCCAAACCAGATCTCCTTCATATCAATGCATGTACCAAGTTTGGGGAAAATCCATTGATGTTTACTCAAGTTATCATCAGGAAACGAAAATATGGGCGTGTCTCGGGCAGATAACTCCGTCAAAATCAAACGAAATTTGCCCATTAGCAATCCCAAACCAGATCTCCACAATATCAATGCACATACCAAGTTCGGTGAAAATCCATTCATGTTTACTCAAGTTATCATCCAGAAACGAAAAACGGACGGACGGACGTACGACTGACGGACGGACGGACAGACACACGGACGTCCAACGTGAAACCATAATACCCCGCCACTATCTTGTGGCGGGGTATAAAAAGTATGGAATAAAATGTTCGAAATTTTAGAGCATGTACCGTAAAATTTTATTACAACACATACTTGTATCATTTAATCGACAGAATCCTCGATATTGAACAAAACTGGGAACTCAAAACGCATTTAGTATAAAAACATAGTCGCTTATTGTGACAGTTGAATTTGTCAATATTTTATGCATCTTGTTACTGTATTTCTTCCTGTAACTGTGGCATCAGGGTGAAAGATGATCGTAACTTGAATATATATTCTTTAATGCCATTGTAAGCAGTAATTAAATGAAAAATCTGATTAGTATGTGCTTGTTTAATGTTAATATTAATTGTTCTTTTTCTAAAAGAAAATGGTTTTGTTTTTGTTTGTTTTTTTTTGCAGCGTTTATAATGTCTTTCAGCTTTTAAAGATGCGTTTTTTTATTGCTGGAAGACAAAACATTAAGTAGCATATAACTCCTAAAATAGACTCTTTTATACTGTGTCCACAAAAATAAAAAACACTTAGATTACAAAACCCAAACAAGTACTACAAAGACTCTGAGAGAGTACAAAATAACTGTGGAGATATACAGACAAGGACACACTCATAAAAATATAAAAGGAAAAATACAAATATAAAGGAAAGATCACAATCACGAAGTACAGCCTTCCTGAGGCTGAGAAAGAAGAAGGCCTGAGGAACAGTGAAAAAACAAAATGATACATTTACATTAACCGACGACGAACGAACAAAGGAATTGTAACAGAGACCCGCATTGGAGCGGTCAGTAGAAACAATACAGGATGGCTTTAACTAGTTTTACTCGCGACAAATCAGGCGCTTATTTCTGCTGCAGCTCAGAATTAGATATATGTTCGGTCCCCGTAGTATGATATATATTCACAAACATTATGACGAATCAAAGTAAAAAGCTCTGGATAAGGAAGTCGCCGTTATTTAGTCACCTGACTTACCGTCGTGCAACGAAAAAGAAAGCAAAGTTACCAACCATAATTGGATTAAAACCATGCACGCAGTTTGCCGCAGAACATTTATGGTAGCCGTAAAGCGCTAAGCAAAATTATAGCAGGACATGCCAACGCTGATTTTGCTATTTTTTTTTTTTTCAGAGAAAATAAGTACCGGCATTTCATGTGAATGGTTAAGGGTATAAACCTACCTTTTCGTAACGAGTAACAACGATTTTGAAAACTACAGAGAGCAGAACCGTCTTCTCACTTATACCGTCAGTAGTACCTAATGTCCATGTGAGATACGTCTTATTTAAAATGTCCTGTACTTCATGGATAATGTGAGTGCATGGTTCCTACATTTAAACAATTTACACGGTTTGAAATTCTATCATTCATTATCTTCAATGGAGCTTAACTCATTGGTGACAGACATTACTTTACAAATATTTTGGGCTTTTGGTTGATTTCTGTACAAAAATCCTACAGATGTTTCCTCTAACATGATAGTGTAAATGTGTTCAAGAATACTGGATACAGTTGGTAGATTTTTTACCTCCATATGTTACAAGATGTTAATTACTATCAGGTTAGGTAACTCTTATATATCTGTTGTTAAAATACTCTTCAATGTTCTTCAATGCTACTCTTCAATGCTAGAGTTACTGTTACTGATTATTCTTAACTGTGACGTCATGAATGTCATGGAAACGACGTAACGTCATAGAGTTATTGTATGTCCACCATTGTTGTAAATAAAGTGTGTTGCTACTTCTAAGAAGTTTTCCTGGTGTTTAACAATGGTAGCAGAGCGGATCCAATTGGAAGTATTGGAATTAGAGGAGATCTGAATATACAGAGACTTGTAGAGGTATTTTTGTGGAAATTATAAAGAAAAATACCAAAAATGGGAACAAAAATCAATCCACCCAATTTTGCTTCAGAGCGGTATGAACTGTATAAAGAGAAGCTGTTAGCATGGCGTGATGTGACTGACCTTCCTACAGAGAAGCAGGGAATTGTTATTGCACTAACACTTCCAGATGATGACAAGAATAAAATACAAGAAAAAGTTTTCAATCAAATTGGTCGTGAAAATCTAAAACAAGAAAATGGTCTTGACACTCTCATAAATTTTTTGGACAGTCAATAATTGAAAGATGAGCTGAGTGACAGCTTGGAAAAATTTGAACAATTTGAAGACTTTCAAAGGGTTAATGGACAGAGCATTACAGAATACATAGCAACCTTTGACTCTCACTATAGAAAACTTGAAAAATACAAATTAAAATTACCAACAGAGATCTTAGCATTCAAACTTCTCAGGAAGGCAAATATCAGCAAAGAAGAAAAAATGCTTGTTCTCACAGGAATGAACTATGCAAACAAAGAGACATTATATGAAGAGGCTAAACAGTCGTTGAAAAATTTCAAAGGGGGTGTTACAGAAGTGAGTGCAAGCCTAGGACCCAGTATAAAATTGGAGCCTACATTTTTAGCTGAAAATGAAGAAGCTTTATTAGCTGCTGGTTATGTCAAACAAGGTCAAGGAAAAAGGTCAGTGAAGACAGGAAGAGGGGGTAACACTCAAGGTGGTAGACAGCGGGCCCAGGGGCCAGAAGTGAGAAGAAGAATGAATCCTACAGGACCAGATGGCAAGGTATTAACCTGCAGAGTTTGTGGATCATACAGGCATCTTATGAAAGACTGCCCTGATAGTTGGGAGAACATGAAGAAGGTACATCTGGTCGAAGATGAGAATGTAGTGTTGTTTACAGGATACAACAAAGAGGAGATATATCAGCTGGGCGTTGATGCACGCAACTGCGCAATACTGGACAGTGCTTGTAGCAGCACGGTGTGTGGGCAGAACTGGATAGATAGCTACATCTACTCATTGAATGAGGGTGATAGGAAGAAGGTACAGCAGACAGTAGGTGAGAGAACTTTTAAATTTGGAGGAGGAACACGTCTGAAATCTCAAGCTGAATACTGTCTTCCAGCAGTAATTGCTGGAAAAGAAGTAACAATTAAAACAGATGTAGTTAGATCAGATATCCCATTACTCTTATCAAGAAGTGCGATGAAAAAAGCAGGGGTGAAGATGGATCTGGAGAATGACTCAGCAAAAATATTTGGGAAAGATATTGCCCTGAACCTCACTACATCAGGTCATTACTGCATCCCTATTGACAGAACAGAAAATATAGCAGTTGAAGAGGTGTTATCTATAAAGCTTGAAGAAATGGGGAGACAAGACAAATTGAAAACTTTGCTGAAACTGCACAGGCAGTTTGCTCATCCCCATGCAAGAAAGCTTAAATCACTGCTACAAGATGCAAATATCTGGAGAGATGACTATAAGGACTTGCTTGAAGAAATAGATAGAAAGTGTGACCTATGCAAGAGGTATGCAAAAACACCTGCCCGTCCTATAGTTGGCATGCCTATGGCCACTCAGTTCAATGAGAAAGTGGCTATGGACTTAAAGCAATGGAATGGACGCTGGATTCTCCATATCATAGACATGTGGTCCAGATATACCATATCAGTATTCATAAACAGGAAAAGACCAAGTGATGTTGTAAATGCTTTGATGCAGAACTGGGTTGGAGTGTTCGGAATAATGGGATCAATGATGACAGACAATGGGGGAGAATTCAACGCTGATGAAATGCATGAAGTGATGTCAATCCTAAATGTGAGTGTACTGACTACTGCAGCTGAAAGCCCATTTAAAAATGGGCTATGTGAGCGGGTACATGCTGTGACAGATATGATGCTGCTGAAACTTGAAGAGGAAAACAGAAACACTGATAGCCAGACTCTGCTATGCTGGGCAAATATGGCACGGAATACATTACAGATGTGGAATGGATTTAGTAGCCATCAGCTTATCTTTGGTAAGAATCCAAATTTGCCCGGTGTAGTGACGGATGGACTGCCAGGACTCGAAGGGTCAACCAGTAGCGATAAATTTGCACAGCATCTGAATGCCTTACATTCTTCACGCAGAGCCTACATCCAAACTGAGGCAAATGAAAGGATAAGGAGAGCTTTACGTGGGAAGATCAGGGCAGCTGAGGACATTTTTGAAAATGGAGACATGGTGTTCTACAAGAGAGAGGGGAAAGAACGATGGCTTGGGCCAGCTACAGTCGTTTTTCAAGATGGTAAGGTGGTGTTTGTGCGTCATGGTGGAATCTTTGTCAGGGTATCACCGAATAGACTGAAAAGAATAGATCAAGCTTTAGACAGAAATGAAAGCAGTGAAAAGGCCCAAACTGTACAAGTTGACAACGGAGATGAAATAAATGAGAAGGAGGCAAGGGAAGAGTCATCTGTGTCAGAGGTTTTGTCAGGACTGGGTCCTGCTGATGGACAAAACTCTGTTGAACCAGACAGAAATGCAGAAAATCAGTTGTCAGTTACAGACAGAGAACTGCCAGCAATCAACTCAGAGACAGCTACAGGAGGTGTACAGAATGATAGAGACACTGAAAGATCTAGCACTGTGAAAGTAAATGACAGTATCAGATACAAGCTTAATGATGAATGGGTAACTGGCACAGTTATTAGTAGAGCAGGAAAAGCCACTGGAAAGTACAAAAACTGGTACAATATTAGGAATGAAAACAATGAGGAAAGAAGCATTGATCTCGGAAGCATTCATTGGCAGAAAATACCTGAAACAGAAATCAATATTACTGAGGTTTCCAAGAGTGAGAGCTTAGGTAGTAAAGAAACAGACATTGCCAAAGAAAATGAACTGGAAAAATTAGCTCAGTTTGAAACATATGAGGAAGTATCAGACTGTGGACAAAAAGTTTTGTCAACACGATGGGTAATATCAAATAAGAATGGAAAAACCAAAGCCAGATTAGTTGTGAGAGGATTTGAAGAAAGAGATCTTGAAATACCACGAGACAGTCCAACAGTAGGAAAAGGAACTATGAGGCTATTGATTTCAGTTGCAGCACTTGAAAACTGGAAATTAAAAACAACTGACATAAAATCAGCTTTTCTACAAGGCAAAGAATTAGAGAGGGAGATATACATAAGACCACCAAAGGAGAGTCAAACACCACATGGCATAATCTGGAAGCTTAAACATGGTCTGTATGGGTTAAAAGACGGGGCTAGGCAGTTCTATGAAAGTGTCAGAGAAGAACTGATGAAACTTGGCTTCACTCCATGTAAACTGGATCCAGCAGTATTTTATGTTCATAAAGAAAACAGGGTAAGGGGAATTCTCTGCTGTCATGTAGATGATTTTTTACATGCTGGTGATGATGTTTTTGAAACTTTGATGAAAAAACTCAGGGAAAGATTTTCTGCCGGAAAAGTGGAGGAGAAAGAGTTCAGATATATAGGGTTCAAAGTCAAGCAGCTTGAAAACAGGATAATAATTGACCATTCTGAATACATAGACAAAATGAAGAATAAAACTGTGGACCCAAAGAGAGCCTCTGACAAACAAGAGCAATTGACAGCACAAGAACAAAATACATACAGGCAGTTAGTAGGTCAGTTGAATTAGGCGGTACAGGGATCAAGGCCTGATATGGGATTTGAAATGATAAAGATGAGCACGAAGTTAAAACAAGGTACAGTAGAGGATTTGGTACGAGTCATCAAGAAAATAAGTAGGCTGAAAGACTTTCATTCCTATATGACATTTCCAAGGTTGAGCAAAACTGCTGAATTGAAAATTGCTGTTTTCACTGATGCTTCACTGGGAAATATCAATGAAGGAACTGGCAGTACTGGTGCATTCATTATCTGTTTGAAGGACAATACAGGGCAATGTTGTCCAATTGCCTGGAATGCACATAAAATCAAGCGTGTAGTAAGGTCTACATTAGCAGCTTGAGTTTGCAGGAGGGACTTGAAGCCAGTTACTACTACAGATAGATGCTGGAGAGCGTACTAGGGGTTAAGCCGAGAACCATTATGATTGAGGCCTACGTTGACAATAAGAGCATCATTGAAGCTATACTGTCTACAAGGCTGGTTGATGACAAACGGCTTCGAGTGGATGTAACAGCTATCAAGGAATCACTGCAGCTGCATGATGTGAACAAGATCCAGTGGATACCAGGACATTTGCAGTTGGCAAACCCGATGACCAAACAAGGAGCATCAGGATTTAATCTACTGAAGGTGTTGCAGTCTGGACAGATGTTAAATGAATTGTGTTGCTGAGAACTAATCATAATGCTTTTTATTAAGATTTTTTTAATCTTTTTAGCTCAATAGGGCCATTTGATAAGTTTAAAATTTTACTACTTTTCCTTTTGAAACATTTTAATAATTAGCATTTTTTTATTTTTCCTCAACTTTAAATTCCATTTGAATTTAAATCTGTTTACAACAGTAGTTTCAGAAAATTAAAAAGAAAAGAAAATATAATTAATGTTAATTACTATCAGGTTAGGTAACTCTTATATATCTGTTGTTAAAATACTCTTCAATGCTCTTCAATGCTACTCTTCAATGCTAGAGTTACTGTTACTGATTATTCTTAACTGTGACGTCATGAATGTCATGGAAACGACGTAACGTCATAGAGTTATTGTATGTCCACCATTGTTGTAAATAAAGTGTGTTGCTACTTCTAAGAAGTTTTCCTGGTGTTTAACACAAGGGAGGTAACTTTTGTGACAGCAGGTTTTCTTTCCTGCACTCCATGCCCATTATGAAAAGGTCTGTTCTAAAAGGAACGGATTTGCTCCCATGCTGCCTCCCCTGCAAATATATCCCTTCCCCTAAATTTGTATATGACAACAATAAGACCCTTTTTAACCCTTAAAACGCCAAGAAAACCTGCATCTTAAAATGTCGTCTGTTTTTGTCGTCTGCTGAATATTCTTGCAAAATTTTCAAACCTATTTTTGCATACAGACAAATGGTGTGGACCCAGATCAGACGGAGCAGTTTAATCTGGGTACACACTATTTGCAAGAATGACTTTTAAAATCACAAGCAGATGACAGGGCAGACGACAATTGTTGTGACTGGCAGTTTAAGGGTTAAAAAGGGACGGCATGCAGGAAACTACACAGAAAGTCACAGAAATTGTCTCACTTTAACAAAATGGGGGAAAAAGTCTACCGTGTATCCAATGGATAAGCCACCAAGGTCACTATGGCCTGTCACTATGGCCTGAAAGAATTTGCATCTCTTCACAACATGGGTTGCTGATAACGGAAAATATTTACATCCTGCTCCCTACCACTCATCACCAAATTGTTTCCTTTGATAGTATTCCCGACTGAGAAGTTCAGATGAAGCGATTTTGTTTTGTTGCAATGGTATTCATCCGTTTAAAAGGAACAATAAAATCAGCTGATATAGTGTTCCCTCTTTGAAGTCTATCTGTTCGATTTAAACATGGACTCACAAGGGTCATTCCTTTTAGAAATTGTAAAACCTGGTACGGTTTTAGAGTATGTAGCAGCCTGAATGTTTTCATAAGAAAATACTGAATTACTCTGTGTTGTCTATATTTGCTGCGACTACTTCCTTGCCTTGTTAAACCATCATACAAATAAAAAGATTTGGTACTATTTACTCCAGTGCAAAAGAAAGGTTACCTTCCTTATTGTGGTTTTGGTCTCTTTTGTCATACAAGCCTATGTCACAAAATACCAATTAATTACTGTCATCATATGAAAAGAAGTCTTGAATTGCTTTTTAACATCTTCTGAGAAAAACAGAAGCAAAGTAATTTTCCTTCAATATTGTGAATAACTTTATTTTCAAGTCGGGAGTCTTCCCGGCAGTAGTCTCCCAGTAGTTTTTCTATTGACCGTTCTGGGACATTTCTCTGATGCGATTCTTTGTTCGTGCGTCAGTTGCTTTATTGTGGCATTTGTTTTGTCACTGTTCCTCATCTCTTCTTCTCATTACGAAAACATACCTATATAATTTTGACCCCCTTAAACCCCTCTTTCATATAGTCAAACTGGGTTTTAAAGAGGTATACATTTTTTTCTCATTTCTGCTCAAAAACATAGATTGTTGGTACTCGTTAGAACCGCCTCGGCGAGGCGGTTCTAACGAGTACCCACAATCTATGTTTTGAGCAGAAATACGAAAAAAACAGCAGAATTTTTATCTGAAAACTTCCAATTTTTGGTTGTGACATTTTCAATATATTTGAATATGCGTTTTTTCGTAATGTTTTGGTGCTTCCTAATTGTGGCATTTCTTTGATATATTCACTTACACTTTTCTTACTCTGTTTTTTAATTTTGGGACAACTACATGAGTAATTTACTTCAGAGCATTTGCACACACACACACACACACACACACACACACACACACACACACACACACATATTATATAATGATTATGCATTTGTCTGAAAGATGACAATGATCACTAAGAAAAGTCGAGTAATTTTTTTGCACTTAAGCAGTAGTATGAACCCCTAGATGGTGTTATAAAGCCACATTCTATATTGGTTAAGACAATGAAATATTACAAATATGACATACTTTCTGAGACAAACTGCCTCGCTACACTCACATAATGATTATACATTTGTTAATTCTGCCAGTATGACCTTTAACTACTAGAAGCATGGATGATAAATGTAATTCTATGAAATGAACGAATGAAAAATACGAATTCATATATTTGGTATGGATTTGTTATACAAAGTAAAGACGGGTCAGTATATGTTTCAGGTTTGTTGTAAAATGACTAATTAATTAGTTCCGTATTAACATATGAAATACCGCTGCTATTCTGGACAATCCGATTTTTTTTCTGGCTTATTATTAAAGAATTAAATACTCGTCGCCCTTTAATTTTGAGCCATGTATTTAAAATACTTCAGGGACAAAAAATATGTACGATATGTAGCACATTGTATTATATTTTCAATGAACATTAACATAAATGCTTAAATACTGTTCACGTACTCGTCTCAAATATGCGAAATATTGAATGAATAGTACATGCGTTTGCTGTTGCGTATTACGAACAATTAAACACTGTTATAAAGCCAAAATTTCTACTAGTTAGGACTACGAAATACTACAATTAAGACGCATAAAAACGAACCGCCTCACCACACTCACATATAATGTTGCTTGTAAGTTGCCATTATGATCAGTGTAATATACATTTAACTACTAAAAAGTTAAGGCCTGCAAGTCGTTCCTGTTAGAAACTATTATGAATGAATGAAAACGTACTAATAAGCATATTTAGTTTGAAGTGCTCGTAAATGTATTCTTCTAAGTCGTCTAAGTCTTTGAATGACGTGTGAAAACGTTTTTCTGGGTAATAGAGAGTGTTATAAAGCGACAATACCCGTATGTACCATTTAAGGTCCTGACATACTGAACTAACACGATTTCAGGCGAATGTACCTCCCCATTACTCTCTTAAACAGCCAATCTCAAAACAAATGCCGACAACAGTATAACAAAAAGGCAGCACTTCTAAGCTCTACCAGACTGATGTGATGCTTTAAATAACAAAAACAAATGTAAAGGGGAAAGTTCAAAAAGGCCTTAATTGGTCAAAATGTCTGAGTTTGAAAGTTTTGCTTATTCTATGTATCAACTGTTATCCTACTTTCATAATCGAGATTACTTTATACATTGTTTTTCACTAGAGCTGTGCTACAGATAGTAAAATTGGGCAGGGCAGTACAAATTGGCCATTCTTGACATATTTTGGCATGTTAACCAAATTCTAACCATGTACATAGAAATCTAACAATACTATTTATGAAGCAACTATATTAAGTCACAATTTTATGGGAAAAAGATTTTGTAAAGAGGCTGAGTTCCATGTAAGAATAACTATTTTGACTAATTTACAAAAATGTTTGCATTTTCTGGCTATTTCAAGCTGATTTTGGGTAACAAAAAATAAATTTCTAACAAAGGGCACAGTCACTTAGTAAATGTCTCTCTCATGTAAGGATGTTTGTTTTACAAAAGCTACTTGCCATAAAAATATCATGTCATAAGGTTGCAGCGCCCATGGTTAAAACTTGATCAAACAAAAAAAAAAAAGGCCCATCAGACCACCCTTACCGCATTTCAATACATGTGCTACTGCTATAAAGAAATTCACTGTACAAACTGATTTTGGTTAGTAAATTAGAAATTTAAGACAAACAGTACGTGCCACGAATCTGCAAATTTTAGAGTCACTCAATTTTGTAATTTTGGTATTTTACTGACTTTTTCTGGGCTGTTTAAAACTGCTCCTTTAACCCCATAACATGCAAGAACAAATAGATTATAATTGTTGTAGAAGCATCATTATTTGTTTGATTTGGGCTTAACGTCGCTTTCAACAATCTTTCAGTCATACCGCGATGGTGTCTGGATGATGCAGGGAGCTCAATGCTCACTTTAAGAGTGCTGCATCACTGAAATATCACGCCCCAGACACTTTGATATGACATTCCACCCAGTCACATTATACTGACACTGAGCTGACCAGTTCTAATTCTACTTTCTTAATGCTTAGCGCCAAGCTAAAGGGCAGCTAGTACCGTTTTTTAAAGTCTTTGGTATGACCCGGCAGGGGATCAAACCCGCAACCTCCCGGTCACAAAGTGGACGTTCTACCACTGAGCCACTGTGCTGGTAGAAGCATCATTAAAGCTTATCCTTATACGCTCAAAATTTTACAGTACGTTGAATAAGTGTGATACAAATGCAATTCGAAAAGGCAAAGCATGAAATTTATCACATGTGGCACCATTACAAAATATAATGCCACTGGACTACATTTTCCGCACACACACCATATGTCCATCTCCCCGCCACCCCATGACAACTTTCATGTCCCTACCGGTTTCCCATTCATACTCCACACACAGACAGAATCATCATTTTTCTGATGTGCTATATACAAGTTAATAAACATCGAGTTCAAAATAAGGAACTATTTCTTTGAATAATGAATTAAGACCTGCAAATCTTACAAGGTCGTGATCGCAAACGTTTGTTGATCGGATCTGCCGCTCTCTCGGGAAATAATTCCTGGATTATTTACTCAAGAAGCGTTAACCAGTATATATTCAACCATATTCTATTTTCAATATGAAAGAAATCCGATTAACTGGTTATTCCCTGTTACTACACTGGCCCCAGTTATTCAATTTGTCATATGCTCAACAAAGATGTTAAACTTATACGTTAAATATTGAATTACAAAAAAGTACACTGATTTATATTTTATTAAAATCCACAAAAAAAGATTACCATGGCATTTAAATTTATGTACAAAAATATTAAATAAAACTGTCAAAATGCGTTTGCTACAATAACAACGTTTTGAACAATAAAGCTCTCATGTATTAAGTGTTCTATGAAAGTGTCTACTGAAATGCATTAGAAACCAAGTGACAAATAAAGAAGGTGTTTGCTCAAAACCTGAAATGTGTGTTTTACAAGGAAGCACTACAAAGCAACATTAAACATGTGCATCTAGATTTGACAGAAGACAAAATTTAGGCCTTTTGACCTCATTATGTTCTCACCATGTAATTCTGGGAACTGTCTCTCTAAGAAACTGTAATCTGAACAAAGAATTACAATAAAGTATATTGATAAAAAAAGAAACAACAAAATCTTCTATAAAACGATACTTTGCATCCCCACCGAAGGCGCTTGGCCAGAGTGTGTAGGCAACTAAGAATATGTTTTGTTTGAAAATCTCATCTGAATACCGTGATCATCTGCAATCCGAGCCAATCCAAACTTTACAGATAAATCACAGGTCAAACCTGATTATTTTGAATCTCCTTAGTGTTCGTTAATTTTTATATATGCATTGCAAAACGTAACAGTCTGTTAGCAAATTTCCTTATCAGAGCAGATAATCACGGTATGCATGGGGATGTAATGTATGAAGAGACTTGGCAAACAGATGACTTCCCAAAAGAACTGAGCAGGCTTTAAATGACAACGTACATCAAACGAATAGAGCCTAATGAGCGGAGAAATAATAATTTCAATGAGCGGGCAGTGGTTGTAGGACAGGGCCCAGTCAGCATTCTACGTAAATCTATAACGGGCCGTCATCGGCCCGTCAGGGTAGCTGACGGGCCGATGACGGCCCGATGTAGATTTACGTAGAATGCCAGCTGGTTGTAGAGAGGTTCCACTTTATGCAATTTATTTGGAGCTTGTTAAAGACACTATGTTTGTCACCAAACACGCATGTTTTTCTTCCTTTTGTTTCGTATCAGAAACAACATATTAGTACCCATTAGAACAATCTTGCGAGACGATTCTAGTAAGTATTACAACGCAAGTTTTGTAGAAAAAAGAATCCAGTTTTTCTGGATACCATAAATAATCTTAATTCAGAGTGAACCAGAAAATTAGGGAGTTCACTATATGTAGGTAAAATGGGAAAAGGGTACAATGGGAGAAAAGGGTCCTTATCGCCCATGCATTCAGTAAAATGAAAGATCAGCCTGCAAGCCTAATCACTACATCTGAAGTCTGATCAGGGCCTCGTTTGTCTGCTTACAGAATTGTTTGAAACTGTAGAATACATCAATAAACAGCAGACACCATGGTCTTACATTGTAGGCATGCAGGCTGATATGAACTATTGCTATTCACGCATGATATAATGACCTATTTTCTTACGATGGAGTTTACTGATATTTGAGCTGGGATACAGCATTTCCTACAAGATCGCATGTCCGCCAAGCAATGCGAAAGCTGATTGATCACCGAAACATACAAGCTTCATTCAGATGGGCAGCAGAGGTTCTGCTTAGAATGTGTGGATTCGTAGGCTGACCTGAGTCTGCGCTGGGTGCACAAGCAATCTTGGAGGAAAGCTGTGTCCAGCTCGTTCATTAACCTGCTTACCTTGGCGGTCTATCAGGTAAAGGTACAACATCATTTGGAATATCTTCTCTATCATTTTCTGACATTATCTGGTTCTCTGTAAAACATCAACAGATTTTGTTTATCACAATGACAAAAGACTAACACAAGCTAATATTTGTTTTTGCATTACGTGTAAGCTAAACTGATAGTCGTAAGAAGTCAGCATTCAAAGTGAAAAATGTTTCAATGTGAAATTTTGTTAATCACAATGACATAACACCAGGTAAACTGAAAGTCGCAAGAAGTCAGCATTGAAAGTGAAAAACGTTTCAAAGTGAAATTTTGTTAAATCACAATGACATAACACAAACACAAGCTAATATTTGTTTTTGCATTATGTGTAAGGTAAACTGATAGTCGCAAGAAGTCAGCATTCAAGGTGAAAAATGTTTGGTGACCTATTCAAAGGGAAACAATACCAAGTAAAGAAATTTATTTTCGATTATGCATCCCTTATCCAAAGCAGCTATATCGTTCGTAAAGGAAGAGAATTGCTTCCAGTAGTAGCAAATTCACTCTACATTACATGTAGCGCCCACTCAAGAAGAGAGAGAAGTACGCGGTCAGCGTGATCCTTCTTGAAGATAAATCAACATGGAATGCGATTTCTTTGCTAACAAGCTAAAGATATAGTCCAATAAACAGTCTGGTTATATATTTGATATTTGACTGTTACCTAGTCTGTCACACTTTGCAGTAAAATTAGAACTGCAGATACCATTGTTTTAACCAGGAGAGAAAATGACAAGAAAAAAAATATGATATCTATGGTGAACGGATTTAATTTGACTGACACAACTGAGTCTACTATCTTCAGCGCACAGATATTTTAATTACAAAAGTCTGTTAAAACTATACACTGGTATTCATATCCTATTTACAATCCCACAACAATTTACACGTTAAATCCATGCCTTTGTGTAGACACATAAAATTATGTAACATAAAATAAATTTACATTTTCAAAATTTGACTAGATTGAAAAGGTTTATTGCTTTGTAATCCTTAAACAAGGTAAAGTACTTACCATCTGCTGAAAATAAAGTTGTACCTCTTCCACTTGGGGCTGAAACTGTGTAGGAAATAAAATCCTTATCATTGATTCCCTGTGGAGTAGGGTTGGAAGGCATACCCTTGCCAAATTTAGCAATCTCCGGCTGGAATAGAATTACAATGTATATATGGTGTAGACATTTTCCGCTCCTTACCGTCTACGTTTTGAAAAATGTAATAAAACTATAAATTAAACTCAGGCTATCTTTTATATCCTTATTATAAATTAAACTGGCTTAATGCTCACCCTCAATACCTCAAGGCTGTGTTTTCGTATTAAGACAAATACAGTTTTACAGTAAGAAAAATACAGTTTTCGAAAACAGATATAAGATTGTTCGGAAAAGCAGATAGTGCTCAAAATATTAATTGGTACATAATTTATCTTAATCGTAATGTTAAGCATGCTTGAGGTAAAATATGCCATTTGAGAAATTCAGTAATATTTTTTTCCTTTGTATTCCATCATTCTAATAATCTGAAATATTATGTTAAATCCTGCCTTAGTTTAATGCACGTTGGTACCTATTATACCTATAATGTTCTCAGAGTATTTTGCTACTTACCAATGGTCGTTTCGTTGGACTAGTGTGTTTGGAGGAAGGCATAATTCCTACTGGTGTGTCAACCTAAAATCAAGATATAAATAATAACAATCATAAAATTTCTTGAATTCTTGAACTGATGAAAGAAGTTATTTTAGCCATGAACTATACAAAATATAATCATGGGCATGGGCTTTTAACTGTAACCAAGATAAACAATTTAATTTTAATTGCATCAAATACTCAAGATGGCATTACTAGTAGCACAAGCCAACAAAACAGACCATGATCAGTCAGCATAGTTTTCACCTTGACAACCTATTTCTCTGTTGTGATTACCAACAAATAGCACCCAAAAGAGCATTAATTACAATCAAAGATGAGCCATTCACAGGACGGTTATTCAGGAATATTTGGTGACAATACTGCAATATTTTTTCTTATTTCCTCATGCTCATTTTCAGCTAATCATAATATTTAATCCAGATTGTCGATTTAAATTCACATATCGAATGCCAAACCGTACAGATCCATATCAATTGATTTGGAAAGACAGGGCATCTCCAGGTTCAGCAGGACAATGGGTTAAGGTAGGTTTCCCTAAGAATCAGAAAATATCAACTACACTGAAGCTTCTTATTACCGAGAGACACTTTAAGGCATATTCTTTTGGAATGTTCTTTAGCCACTTAATCTCACCTTCAGCTACAACTTGCCCTTCCCTGCTATTTTTAAACTTCCATAACAGCTTCAATATAGAAGTCCGTTCTATTCACTTTGTTTAATGTGTTTTAAAGGATCTGTTTTTCTTATTCAGTTTACTTTCAGAACAAGTGTTAATTATCATATGGCGGACACAAAAAAGTCTCACCATAATTCACAACAGTGGTCCTTTGGTATCACTAAGCACACTTAAAATGATTTGAAAACCGGTGCTAGGATGCGTGAACAGAGATGCAAGTTATATTAATGTTCATGAACAGACTCAGTCAAACCTAGTGCTTGGTTTCGCTTTCTTTAAAGTGTTTGTTGCGTTCAAATGGACTGATTTGTTTTCAGAATTCATCTCAATCCTACCATAGCACGAGTTTGTTTATAACATTTGCAAGTCTCGAGGGAAATATTGCCTGTATTTTAAACTCAGTGTATATTAACTTATATATTGCAGAACAAAAAAAAATGATTTTCTTCGGATTCTGTTTTATGCTCTTTCAAACGATATCAGTAAGTTTTGTGACGTTACGTCATCTACACCCTTCGCGCGGCGTGATAGCATTCTAAAGGAACCATTTCCTCTTGGGAATTATAAATTATATTTCCTGCCAAAATTACTAAAAATTGCTTCAGATATGTAACATATTTAAATACTCTTTACTTACTGAGTAACTGACAGCAGCATGATGTAATGCTGCAGCCTGGCGTTGCAATGTCTGTCTAATGTAACTTTCATCTTTAAGGGCATGTAAGCTGAAAACAAAGGGAAAGGACACTAGAAATGTATTTGTAAAACACTATGCCCCCAAATTATACGCTTGTCAATCAAAATGCCAAAGTTAAAACGGAGAATGACAAAAGTATTCTGTAGTTCACCACAATTTTACCAGGTCATCTACACATTGATTCCAAACTGCTTGCAAAATTTCATGAGCCTAACTCAAGTGGTTCCTTAGATATTTTGCTAACGAGAAAAGTGTGATGTACGGCCCAAAGCAGTATGCCCTCCTAACTTTTTCTTCGAAGTTGGGGGCATAAAAATGGGAACAATTTTTATTTATATATAGTATTTCTTTCAAGAACAAGTTGACTGAGGTCAGTGCATGCTTTAAAATCACCATCAGTGGCAGCCATTGAGCTACAATATAATTTAGCAGTAATATCTTGGATAACTTACTTCTGCATTACTGTAAATAGGCTTGTTTTTTTGGAAGGCCAGTCGTTCAAACTTGCACTCAAAATATATTTTTGCAGGACCTTTTCTATTTTTAGCATTTATTTATCAAAAGATTTGAGTATTTTATTTGAAATAAAACTTTAGAGAGGCTTTAGTTTCACAGATGAAGTTAGACAATTGCTTAACGTGTGTAGAGCCCTTAAGGCTAAATGAGCAGATAATAAATTAGCGATGTTTTTTCCTAAAATAAGGGCTTGTCATTCATTAAAATTTTCTCATCTGAATCATGTATCAAAGACTATTTTCTGGGAACAAAATAAGAAAATGTAAACCCCCGCGCCCCCCCCCCCCCCCCCCCAAAAAAAAACAAAAAAAAAAAAACAACAACAAACAAACAAAAAAAAACAAGAGCTGTCAGCAGACAGCATACCTAGTCTGGAATTGGGGTGATACTGGAGTGTCAGGGTGCTCTTTAGGACCAGTCTGATCTGGGTCTGCACTGTTTGCTTAGGCCTATCTATCCCAATACTTAGAATCATTACGATTAGAGGAAATGTTATGACATTTTAGCTCTTGACAGGATTTCTTGTGCTATGGTTTGGTCATTTTTAGTCATGCATTTGACAATATTAGGGATCAATTATAAAATTCCTAAGTCTGTGACCTTGAGGTCATAGGCATGGGTGGGGGTGATGATGAATAAAACTTTGGACCTGTATCTACTATCATTCAAGTTATGAACCAAGTCTATCATATGGTTTGGAAAATATGAGCTCTTGAAACACTTTAATATAAAATTTCTAAGTTCTTAACTTTGACCTTGAGGCAATGGGCAATGGCAGCGAGTATTGCTGAATAAAACTTTGGACCTGTATCTGGCATCAAGTCAAATATGAACAAAATCCATTATATGGTTTGGAAAATATGAGCTCTTAAAAAAACTTTAATATAAAACTTTTAAGTCTGTGAGCTTGACCTTGAGGTCATAGGTATGGGTAGGGTATTGCTGAATAAAACTTTGGAACATTATCTATCATCATACCAAATATGACAAAATCCATCATATAGTTTGGAAAATATGAGCTCTTAAAAATCTTTAACATTAAAAACTTTTAAGTCTATGACCTTGACCTGACCTTGACCTTAAGGTAATGGGCCTGGTATTGCTGAATAAAACTTTGGAACTATAACTATCATCATACCAAATATGAACCAAATCTATCAAATGGTCTGGAAAATATAAGCTCTTAAAAAACTTTAACGTCGATGTGGACGCCAACGCCACCGCCGCCGACGCCAGGGGTAGTGCAACAGCTCTTCCTAGACTTCGTCCAGGCCAGCTAAAAATCATTAACCAGATATTTAAACTTAGAAGGCCGAAGGTAAATTCTATGTAGCGGAATTGTTTTTGAAAATAAAATCGGCTGTTACTAACAGACTAACAAAGAGAATGTGGAGATTTCCCTTCAGCTTGTTTTTCTGCTTTTTGTTTTTTCTGCTTTTTTTTAAATAAATAAATAAAATAAGCAGGAACAGTAGATTATTTGGTAAAATAAGTTTAAATAGGATTACAGCAATCGTGCAATTTTCTTTAGTCATGTAATTTAAACATGGGTGCTTAAAGAACCCACATTCATGAGGGATCAATTACCTTTACCAAGCTGTTTTCCTCTATACATGAAATGGTTCAATTCAGAAAATACATTTTAATTCACTTATAATCGCATGTGACAGATTCGGCTTTGATTTTAGAGTAAGTATACATACTTTTTACCTAGTATAATAGACTAACCTTTGTTGTAATATTGCAAATTTCTTCTCCCATGTTCTATGAATTTTTTCTATTTCTTTCTTTAACCTGAAATTAAAAGATGAATTTATCTGTCTTTAGCTAGAAGAAATTAAATACACAATTCAATTCCGAAAAACAAAATAAACATTATTCCAATATACTGTCTAACTTTCAGTTCGTGATGTAGTTCCTCTTTGTTCAAATATGTCTTGTTACTGTGAATATGTTGGTTTGTTTTGTCATATCTGTTTCATAATTCTGCTTCTTTCTATGCCATGAAACGAAGCCCTTCATGACTGGCATTTACTGTGTAACTCAGTTATATTTTTATTTCGTTATGTAATCAATTTCATCAAACTTAAGAATAGACAACTGTTTCTTAACAAATTACATAACTGTTTTATACTAATTTTCCTGATCTGTCTTATCTTATTAAGACACATTTGATAATTTTGTTTTTAGAATGTTAAAAGGGCTAACAAAAATATTACAGAAATTTCTGATATGACAATATATGAAAATGTAGGAGATATTAATAAAACGTTTTGGACTTTTTATACAATCTGCAACATTAACAGGGGTGGCTATTTAACAAAAGTTCAATTCTAGCAAAGACGCAGATAATGTTCACTTAGTCTATGGCCTAACATTTTAAAACTGGCATTACAAGCACGTCCATTTACAGATTTCGTCTTCTTAAACAACCTCCTGTCAGATTCAATATTAAAAGTATATCACCTGGCTATTTCTTCTTTCAATAACTGTTCATTCTTCCTTAATCTGCCAATATCAGTATCTCCCTTTAACATTTCTGCATTCTTCAACCTCTCCTGCAATATTAGGAAAAACGGGACACTGAACAGAAGTACATAGCCCAGATAAGGATGCACATAACAGTCATTTTGTGGTTGTTTATGCCGGATGTACAGTACAAGGGCAGAAGACTTACTGTTTTCAGTACTTATGAACACCAAACAGCAATATTCTTTCATTTCAAGAAAATAAATGTTTGATTTAAATCAGTGAATAATGGTATGCTGAACTGTGATCCATAATAGATCAAACCATATAAGTTTTCAAATCGAGGTACGAATATAAACTTTCGGACTCATTTACAGATGTAAACTATAGCTTGTTCAGTGCACACATTGATCAGCAGAGAGTGGTCTTACAGCGTTTGTACGTGGCACCATCAATACTGAAAGTCATATGATGTGCAAGAAAAGTAGAGAAAATTTTTTAAATCCTCATACAATCTTTAAATATATCCTGAAAAACACTTTTTTTTTCTTATTTTTATTTCTTTTGGTGGAGATACAGAAGCAATCTTGTAAAATGTAAAAAAAAAAAAAACAAAAAAAAAAAAAACAAAAAAAAAAAAAAAAACAAAAACAAAAAAAAACAACAAAAAAAAAAACAAAAAAAAAAAAAAAAAAAAAAACGTAAGTCTTTCCAGTTTCTTACTGACTTCATCTAAATATCTAAATTGATCATTTAATTATTACATAATAATAATCCCGAAACCTAATTGAACAGAGTTTTAGAAACGAATCTTATAGAAATAGGAATAAAGGTACAGAAATAAAAACTTCTTTAATAATAATGTACATAAACAAATGCAATGCCAATTCACCAAATTGCAACTTTTAATCAAAACCGGTAAATTTCTTTTACTGATGGTATAACATTGCTCCTTTCAAGGTTGACTCCTGAGCTTATACAAAAATCATAGCAATATAACTGACTTAAATTATTTTATTTCAAAACTGAGTTTCCCTGACTGTTGCTTGATAATTATGCTATCTGTAAAATTAATCGAAATGTGTTATACAAATCTGAACCAGTCCATGGAAATATATGTTGTGAATGAGATTCTGAAGAATCTGCAAGGTTACTGTGACGTAAATATATATTTTTATCAAACAAAATATCTAAAAATACAAATATTCCCCTGAAGTTTTTTTTTTCTTTTTTACTGATGTAGCTTCTATTTAATTGACAATATAGTTAACCCCCTTAACCTAACTTGCTTAGGGCAATAGCCAAGTTGGCAAACTACTTTTTGGGATCCCTTTCTCTCCAATAATACGTTGACAACGAGCTCTCAGTAGCACTTTCTCAAACTAGAAACGTCTGCATTTCATTTAGAAACAATATGTTTAGAAAATAAAGAGTAAAGCTAAAGTAGCTCAGGTATTAACCTTCAAAAGGCGGAACCATTGTTCTTTCCGGTTACTTCATAGGATCCACATTATTACTATTTTAATTAAGAAATAGACCCACTCTAGCAATGAACTGTTGTGTAATAATTCACAGATTGGAGGTCAGTTGTAAAATAGATCAAATCACGAGCGTAAAGCGAGAGTGATTTATCTACATACAACTGACCTCCAAACACTAAATTGTGACTCAACAATTCACACACTAGAGCTGATCTAATTCGATTCCAACACACTAAAATCAAAGAAAACTCAATTGTTTCCTTCAAATTTTCCCTAGTATTCGCCTTTGTTGCAAAGACTCCCGCCAACTCTTTTGACTATATCGCATGCAATTGCTTGTTGTTACAACTTATTTGATGCGGGCAAACGACGTTATACCGTCTAACGACAGGTGACATCAGAAAATGACAAGACGGTAGCTGTCATAAAACGGCGGTTCTTCGCGTCACGCTCTTCCACCCAGCGAAACGTTTCACAATGAAATATATTTTGTTACCTTTGGGCGAGGTGTGTTCGAATAAATATTTAATAATGATACTGAAAATGCACTGCATAGAGCTTTAGATAACTAGTATGGTATTTCTATGTTTTAACAACTCTTATTCATATATATGGAGAAAAATTAGAAAAAGAAAACTTCAGATTCACCAAATGTGCAACCTTTAATCAACATAGGTATTACTCATAACACTGAACTAATCACTGACAATATATAAAAACAGCGATGTGCATGTTTGTGCTCCCGAAACTGAAATGTTCCAAAGAAACCAATAGCTTAAAAGAAAATGTGAAATTTGGCATGAAGACAGCAAAAAAAACAAAAAAACAACAACTGTAAACAATAACAGCACTGCGTAACAAAACAGCAACCTTTGCAAACAGTGTTAACCCATATGAGATGGCTCAAACTAAACTTTGTTTTTGATTCTTCACAACCCTATTTGCAACAGAAGACATGTCCAAATCAAAATATAGAAGGGTACATTGTAGAAACTCAGGGGTGAAAATTCTTGCAAATCCACGTCGACTGACAGTCCTTTCCTGTTCAACACTAACACTCTACATGTTCATTTATCATGTAAGTAAATTGTACGGATTCTGACTACAGTGTGCACTTGCTTATACTGTATTTGTTTTCACCCTATTAAAAGAGCGGCGTAAAGTGAAAATATGTCTTAGAGCACAAGTTAAATGCACAGACACAGATCACCTTAACCCTTAAACTGCCAATCACAACAACTGTCGTCTGCTTTGTCATCTGCTTGTGATTTTAAAAGTCATTTTTGCCAACAGTGTGAACCCATATCAGGCTGATTTGGGTCCACACTGTTTGCCGGTATGCAAAAATAGGTTTGAAAAGGTTGCAAGAATATTCAGCAGACGACATAAAACACACGACATTTTCAGATGCAGGTTTTCTTGGCGTTTTAAGGGTTAAGGGTGAAAATGCTCCACTGGCTCTACTCTAAAATGAAAGAACTAACTCCCTATCGTCGTGTTGAATCCACGTGTGAAGTTCCAACATAACATTTCTAAATGCTAAAGAAATACAATGTACAACCAAGACACGAGTATTTTTCAATATTCATCATGAACAGACTCAATCCAACCGGATATTTTATTTTCTTTTTTTATTTGTCCGGTATTCCCAACGGATTTGCCTTTCAGAATACTATGGATAATACAGTATACCCTTCACCATTCCCCGAAAGGTGGTAAAATTTGGCACAAAGTCTCCTTTTGTTTTTAGAAAATATTTTGTTATGAAATAAACAATAGTGCTACTATCCTTATTGAACTATCCAATTACCAACACCAAAGGACTTGATTGATCTACTACCTCTAACAAAAGTGCATTCTTTCAAAAGTACAGCTGAATAACACACACGCGCGCGCACACACACACACACACACACACACACACACACACACACACACACACACACACACATGTGCACTGACTAAATATGATTTATTTTACCTCCTCTAATGCCTATTTTCAATGAAAGATAATATGTTAAATCACTTTCCTAAACAGCTGACTTACTGTATACTTAATCGAAAATATGTAATCATGTGATGACGAAACAACATGCTTTGTGAAAAAAATCTTATTTAAATAATGAGCAGTTACCATAACTCTTTCAAAACCTAAAAGTATATGAAACAACATCTTTATAAAATGTCTTCCTTAGTTTCATGAATGTGCCTCGGGCCACAAAATTAATGACGGCTCTATCTTAAAACTTTTTAGACGATTTGTGTCTAAATTATTTTAGGTCTGGTACACCATGTGTCTCTGATTATCCACCAGAAACTCTTGATTGCTTCAATTCATCTTAAACTTAAGTTTAAATATGTTTTAACTAGTTGTCTTCAAAATGAGATCGAAACTTAACAAATCATACTTTTTTCCAATATACAAGATATGTCAAACAAATCGCGGACATGCTCGGAAACATATGAAATTGCTTATATCAATTTAAAACGGTACAGCTGTTGAAACGTCCAACGTCCACTGAGGTTACAGTGAAAATTTTATGAGAATTGATCGACTAGTCTTATGCGCTAAATGGGGCTGAAATCATGTAGGGTAAGCACCACGTATCACTTTGACGTATTTTGCGGCGTTACTGTTCTGATAGGTTCGAAATCATCAATGAAAAGTAAAACTCAGGAACTGATACAACTAGATCAACATCAAGCAACCTAACACGAAAGGGAAAGACAGACAAACACAGTTAAGTAGCCTATTTAAAACCTCAAACGATTCTTATATTTTTCATATACGATGTATAATATGCAAACAACTGTATTTCTTTAATGTTTTGGAGAATATATTGCACATTGGCAACATATCGTATTTTACGTGATTTCCAGATCGGTATGTATTTCTATGTTTTAAAATTACCGGTAAATCGGCTTTTATCGCCTGAAATATACTAGAAATCTACAGTTTCCATTTCGAAAAAACAAAAATAGAAAAAAAATTTTATTACCAGAGCAAAAAGTCTATTTTAAGGCAATATGTTAAGAAAAGCATATTTTGTTGGTTATCTATACCATTTTATGCTCAAGTATTTGTACAAGCACCAAATCGAGCTCCGTGGAATCTGCTGACGTCGTCTTTTTACGTCATTTAGAAATATGCTTTTATACCTTAAATATTCAATATTTTCTACATGCGTTTTTATTGGTTGTTCAAATTTCACAAATATAGCATACATGGGACCATTTTTTTGAGTTAAGAAGTTTCAATATCATGAGACAACTAAATACAGAGATATTAATAAACTCGGTAGAAGTATTTTATTTGGAAAATCCGAATTTCTGAAGTGCTCCGTGGTCGACAACTATGTCAACACGAATAAATGTTTTCTAATGTATCCTAATAATACTGATTATATCTGAAAAGTCCTGAGACCAGAATTTTACTTTTGGCCAATTTTCATGAAATTTCAACAATAGGAAGTGTAACTGCATACGCAGTCCACGAACGTTTTGGACAAACATCGTATATGAAAAAAGATAAATGAAGATATTGCACAACCCTTTTATGCAAGATTACGCATTCCAGACAATTGTCTTCAGAATATAGTGATCAAGTTAACATGCATAGGATGCAACAATTCGTATCTGAATCTCTTTTTCTTAAGTCAAATATGTATTTACACTATATATTCACCATTACCACAAATGCAGAAATGAGCTTGTAGATATCCTATTTCGATATCAAATAAACTCCGAGGAAAGAACTGCTATAGTAACCTAACCCTTGGAATACTGACTTTGTACTCGGAGTAATCGCTATTTCTACAAGTATTAAAACACCAATTCACCATATACAGTGCTAAACCTTACCTCTTCAAGTCTCTGAATGAATAACAAATTTAAAAAATGCAAATAATAAACAGAATATATCACCATACCTGATGACTTAAAACAAAATATCAACTTCTGCGTACTTATGTAAAGATAAAAATACAATACTTATACTTACAATACTCATTCTAATTTCTTACTGACATACATCAAAACATTTGACTAGATTCAAATATGTCCTCACTTATTTCACCACTGAACCAAATCAATATACCATTTTGGCGCAAACGACCTTCAACTGTCGAACGGTTTTTAAACCTGAACTCATCATCATCATCATCATAATCACACTTATGCCTCTCTTAAATGGAAAAGCACGGTTGATGAAGCATGTACCCGATATAAAAGATGTTGACATACCATCACGAAATCATGTTTATATAATTTTGACCACTTTTTATATAGTAAAACGGGGGTTTACAGGGGTATACATTATGTTTTCTTATTTCTGCTCAAAAACATATTGTTGGTACTCGTTAGAACTGCCTCGCCAAGGCGGTTCTAATGAGTACCACAATGTATGTTTTGAGCAGAAATATGAAATATGTTTTTTTTTTTTTTTTTTTTTTTTTTTTTTATATATATCTAAAAATTTTCAATTTTTGGAGGTGAAGTTTTCTATATATTTGAATAGGCCTGTTTTCGTAATGATGTTAAATTGATCAAAACTCAATAAAAATAAGAAAGTTATTGAGGAGTCAAAATTGCTTTTATGTGTGCCGCCATTTTGAATATTTAATGAGGCTTTTTAACATAATAAAGCCTAAATTAAATATGCAAAACCTAAATTAATACTATTTGCAACGATATTTTACCTCTATATTTGTGTATATAGCTTCTTCTCTAGACATATTTATTTGTTTGAAAACGACATCATTTCTGAGAGAAAGAAATTTTTATTTAATATTTTGAAAGAGCTTGCCGTCTGTTCATTTTGTAGTTGCTTTATTGTACTTGTCCGTCTTTCCCTTTGGTGTTGGGGGGCTTGATGTGGATCGAATTATATCAGTTCCTGAGTTATCTTTTTTTATTTAGAACTTCCATAAATATTCAAAATGCCAGTGTCCTTGACAGAAGGTTATATTATGCGGCAGACTGCATGCCTAGTTGTCAACCAAATCATTGTTGATGGCTATGCTTCACTCTTTAATTGCACGACGGCGGTTCGGGCCTCAGACTCAATGACGGCCTCTTCGTAAAACTTTAACCAGTGGGTTGGGGCTTGACGATATGTCTTTGGCTTGGCCCGCCGTGGTTCAACTATTGGTTTTTATTTACTCTGGCATACAGTAGAATTAGCCATGAGTACTCGTCTTTGTTTATTATAGTGATTAATTTGATTTTTATGTTTTCGCTTTGATGCATTGACTGAGTAAAGCCTTTATGCGAACCGAATTTTTATGTATTTCTGTATTATAAGTAGCATCGGGACCCAGGGTGAAGTTAGCTAGCTGTAAAAGTGCTTTAAACCCCCCGGTGGTTTGCTCTACCGACCGTTCTAAGGCGGTGGTCCCGGTGTTAGTCTTACTCTTTGTTGCTCTGTGGTTTATTCTACGAGGCGATTTGTTGTATGTCTTTCCGTATGTCATTTTGTTCTTGTGTTTTGTTTTTCAGTCCTTTTAGTATTGCGATTACCTCGCTTGGGGAAAAGAGCTAATCTTAGTGCTTTTCGTACGTTTGTTCGGTTTGTGCTTGTTTAGATTTGTCGGTTTCCTCTTCCTCTTGGGGTCTGGGAAGGGTTGCGGTTTGTGATTGTGGCATTCCCTGGACTTTCCTCTTACCTTTTTTTAAAAATCTTTAAACATCATCAACTTCCTTAATTTGTATCTGATTTTGATCAAATCTGCATCAAAATGCATGGTCTGTGAAGGTCCACCTTTTAGGTGCATTCTTTGTCAACGTTGCTTTTCCATTTAAGGTTTCCAGTCATGATTAAATAAACCTTAGTTCGCCGTCATTTCCTTTAATTCTAGCAAAGCCTTCAGTGCTCTTGCAGCATTATATCATTATCTCTAGCTGCTTTACACCCTCACCCCGACCCCATTATTTCTTCTCAGATTATAGGATTTATTGTCAACCTTATATCGAAACAGTCCATATCTTACCTTTGCAAGTTGTTCTTCTAAAAGTTTCTTCTGGTCCATCATAAATTTCAGTTTTTCTCTCTCTGCTGCTTGCTTAGCCTTTACTTCTGCCTCGGCTGCTGCACTGCTCTGTATAATCACAATCATTAATATTTACATCAAACATATCAACGAAACATGTTATTATGTAGCAGAAATTAAATCAACTGTGAGAATATATTTTTCCAGCCAGCATGGACAGAAAAATTAAACCTTAAATGCCCATAATAAATACTGAGTTTGAAAGTACTGTGCACTTAACGAAAATCATTGAATACCTGTACAAGTACATTTATCTTTATCATTTCACTGTCAACATATTAACCAAAACAGATGCAAACGAATTCATTATCATCTATATATTTAATAATCTTTAGCAGTCATACATGCTGCTGACAGATTTGTTATGTTTCAACTCTACTTTATCATTTAGACTACTGTGCGATTCAGTAAAAAGCTGTTCTCTTCAGATTTTAAAGGGACTGCATCCGATTGATGAATTTTCTGGCATTTTTACAAGGGAGCTAAATTTTGTGACGACCTGTTTGCTTTTCTGCACCTCAAGGACATTCTGAAAAAGGGTCTACTCTAAAAGGAAAGAATTTGCTCCCATTGGGGGCAAATTCTTGCCGTTTAGATACCCCTTTTCAGAAGGAAGAAAAACAATTTTGACAGAGTAACCTCTCCTGAAAGATTTTTCCATTCCCTTTACACTATATGGGGCCATTTTATGTGGGCAAGTATTCAGATTTCAATAAAACGCTTTAATTGAAAACTTGACTGAATTGCAAAAAATATTTTGTCAATTCGCAAAAACACTCCATGTGTTTTATATGGCTATTACCTCCATATAGAGAGACCCATGTGAAGTAAACTGCGGTCATAGAATATAAGCAAACAAAAACATATTTAGATCACCCCAAGCATCTGTAAATTCTCCTCAGGTCTCTTCTGTCCGTAGACACACTAGACACAATGATATTGCAAATGATTATGGCATTTTACGTCTTTTCAATATTATTTAAATCACATAAAGACGATGAAGGAATGATAATGATTCTATGCGATGAAGCGCAGTGTTGTCAATATTTAAGGCTGTTGAGGGAATCAAACACGGGACCTCTTGATCTAGTCAGGAGCCCTAACCTATCAGCTGCGTGGACGCCAACCAACCATTCTCTAAGCGGACAATAATGACCATGAAAAGAATACAAGGATGTGCAGGCTGCTGTGGGCACTTGCTGTTCGCGTATACCCAAAGGACGCCTTTCAACATGGTGTGAATCATATATTTTCTCGCTTATTTCCAATTACTAATAATATGATGTATGATATATTGTAATGAATAGGCATTTTATTAAGGATTTATAGAAGATAAATATTGCTGTAGGAATATGCTGAGAAGAAGTGGCTGAAAGGACAGAAATGAAATAAAAATGTTAAGAACTTAAGGAAAAGGGTTGTGCTAAGAGCATATGTATTAAGAAAAAATAGGTTCACACTGACAGCATGCAGGTGTTGGTTAAATGTTTATACTTCTAACATTTCAGTCAGTTTAACGTTTTCTTAATAATAATTCACTTACAATTGTTTTGAAGATTTATGATACTAGTAATAAACAAAGCCAACCCAGTTATTCAAATGACCATCACAGGAACTTCACGTTACTTTCTCTAATTTGTAGAGCCTGGTGTTATATACATGATATAAAAAGATCGAAATGTATCATATAATATAGATACGTTCAAAAATTATTATGGAACAAAACACGTTTCAGAACTAGGACTCCTACCTGAACGAACGACGAACTAATCCACTACATGAGGCATGGACATTCCCGCGATTCCCTTTATTTTCATGAAAAGTTTTGTATAAGAGGTGGAGCAACATTAACATTCATAGTATGCTTAGCATTTCTGTAAAAATCATTCTTATTTCACATTTTCAAACATGATTAAAACGATCTCTTTAAAAAAATGTAAAACCGGCCAAAAGATTACCTCCCGGTAGTTTTATAGAAATGTCTTTCATACTATTCCCTCAACAAAAGGGACTAGTTTTAATAAAAAGTACATTAATATGAGACAATGTTTATAAGAGTTATGGAAATTCAAGAAACGAGGATAGGAAGTGATAATAACTAATAAATAGCAGCTGTTATCATTCTATATCATAGTTTAAAGAAATCCACCACAGAAAAGCATTTTATTTTTTATGGATTTGATCGATTTGTAAACGCAAACGAATCACTCACAAAATGAATAAAGTCCGAAGGGATTTATGTTAATTGTGAGTGAATGTCCGGCGTGGACACATCGATAAAGTCCACAAAAATTTAATTTACTTCCTATAATTCCAACTTCAGCATCTTTGCATATAAAAAGGCCTGTCGCTAGACAGGTCAGCTCGCCTGAACCTGCGCTTGCTTGTCTATCAGATCTTACAAACTTTGACGAAAAACTTTAACATAAAATTTCTCAGACCGTGACCTTGGACAGCTCGCCAGAACCTGCGTTTTTCTATCACATATTAAAAACTCTGACGCAAAACTGAGATAAAATTTTTAAGTTCGTGACCTTGACCTCTAAGTCATTAGCAGGGGTCTGGATAGTGCTCAATAAAATTTTGGACCAACATCTATAATCAAACCAAATAAAAACAAAATCCATTTCAGGATTAGAAAATATAAGGTCTTAAAAACTTTGATGTAAAACTAGCATTTTTGTTAATGCCGTAGAACCAAGCGCAAACTGGTCACAGATTGTAAAAGTGATCCCTTGTGAGGAAGTAGTAGCCCTGCAAATTCAGATTCTTGTATGCAACATGAGGATTGCCACCAAAATCCAAGCGCAAGTTCACCCCTCGCCTCAGTTTGGAAGCTTAAAGACTCTCAGATGAGCAATCATTTCCAGGAGGTCTTCTACTTGCATGTGAGCACGTCTGCAGGTGTAGCTGATGGGGCCACTGAGGATATCTGGAACAACATCAAGACTGGACTGCTTAAGACAATTGAGGAGGTGTGTGGCACAACTGGGCCCCACCGTTGGCGTCATGAAACCTGGTGGTGGAATGAACACATGGGAAAGGCCATTGCTGCCAAGAGGAAAGCTTTCAAGACCTGAAAGATTGGTAAAGGCACTAGAGCATCATACGATGCAGCCAAACGCAATGCCAGACATGTAGTGCACCATGCTCGCCAAGAAGCCGACAAGAAGGTCTTCGAGAATATTGACCCCAAGTCTTCAGAAGTCTACCGCCTTGCTAACCAGTTTAGAAGAGAAAACGATGTTTTTGGTGGTGACAAACCAGTGAACAATGATGCAGGAGAGATGTCAATGAGCGAAGACTCAAAGCAGAAGGCCTGGTTAGCGCACTACCAAAGGCTTCTCAACGTTGAGTTTGACAGGGATCCAGACCACCTGTTTTATCAACCACAAGTGGAAGGCCCGGGCAAAGCACCAGGCCCATCAGGCATAGTGGTGGAGATGATACGAGCAGCTAGTGACATGGGCGCCTCCATGACCCGTGACCTCGCGGTTGCAATCATTCGTGATGGCAAGGTACCCTCTGACTGGGAGCAGAGTTTCATTGTCTGCCTCTACAAGAGAAAGGGAGATGCATTGGAAAGGGGCAACTACCGCGGTCTCAAGCTGACTGAGCTGTTCATGAAAGTCCTGTAGAGGATTGTGGGCGGCCTCATCAGACAGTTGGTGTCAATCGACGATTTCCAGTTTGGCTTCGTCCCAGGCAGAGGCACAAGAGACGCAATCTTTGTTATCAGGCAGCTGCAAGAGAAGTATCCAACTGCTAACAAGAGACTACATGGCTTTCGTAGACCTGAAGAGGCCTTTTGATCGAGTACCTCGGAAGGTCATCTGGTGGGCGCTGAGAAAACTTATTGTGGAGCAGTGGATTTTGCGACTGGTGCAGGGGATGTATGCAAATGCACGGAACCGTGTCCGTGTTCGTGAGGGGTATAGTGAAAAGTTTGAAGTGAAGGTCGGTGTTCACTAAGACTCAGTACTCAGCCCGCTTCTCTTCATCATTGTGCTTGAAGCCTTATCACGAGAGTTCCGCTCTGGGGTCCCCTGGAAGGACCTCTATGCCGATGACCTTGTTATCATCGCTGAATCGCTCGAGGAATGTGTCAGGAGGCTCTTGGCGTGGAAAGAAGCAATGGAAAAGAAAGGACTGTGAGTAAATGCAGGAAAGACAAAGATTATGATCTGCGGTACGGGCCTGGACCTCCTGCAGAGTTCAGGTGAGTTTCCATGCGCCGTCTGTCGCACTGGAGTGGGCAGCAACAGCATCTTCTGCAACGGCTGCAAGCACTGGGTGCACAAGAAATGCAGTGGGCTCAAACGCTTGACAAAGGACCCTGACTACAGATGTACACGGTGCCAGGGAACTGCACGCCCCTTGGACGGTAGACCACAGAAGGAAGTCCAAGACGTAGCTTCCTTTTGCTATCTAGGAGACATGCATTCAGCAGCAGGTGGCTGTGAACTTTCAACCACAACACGTGTGAAAACCGCCAGGAAGAAGTTCAAGGAGCTGCTACTAGTTCTCTCTTCACGCCACCTCTCTTTCAAGACTAGTGGCCGTGTGTACAGCTCTTGTGTGCGGAGTGCAATGCTCCATGCCAGTGAGGCTTTGCCACTGACAAAACCAAACCTCCAACGTCTGCAGCGGAATGACAGGGCAATGATCGGACAGATCTGCAACGTCAGGCCGCAAGACGTTGTCACAACCAGGTCCAATGAGCTACTGGCGAAGCTTGGCAATGAGGATCTGGACATCATTCTGAAGGAGAGAAGGCTCCGCTGGTATGGACATGTGGAACGCTCTAATGGTGCAGTCAAGACAGCCTTTCATATACAGGTTGAGGGAAAGCATGGGCCTGGGAGGCGCAAGATGGCATGGAAGCAGCTGACAGACAGGGATTGCAGAGAGTGGAAGCTCTCGGCTATCAACCCTCATGATAGAAATATGTGGAGATCTGGTGTAAGATCTGCCATGCGTGCAGCAAGCCAGTTATCTGGGAGGGGGCCAAATGATGTGGAAGTTGTTAAACACCAGGAAAACTTCTTAGAAGTAGCAACACACTTTATTTACAACAATGGTGGACATACAATAACTCTATGACGTTACGTCGTTTCCATGACGTTCATGACGTCACAGTTAAGAATAATCAGTAACAGTAACTCTAGCATTGAAGAGTAGCATTGAAGAGCATTGAAGAGTATTTTAACAACAGATATATAAGAGTTACCTAACCTGATAGTAATTAACATTAATTATATTTTCTTTTTTTCTTTTCTTTTTAATTTGCTGAAACTACTGTTGTAAACAGATTTAAATTCAAATGGAATTTAAAGTTGAGGAAAAATAAAAAAGTGCTAATTATTAAAATGTTTCAAAAGGAAAAGTAGTAAAATTTTAAACTTATCAAACGGCCCTATTAAGCTAAAAAGATTAAAAAAATCTTAATAAAAAGCATTATGATTAGTTCTCAGCAACACAGTTCATTTAACATCTGTCCAGACCTCAACACCTTCAGTAGATTAAATCCTGATGCACCTTGTTTGGTCATCGGGTTTGCCAACTGCAAATGTCCTGGTATCCACTGGATCTTGTTCACATCATGCAGCTGCAGTGATTCCTTGATAGCTGCTACATCCACTCGAAGCCGTTTGTCATCAACCAGCCTTGTAGACAGAATAGCTTCAATGATGCTCTTATTGTCAACGTAGGCCTCAATCATAATGGTTCTCGGCTTAACCCCTAGTACGCTCTCCAGCATCTCTCTGTAGTAGTAACTGGCTTCAAGTCCCTCCTGCAAACTCAAGGTTTCAGCTGCTAATGTAGACCTTACTACACGCTTGATTATATGTGCATTCCAGGCAATTGGACAACATTGCCCTGTATTGTCCTTCAAACAGATAATGAATGCACCAGTACTGCCAGTTCCTTCATTGATATTTCCCAGTGAAGCATCAGTGAAAACAGCAATTTTCAATTCAGCAGTTTTGCTCAACCTTGGAAATGTCATATAGGAATGAAAGTCTTTCAACCTACTTATTTTCTTGATGACTCTTACCAAATCCTCTACTGTACCTTGTTTTAACTTCGTGCTCATCTTAATCATTTCAAATCCCATATCAGGCCTTGATCCCTGTACCGCCCAATTCAACTGACCTACAAACTGCCTGTATGTATTTTGTTCTTGTGCTGTCAATTGCTCTTGTTTGTCAGAGGCTCTCTTTGGGTCCACAGTTTTATTCTTCATTTTGTCTTGTCTCCCCATTTCTTCAAGCTTTACAGATAACACCTCTTCAACTGCTATATTTTCTGTTCTGTCAATAGGGATGCAGTAATGACCTGATGTTGTGAGGTTCAGGGCAATATCTTTCCCAAATATTTTTGCTGAGTCATTCTCCAGATCCATCTTCACCCCTGCCTTTTTCATCGCACTTCTTGATAAGAGTAATGGGATATCTGATCTAACTACATCTGTTTTAATTGTTACTTCTTTTCCAGCAATTACTGCTGGAAGACAGTATTCAGCTTGAGATTTCAGACGTGTTCTTCCTCCAAATTTAAAAGTTCTCTCACCTACTGTCTGCTGTGTCTTCTTCCTATCACCCTCATTCAATGAGTTGATGTAGCTATCTATCCAGTTCTGCCCACACACCGTGCTGCTACAAGCACTGTCCAGTATTGCGCAGTTGCGTGCATCAACGCCCAGCTGATATATCTCCTCTTTGTTGTATCCTGTAAACAACACTACATTCTCATCTTCGACCAGATGTACCTTCTTAATGTTCTCCCAACTATCAGGGCAGTCTTTCATAAGATGCCTGTATGATCCACAAACTCTGCAGGTTAATACCTTGCCATCTGGTCCTGTAGGATTCATTCTTCTTCTCACTTCTGGCCCCTGGGCCCGCTGTCTACCACCTTGAGTGTTACCCCCTCTTCCTGTCTTGACTGACCTTTTTCCTTGACCTTGTTTGACATAACCAGCAGCTAATAAAGCTTCTTCATTTTCAGCTAAAAATGTAGGCTCCAATTTTATACTGGGTCCTAGGCTTGCACTCACTTCTGTAACACCCCCTTTGAATTTTTTCAACGACTGTTTAGCCTCTTCATATAATATCTCTTTGTTTGCATAGTTCATTCCTGTGAGAACAAGCATTTTTTCTTCTTTGCTGATATTTGCCTTCCTGAGAAGTTTGAATGCTAAGATCTCTGTTGGTAATTTTAATTTGTATTTTTCAAGTTTTCTATAGTGAGAGTCAAAGGTTGCTATGTATTCTGTAATGCTCTGTCCATTCACCCTTTGAAAGTCTTCAAATTGTTCAAATTTTTCCAAACTGTCACTCAGCTCATCTTTCATTAATTGACTGTCCAAAAAATTTATGAGAGTATCAAGACCATTTTCTTGCTTTAGATTTTCACGACCAATTTGATTGAAAACTTTTTCTTGTATTTTATTCTTGTCATCATCTGGAAGTGTTAGTGCAATAACAATTCCCTGCTTCTCTGTAGGAAGGTCAGTCACATCACGCCATGCTAACAGTTTCTCTCTATACAGTTCATACCTCTCTGAAGTAAAATTGGGTGGATTGATTTTTGTTCCCATTTTTTTTGGTATTTTTCTTTATAATTTCCACAAAAATACCTCTACAAGTCTCTGTATATTCAGAGCTCCTCTAATTCCAATACTTCCAATTTGATCCGCTCTGCTACCATTGTTAAACACCAGGAAAACTTCTTAGAAGTAGCAATACACTTTATTTACAACAATGGTGGACATACAATAACTCTATGACGTTACGTCGTTTCCATGACGTTCATGACGTCACAGTTAAGAATAATCAGTAACAGTAACTCTAGCATTGAAGAGTAGCATTGAAGAGCATTGAAGAGTATTTTAACAACAGATATATAAGAGTTACCTAACCTGATAGTAATTAACAGAAGTTGCCCCTGTACCTGCACGTGAATCAAAAATCCGATTATGATATGTTATGATGATGCCGACGCCGACGCCAGGGGTAGTGCAATAGCTCTTCCTGTACTTTCGTACAGGTAAGCTGAAACGTAAAATAGCTTATTTTTAAAATATAAGCAAAGAAAATAAGTGCATATGTTGTAGCCTAGACTATTTCGAATTCAGCAATGACCTCAGGTTTTGAGCATTTATTTTTCAGAATTATTGATCGAAATACGTGTACGCAGCCGCAGACTTTTAGGAGTATAATCTTCATCCATAAACCCAAATATCCTAAATAAGATCAAATCCGAAATCAGACTTTTACTCAAAATATTTGCATCAAAATATGATAATAATAAATAACCAGGTTACTTGGTGATATTATTGAAAAGAAAGTAGAAAAAAAGACAACTAAAAATGGGTTGAGAAGAATTTAATATGACCAAAAGAAAAGTGTTAGAAGGTTCGAGAAAGTTTATTTAAAGACAGTTAAGAGATAAGAATGAATGACTATATGAGCATAACATGAGGAAAAGTACCTTATGACATATACGTCTACTGAAAACTGAGATCAGCACGTACAGTTACTCCCTGTCTGATCAGAGTTTTTGCCAGATCAGCATATACACTCTCGCAGTCTGATCGTTTTCGCTGGACGTTTTGTGTCTAGAGAAGAATCTAATGTTTCTTTAGGTGGACAGCAAAGACTGTAACCAGGCTGCTGATCTGAGGATTTACTAGTCACAAAGGTCATTAAGTACATTTCTCACATTGCAGCTCATATATCTAGGCCCAGTTGTTAACCATTGTCATGCTGAATAAATTAAGATGCCACACCCGTTTCTAATTGTCAGCCAATCACATTACGTAATCTAAATTCTTGATACGAATTCACATACTGAATGGCAAACAGTGCAGATCCAGATCAGTTGGAGCCAACTGATCTGGATCTACACTGTTTGCAAAAGCAGGGCACATCCAGGTTCAGCAGGACCAGGGTTAAAACCTTAACAAATAGCAGGAACAGAGGACATTCTGAATAAAAATTTTATTCTTCAGACAAAAAAAATGGCTTGACATTTCATCTGACTAGTCTACTGAAATGTAAAGCCTCTGTTTTCTAGAAATGAAAACAAGAAGAAAATGTCGTCTGCTTGAAATTTGCATGGCATTTAAGGATTAAGCTAATGGAGTTTTCAACAAATGAGCCTAGAAGCAGATCAGGAGGAAGGAATATCATTAAGAGTTATGAATACACATGAGGACTTAGCCGCCATCTGTATCAAGGGAGACCATTTGTTTGACTGGCTACCTGTTTGCTGGCCATCACAGCAACAGCCTTCTGAAAAGGGGTCTACTCTGTAAGGAAATATTCCCCTTACCTAGTAAACCCCTTTTTAGAAGGGTACAAAAACTATTTCGACGTCACCGCCCCTAAAAGTATATTCATTCCCTTTAAAATCATGGCAAACCCAAGCTTGAATAGCCTGTTTATCTATGAATGCTTTATTTAAGTTCGTTTTTTTTTGTATTATTTTCAGACTACACTAACCGTATCGTGGTTTTCTAAGAGACCTGGATAGTAATACATAGTGAGTAAATGGTAAAATTCTCTTTCATAGCCTTATAAGCATTTCTTACATAGTGTTTTATCATTGGCCAAAACGGGGATCTTATCATTTTTCACTGATAAGAATATGACTAATTGATACATAAAAGTATCAGCTTCTGAGACATCACTCAAGATGCGAAGGGATGAACTTCAGATTCACAAGCTATTCTTTTAAGGTAGCTCAAGTTATGTCCCTTACTTGTATCATATGTGATTCAAGTTTAAACCTACCATATCAGTCTGAGCTGCAAACTAAACACAAACACATAAAATGTACATTTCTTGGAATATGCCACATTAACGCTAAGCATGCTAGACATAAAATTTCAGAAAACAGTCTGAAATATTTTTTTCTGTTTTTCGTCCCAGAAAACAAGAGTTTAATTTTGATGTGACAATTTGCATGAACTCGCAACCCCTATCTCCAGTGAAAACCAATTTGTCGTCCACTAAAATTTGTCTAATGAGTGCTTAAGGTCCTTGCTTGATAGAATTCCAAAGTCTGAACCAAGCTTGGCCTGAATAGTCTAAATAGGGTCTAGGCTCTGTGCTTGTTTGTTTCTGAGATTTAGCGTCACTTCTCCCGACTACTAGCTTGCAGACATTATGTGATAAGATGGATTCGATAGTGGCACAGATGTCATTTAACAATGCCGCCCCACTGCAGTATGATGTCCCAAACAACTGACATGATACTATCACCAGTCACAATATAATGACTAGCTATTCTTCCAAATTGCTGAGCGCCAAGCATGCACATCACACTTTCTAAATGCTGAGGGCCAAGCACCGCAAACCATACAAACGTTTTTATCAGAATTTATTTACTTTCACTACAGCTGGTGTTTATTAGGCGTGTGGTGGCCGTAAATGACATCCCTTGTTTTACAGTAATGTGGTTTATATTTTCTGGCCCTTTGGGAATGATGTGTCCATGGTAACCATTACGAAAATCAAGACTATTCAAATATACTGAACATTTTACCACAAAAAAAAAAAAAAGAAAAATTGCGGATATAAAACTCTGATATTTTTCATATTTCTGCTCAAAACATAGATTGTGGGTACTCGTTAGAACCGCCTCGACAAGGCGGTTCTAACGAATAACCACAATCTATGTTTTGAGCAGAAATAAGAAAAATCATGTAAACCCCCTGTAAATCCCAGTTTTACTGTATAAAAGTGGGGTTTAAGGGAGTCAACATTATATAGGCATGTTTTCGTGATGTAGTTTAAAAATAAAATATCGTTATAGCCGGTGCATGGAGGTTGAAGCAGAGTTACAATTACATATTTGTTCATGAAAAGACTCAATAAAATCAGCTCTAATGTTTTTGCAGTCTTTCAGAATAAGTTCATTACTTTCAAATGATCCACTTTGTTAGTACTAATTACAGTCAGTCTTCGGTTTGACCTAGCTGGCGATTGAACCCACAACCTCCAGATCCGGATGCACTACCAGCTGAGCCACTCGTACCAATCGGCTCTGTTTATCACTTAAAATATCAAACTAAGACTGCTTTAAAGAGTTACAACAAACTCTAATCTGCTGTAGGTGAGGATGACAATAAGTTTGTGGTTCTTTATGGCCAGATGAGATGGATGTTTTACTTATTTTTCCATATTGCTAAAATCACAGTATTTAAAACAAGTTGGAACACTTATGTGATATCAAAATATATCATTCTGAGTCAAACATTCCTAATACTTGCCACTAGAAAAGCTTTAAAATCATGATAAAACCTTATAAAATTCTAGTTCATTCATCTGAATAAAACAACAACACAGTAAATGCAACAAAACGAATATGTTTATAGTAAAGACACAATGTATCAGATAAAATATGAAGTGATTACTAAACTGTTGATTGTTATATTTTTCAAGGAACAATCTAGTTTTATCTACCTGTTCCTTTGCCTGCCGTAGCTTCTCTTCCATCATTCTTTCCATCTCTTCTTTCTGTTTTTGAATCTGAAATAAAATGAGTATACCTTCTATTCAGATGCACCTTGTTTGGTACCTTTTGTAAGCACATCAGCCTCAAGACGACAAATCAGATATCCTGTAGATAAAGTTACCTGCTTCCAAATGGAGTAACAGGGAGAAATATTTTTGTTTGCTATACTTCTACAACAGTCAGTGCAAACACAAAACGTAAGGAAAAGCAAATGAATGTCTCAGTTACAATTGAAGTAAAAACAGTTCAACATTATGAAAACATTCCTATTCAAATATATAGAAAATTTCACCTCCAAAAACTGAAAATTTTTAGATAAAAAACTCTATTATTTTTCATACTTCTGCTCCAAACATAGATTGTGGGTACTCGTTAGAACCGCCTCGTTTTTGAGCAGAAATATGAAAAATTATGTATACCCCTGTAAACCCCAATTTTGCTCTATAAAAGTGGGGTTTAAGGGGGTCAGAATTATATAGGTATGTTTTCGTGATGGTACACTGAAATAAAAGTATCGAAATGATTTTAACAAAATTCTGTTCCAATTCTGGATCTTTCAGTAAAATAACCAATGCTGAGTTTTTATCATGCAATTACCTGTAACTTAAAATAGTTATTCCTATTGTCCATGTAGCAACTTTAAAGCAGAGCTGAACGGCTTCAAACCTGTGATGCCCTTTTAAAGGTGACTGGATACACTCGACAGATAATCCATCCTTTTTACAAGGGGAGGTTGGAGGCACTTTTTGTGACTTCCGGTTTGCTTTTTTGCACAACAAGTCCTTTCTTAAAAGGGTCTCTAAAAGGAAACGCTCCCAGACAGGGGGAGCAAACGCTTTACTTTAAGAGACTAGAACCTTTTTAAGAAGGGATACAAAACAATTTTGACAGTTCCTTCTCCTAAAAATGTATCCATTCCCCTTATATTTTATGATCTGAAGTTGTTTTAGGCAATAAAATATATGAGCCACAATGTCAGAAATACCATAATTGTGCACTCAGCAAAGGCTCAGACCAGCGTGAGCAGATGCAGTCTCATCAGACTTTGCTTTCCACAAGTAGAAACCTTGGATCAATGTTTATCAACACAGTGCCCAGTGTTGATGCACAGGCTAATACAAGTCTTCGCTGGGCACATGAATCAGAAGGACCATTTTCTTCTTTTTGTAGCTCATATATGTTACAAATGAATATGAATAGTCTAGATGAAAATCAGTGTATTGTTATCTTCCATATAGAAAAGTTTGCCAATAAGCATGAGTAAATAGCTTACAAGGAAAATATACATCTTACAGCAGTAGGAATAATTGTGAATAATTAGAAATGCATAAAAATAGGAAAGTTAAGGATTCTGATTAAGTAGATACAGGTGAAAGATTAAAAGATGATAACAATATGGTTATATGTTAAATTGTCAGTTTCCACATCAAAATAAAGAAATAATAGTGATGATGAAATGAACAGATACACAACAATTACACAAATGTTAATAGCATGTTAGAACATAGTTCAATATACAGGAGATAAATGATTATTATATAATCTGCGATGTTTAATTACAATCATACATAAACAAACATGCACCCATTGTAATTGGCCCACTGCCTCTCTCAACCTCATTCTAGTCAATCTCAATGCGTACATAGAATTTGTTCAAATGCATCCATTCGATCTCAAGATATTTAACAAAAACACAATTCTGATGTCTGTCAAGAAACATGCTCTGCTGAAAACCAATGTAATTGGCCTATATTTAATCCAAACCTAGAACAAGTCAATATTAATGTGTATAAACATTTTGATCAAAAACCATTAATTTCTTTCTGATGATACTGATCTGAAACAAAATTTATGTGTCTGCAATGAAAATCCTCACTGACATTTTCAGGAATTTCTCTGGAATTTCAAGGAAATAAATCTCCGAAATTTCACTGATATTCAGTGAAATAGTTTGGTATCTTTCATTGAAATTTCAGTGATATTTCATTGAAATTTAAGTGATATTTCAGTGAAATATCTCTCCAGAATTTCAGTGAAATTTCACTGACATATCAGTGAAATTTCACTAAAATATCAATGAAAACATTTACAACACAAACACAAATAGGTGGGGTAGTAAGCATAACCTGTAATATTACTTTTTCTTCCATTTTTATACCTTTAAGATTTTAACAGCTTTTTAGGCTAATCTCATGCTGCAAAATTTATCAAGTAAACAAAAAAAAAACAAAAAAAAAAAACTTACTATATCTAACACAAACAAGCAATTTTGTATATCTAAAGATTTTTACCAGTAACAAATTTTGGCTCCAAATGGTTTAGCTGCCATATTTAAAAAGGGGGATCACCCTCATCATACTAGGGAAGATCAATAGTAGGTTGTTCACCAACATTTCAGTGAAATTTCTGTTTTCACTGAAATTTCAGTGGATTTTCAGTGAAATCTTAGTTATAGATTAAGGGTCTGGAATTACACTTAAATTTCAGTGGATTTTCAGTGAAATCTTAGTTATAGATTAAGGGTCTGGAATTACACTTAAATTTCAGTAAAATTAAGAGCAGATGATAACACTGAATTTTCAGTTCAATTTCACTGAAATTTCAATGGGTCTTTTCAGTAGGGAAGGGTCACAACAAACAATCGGCATACCGATGGGCACAAACTGTGCATCATTACTTGCCGACTTGTCTTTATACTCGTATGAGGCGGAGTTTGTACAAAGTCTCCTCCAAGCAGGCAAGAAACATCTCGCATAACAATTCAATTTCACCTACAGGTATATAGATGATGTATTGTCTCTGAAAAACACAAAATTTTGCAGAGTTTTTCGAATTCATCTATCCACGTGAACTTGAAATAAAGGAAACAATGGAGACTGCAGCCTCCTTCTCATACTTGGTTTGTTATCATTATATTGACAATGGAAAACTTGCTACTAGGCTTTACGACAAACGGGATGACTTCAATTTTCCCAATGCTAACTTTCCATTCCTGAGCAGTAATATCCCTTCTGCACCAGAATACGGCGTTTACGTTTCACACATCACGAAAACACGCCTATATAATTTTGACCCCCTGAAACCCCACTTTTATATAGTAAAACTGGGGTTTACAGGGGTATACATTATTTTTCTTATTTCTGCTCAAAACATAGATTGTGCGTACCCGTTAGAACCGCCTCGACGAGCAGAAATATGAAAATATGAAAAATATCACAATTTTTTATCTGGAAATTTTCCCGTTTTGGGTTGTAAAATTTTCAATATATTTGAATAGGCGTGTTTTCGTAATGAGTTAATCCGTTATGCCAGAGCCTGTTCAAATTATCAGGACTTCATGGAGCGTGGGAAAGTGCTCACTACAAAGTTGTTGAGCCAGGGGTATCAAAAAAACAAACTGGTAGCAACACTTAAGAAGTTCTATGGCAGACATCATGATCTGGTCAATCCCTACAATGTGGCAGTTTCCAGAATTCGTTTCTGATGTTTTTGCCACTGACGCGCCATAAGTAGACTTCCAAAATACCGGACATACGCTTCTATCGATATTTTCTTCGTTCAGGCCAATGGGCATGGTGGGCGAAGCTTGCTTACCAAGTAATGCTTACTATCCGCGGACGCCTGATTACACCCTTTATTCTGGGATTCATATCTGTTGGTCTGAACATTCTGATTCGTCATTCGTTTACAGATTTATGATTTTGGATTATGGCCTAGGTACCATGACCGCAACTACTTTATACAGAAAAACATTTCAAGCAGACACAATGTCTGATTTCTGTAAAAGAATTGTAGCATTGCAAATTGCTGCGTTTAGTGTCCAATAGTTTCTCCAAATTTTGCATAGAACTGTCAATTATGGACATCTTCTTTACTTTCTTTTCTAGTTTTGTTGGTTACAGTAAATAAAATAGTTTTACAAGCAGCGAGAGGAATACTTGCTGAAAGACATGCAGAAATCTAATAAAATGGACATACTAATTTACAAAGCTCTGGTTATCAAGATAGAAATGAGCAATAATGCGACTTTGAAAGGAGCTGTATGATATACAGGCAGACAGGATTACCTAGTAGGATAAATATTTCTGGATTGTAGTTTCGTATTTGAAACAAATATGTAATTTTCAATAAAAAATCTACTATGAACAATTATGTTAACATATAACATGTCGTCTTATAATTTTCTGATGACAATGAGAAAATCACTGAAACTATGCGTGCGGTGTTCTATTAGGATCATATCTTACTAGGTCATACAGCTGGTGAATGACATGAAAATGGTGTAAACTATTAGTGAACACATAAAACCCTCATCAAACTGCACTGTAACGGTCTCCAGTGATCACTAAAAATCTCCATGTAAACAATGCATACTTTAAATGTTAGTATTAGCAAAGCACAACAATCTCAAGTACATGCACGTCTATTCTGCACTCTGTGCAGGTGTAAAATGTAAGAAATATATAGGCAAGCAAAAGATTATTTCAGATGTTTTCTGGTTTCATCAAACAAGGTTCCCAGAGATAACAAGACAAACTTACCAAAAATACAACTGTCATCCCCCTGCTGTATTTCGTATGCGGACTAGTTATCGATCAGTTACTGATTACCAGTCTGCATAACTTGGTTAGCTGCTGAGAAATCTGTGTACTCCTACTTTGAAAAAAGTAGGATCATAAAAACTTCATATATACATTTTTAATAAAAACAATATTTCTTTCCCTTAATCTTATTAAAGTTCATAATTAAGATTAAGCTCCAACTTCGGAAAAAAAAGTCTGCTAGTAGTTTAGGAACAGCTTTTATAGTTTGCAACAAAACGTATGGATGACAGTGGTACTCAGTAGGATCACCTTGAATATGCTGTATTTTTTTTTTTTTTTTTTTTTTCATGTTTAGATTTCCTTGTAGGAAACTTTTAAAAATTTTCCTGTCCTGTGGGTACCTTGAAATCATTATATATCATCTGTGACTGAGAACAAGAGATTAAATAAAGAGACTGTGCAGGTAACTTACTCCTTGATTCTGAAATATAAACAAAAATAAAACATAAATCAAATTACCGGTACACTACATGCCAGTAAGTCAGTCAGTACAAAAGTCACCATCTGTAATCAGGTGCTTTATATGATAGGGTCCATGCAAAATTTTGTGAGAACCAGATCTGGTGGATAAGCAAAGTGTGCATGTTCTGCACAAAACTATAATATAGATATGAAGAATTTCCTTAACCAAAATTTCCATAAAAATGCTTGGAGAACTCTTTCATACAAATCACCTGATTCCCACGATTGCAAAAATAAATTATTCTTAGAAATTGCCCTGTTAGCACAAAATGCTGACAGTGTATTTGTTTTGTGTTGCTTTTTCTCTTTCATCAAGTTGGTCACTCGAGTTATTACACATTAGACTCTGAGTTTATAACTGAGCATGCAAGACCTGGCCCAGAAGTTATAAAACTTTTTTCATGCTCAACTCAGCTGAGCATGAAATTTTCTCTGCTAATAGATATGAAAATGCCAACTTTAGTCGGCATTTTCGTACATGTATTTATTAGCAGAGAAACTGTCATGCTAAGCTATGTTTAGCAAGAAAGAATTTGCAGTTGTAAGTGATATGGGATTTATTAGCAGGACTAATTTCATGCTCAGCTAAGTTGAGCATGAAAACAGTTTTATAACCTCGGGGCCTGATAACAAATTATTACATACAAAAAGGTATCTGAAACGCACCACACTGAAACAAACCAGTAATCTGTATACTTAATGAAATGTAATAAATCATGAAAAAGATCCACAAATGGTAATTATCAGCTATTTTTGCAAAAGGTATAATCACCTTGCTTACCTGATATTTTGATATTATGACAAACATTTATCAGTACCGTATTATGCGAAGGTATTATATACCATAAACAGTAAAACCCCCATTTTGCTTTGCCAAAAGAATGATTGGGTTGAACTGTAATCTGTAGCAGACAATAAAGGAAAATTATAAACCTATTTATTTGGATACCCTCGTTCTTAAAAGTTCAAACACTTTATTGCTTACTAATTTGGCCTAAATTTTGTTTTATATAACTGTTTCTTAAAATACTTAGTGGTATGGCAAAGAGTTTATACACTGATCAGACTGCTTCTTCAGGAGCAGTCTGATATGGGTCTGCACTGTTTGCATATGTCATTTTGTCTGACACTTTGGTGTTCGAAATTTTACGACATTTACCATACCTGCAGCAAAGCATGCAAAGTCTGACTGAAGCAGTTGTTCTCTGCAATGACACAAGGTAGCTTTCAAACTGATACACCTCATAATAATATAAAAGCGATGCTACTGTTTCTAGAATTCATTTTCCATGCTTATACAAAGCATAAAATTATTATATCAGACTAAGCCATATTAAGCAATAAGGTGCCTTTGTGGCATTTACAAAGCAAAGACCCTGACCATCCTGCATTTACAAGCAGTCTCATCACGAAAACACGCCTATATAATTTTGACCCCCTTAAACCCATATTTTATATAGTAAAACTTGGGTTTACAGGGGTATACATTAGTTTTCTTATTTTTGCTCAAAAACATAGATTGTGTGTACTCGTTAGAACCACCTTGCCAAGGCGGTTCGGCAAGGCGGTTCTAACAAGTACCCACAATCTGTTTTGAACAGATATATGAAAAAATATCAGAATTTCTATCTGGAAATTTTCCTTTTTTGGTTGTGAAATTTTCAATATATTTGATCAGGCGTGTTTTCGTGATGCGATTTTGGCCTTCACTGTCCACTTATACAGTCTCATAATACTGCGTAGAATATAATAATGAAACACCAAAGACACTGATTAGTGAATAGGCTGTGTTGTTATGTAGGATCATAGAAATTAGCCCATTCCGCATATGTTTAATAACCATTTTTCTTAATATGGTCCATGGTAGAAAAACTCTACATAATACATTGTGCAAAATCACCTTAGTCAGTTAGCAGGAACTGTTTATAACTAAGCTAAAATCTCTGCACATGGATTTGTTTGCCATTAGTATTGGAACAGACAGGTCAGAGAAAACTGTATTGATCAACATTAGATCCCACTGATTTGACCAGGGTCTACGCTGTATAAAACATAACTGACAGCCTTTAGAGATAGTTTTTAAAAATTGTCAATCTTCCGGAGTGATTAAACTAATGACATCAAAGGAGGTACCACTTTAGCAATGCAGCGCAAGATTGTATGAGCAAAATACATACATTGTTGGTTATGTTAATATTTTATCCAAAACATTTTTTATAAAATTTCATCTTTTCTTGTTGTATCTGAACATCTTGACATAGCACAAGATGAGAATATAGACAAAAATAAAAATGACTTCACATGCTCTTTTTTTCTTTCATTGTCACATTAACAAATTCCAAATATATATCGACTGAAATTAAAATGCGAGAAAGATCATAAAATGTGCAAAGCAAACATAGCCAAAAATGTAGAGCTAATATCAACGAAAAAGGATGTCATTCCAAAATATATAGATTGAAATTAAAATGTGAGAAAGATCATAAAATATGCACTGCAAACATAGCCAATATGTATAGCTAAGCATATCTCTTTTATTTTAACAAAACATGGTTATTCTCATTGCAAAGATACTCTTTCAGCAGCTGTAATGTTAATACAGAGGTTATGCTATCTCATGCAAAGTATCACAGGTTTATATACATACTCTTTGACAAAAGACAATCATGAAGTATTACACAACAATGCTTGCGCACTTGAAGAGATTACTATCACATTAAAATATCTAGCATATTTACCCTAAGTATTTGGACAGACTCAGATCAGACATCACAGAATGCAAATGCAGCTTCTTATTATTGTCTAGACTGTTTGCCTTTCATGAAGCTTTTTAGACACCATCAATAGGTAGTAAATGGATTTGTTCAAATTTCAGTACAAGTTTGGTAAGGGTTTAAGGTTTCAAAATACTTAGGGTAAATATGCATATAGTAATTAAAATGGTGGTGATGGGTACATTCCAGAACCGTTTGAATTACCCAAAGTACATTTTACAATTTCATGTATATTCTATTTTTACTTTTTTCTTCTTCCTTCTTTTTTTTTCTCAGAAGCCATTTTTTTTTCTCTGAAGCCTATCTACTGCAATTTATTCAGACTAGCTTAAAGACCCTGAATGCGTAAGAAAAACAACATACAAATGTTGTCTGATATAAGACTGGCTGGTTAAGCCAGTATCTACTTATTCACTTTTCTGGACTAGTCAACATTCATTTTAAGGTTCTGTAAATGATTGTTTCATCCTGCACATTTAGGGTTTTGCTGTCTGCCTGAGAAAGCATTTGATCCTTGGCTAGCTATAGAGAGCCCAACAAAGACTCTGGTCAGACTGTATGGATGAACAGGCTGATCTCACAGTGGTTCATGTCATAATTGTGAAAACACACCTATTCAAATATATAGACAATTCCACCTCCAAAAACTGAAAATTTTCAGACAAAAACGCAGATATTCTTCAAATTACTGCTCAAAACATAGATTGTGGGTACTCAGCGAGGCAGTTCTAACGAGTACCCACAATCTATGTTTTTGAGCAGAAATAAGAAAAATAATGTATGCCCCTGTAAACCCCAGTTTTACTATATAAAAAAAGGATTTAAGGGGGTCAAAATTATATAGGCATGTGTTTGTGATGTGAAACACATTTTCTCATGTTGTAGCTCATTTTTTTTCAATTGCAATTTAAGTATATATTGGTAAATGTTCTGCCATTTTCATAAGGGAAACAACTTTTGTGACTTCCTGTTTGCTTTACTGCACACTAATACGCTTCTCAAAAGGGGTCTACTATACAAGAAATGAATCTGCTCCCCTTTCAGAAGGAAAAGAAAACAAATCTGAAAAAACTGTCTTTCTTAAAAGTGTATCAATTCCCCATAAGAAACCAACACAATTTCAAGGAAGAAACCTTACAAAATTTGTTTTGCCATCTTTCTGAAAAAAAGCTTCATCTCTAAAAGACAAAACCCATTTAGAATAGCCCTTTGTGAGAAAGGGCTTGGCAAACAGGAAAGTAAACAGGAACACAAAACCTGTCTTGCTTTGAAAAATGGTCAAAAATCTACCAAGCTTATCTACTTGTCAAAATTTTCATTTACATTTTTATCTATGTTTAGTTTTGTCGACTGCATTGAAAATAACATTTGCATTTCATTGGGTAATACAAACTGTTACCGGAAATATACATTCAAACAAATGACTTGTGTACTATTAAGAGATTAAAGTCTGTTAAAACAAGTTATTAAACTATTCAGTCACAAAAAGGATAACAATATAAATAATATACAGACAGCTGTCATGATATGAGAATAATTAAATGGATCTAGAAATCTGTCACAAACTTATCATTACGAAAACATGCCTATTCAAATACACAAATGTATACTAAATATTTTACCACCAAAAAATGAAAATTTTCAGATAAAAAATTCTGATGTTTTTCATATTTCCGCTCAAATCATACATTGTGGGTATTCATTAGAACTGCCTTGGTAAGGCGGTTCTAACAAGTACCCACAATCTATGTTTTTGACCAGAAATAAAAAAAATAATGTATACCCTTGTAAACCCAGTTTTACTGTATAAAAGTGGGGCTTTAGGGGGTCACAATTATATACGCATGTTTTCGTTATGTGCTTTAGTAATTGTTAATATGTATTCTTTTATCATATGCCCATTACATTTCTGTACTTACACTAAAAATATTTGACTGACAGGACTAGCAAACAGTGTAGAACAGATCAGATGCCACCCAGCCTCTGATCAGGGTCTACACCCTGTGCTTCTCATCCAGTAGTCTTTAGAGATATCAAGAAGTAGTAAAAATGATCTTTTAACATTTTCTGACAACTACAGTAAAGAGCTAAGTTCAATTATTCGGAGTAAATACAGTAACATTATTTTTCATTAATAAAGATACCAGATGCTTACAGCATGGACTAATTTTTAATTTTAGTCATCAACTGCTGTGTAATTTGTGACACCCATACTGCTCTGATCATAAAATTAAAATTCAAATATAATATATTTTGCTCTGAAGATCAGTTATAATAATCAAAACAAAACATACTCATTTGTTTGAATTAATGATATCAATAGCATATAGGGTGTTTCCAAAATTCAATCTCCCAACCTTAGCAAACATTCTAAACTTTTAGATTTTAAATTTTAAAAACTTTTCAGAGCTAGAGTAAGCATACTGCCTGTTTATTTAACCTTCTGATTCTATATAGAATTTGTTTTTTAATATTCACTCAACAATTTTCCATGCAGAACATAATGTCTAGCTGTGCACAGCAAAAACATGGCCCAGTCAGCATTCTACGTAAATCTATATCGGGCCGTCATCGGCCCGTCAGGGTAGCTGACGGGCCGATGACGGTCCGATGTAGATTTACGTAGAATGCTAGCTGGGGGAATGCTAATTTCTTGGGTCATATGATAAAACAAAGTCTACATTCACTTTTAATTTCATATGAAATTTATGAAACACTTTGCATAAAATCTGTATTAGCTGGACAAGGCTTTAGAAAGCATTGTTAATAAATTTCATATAAAATGAAAGCTAATGTAGGATACTTAATCAAGTGAATGAAGTTCACAAGTGAGATTATGATACAGGTTAGGAACATGGGATTCATTACCATTTGGTCTTGCTGAAGAGAATAATACATAAGGATATGAACTCATAAATACATATAAGAGAAAGATGGGGATCAAAAAGCCATGCCCACACGCACAGACTTCTGGCATTAAGTAAAAGAATACTGTGGAAAGCCATACTACAAGCTGAGTCAGAAACTGCCATGCTGTAAAATATTCGGACATATTCCTTTTTACTCAAATACAAGTAGTATGTTTGGTTGTAGACTTAAGAGGTAAAAAATGCAGGCTCCAGAAAATCATATCAAGGGCATGTGGTATGTTTCCATGGATAAATAAGATTAAATTGTATAATCTAGAACTTTGAGTCCCCTCAATATCCACACACGCCTTAAAGATACCTTTTCTTCTAGGAAGGCTCATACATAAACTCTCAACCTGCCACAGGCAGAAATTAGCAGATATCACTTGGGTAAACACATGTCAAGAAGTGCCTTTGGTACATATATATGTAGCCAGTGAAGGTTCAGATATGCAAGTCAGATCAGGAAATTCAATTTCTGTTTACAAAAGCAAAGGTTGCTGTAAAATAAGTCAATGGACAGCAAAGACCTGGATGAGTTTAAACATATCTTCAGGAAGAGCTGAATTAGTACATACAGCATATGCCCGTAGACACAGCCCATTTAACCATTAAATTGCCAAGCAGAATTATAGCAGGCAACACTCTAATCTAAAAAAAAAAAGTTGTTTGATTATTTTCAGAGATAATTAGACTTACTTCTTTGTGCATCAGTGGTTTCATATCTCTCGCATGAAAACATGCCTATATAATTTTGACCCCTTTAATCCCATTTTTATACAGTAAAGCTGGAGTTTACAGGGGTATACATTATTTTTCTTATTTCTGCTAAAAAAAACACAGATTGTGGGTACTTGTTAGAACTGCTTCGGCAAGGCAGTTCTAACAAATACCCACAATCTATGTTTTGAGCAGAAATATGAAAAAAAATATCAGAAATTTTTATATGAAAATTTTCATTTTTTTAGTGGTAAAATTTTCAGCGTATTTGAATAGGCATGTTTTAGTAATGCCTTCTTTTGATGCCCAAAGAAGGTTGTGCTTTGTGGTTGTGGTATTTCCTGAAAATCCTCACTTATATTTTTGTTTTATATTACATGTGAATGATCTGCCTGGCAGAACAATAAAGAGAAAATATTTCAAAATGTCACTGCTGCGGTTGTGATTGGCACTTTAGGGATTAAATCAAGATAATTCAATAGAATAATCCGTCACTGATATGAATGAAATACAAGCCCTGTTTGGAGGAAAAAAACTGTGGGGAAAGAATCATCATTTGTTTGACGTCTGCTAATTACTGACCAGTTTTATGGTTTACAGTTACAAACCTCTGGATGTAGCTCAAACTATAAAGGATTTGCAAAAAGTATTCAATTATCAAGCGGACACAATCACTTTATCACGAAAACATGCCTATATAATTTTGACCCCCTAAATCCCCACTTTTAAATAGTAAAACTGGAGTTTACAGGGCCATACATTATTTTTCTTATTTCAGCCCAAAACATAGATTGTGGGTACTCGTTAGAACTGCCTCATTGAGGTGGTTCTAATCAGTACCCACAATCTGTACTTTGAGCAGAAATATGAAAAATATCAGAATTTTTTATCTGAAATTTTTCATTTTGGTGGTAAAATTTTCAGTATATTTGAATAGGTATGTTTTCGTAATGTAAACCTGGCATCATGGTACATGCACAAGGCCAATGCCAGACAGTGCAGATCAACCCATGTATCCATGCAGTTTCGTCTTGACATTTGTTTTTTTTTTTGCCATAAAATTTTACTTTTATATCATCCAATCTTTTCCAGTCAAATAACTAAGGCTGTGATGAGAATGCATGGGTGCATTGGCTGCTCTGGATCTGTCTTGTTAACGCATGCCTTCATAAAAATGGATATTGAAAGATTTTTATTCCTATTTAGCAAATGGTGATAACTTTTGCATACAGGAAGTACTCTCTAGTATCTGAAACTTTCCTGACATGGAAATATTTGAGTCCCTTCTCATTGTTGGCAGGGAGCTCATTCTTTAAGAGTAATCTCAATTTTTCAAGGTCTCGAATGCAACTTCCTGTCTGTAAAAGTTGTCTCCCATTGCTAAATGGCCGGAAATCTATTAGGTGTATCTATTCACCTTAAAGCAAAGCACTGAATCAGGGCCCAATTGTTCAAAGCATCGTAAGCTTAACGAGCTCATTAGTCGTCAAAATGTTAATTGTTCTAGTAGGTACAATATCTAATTCACAGGTACTTTTGCTGAAAAAATGTGAGTAGCTTTTGCAAATGCAAAAGCTACTCACATTTTTTCAGCAAAAATATTAGCATATATGCCATATTTAATGATCAACATTTTAACGATACGTTAACTAACAACATCGTTAGTTTTGAACAACTGAGCCCAGATGATTTTTTTTCTCTAAGAAAACAATTTGCAAGTGCTCAATGAAAATGCTTCACTGAGGCAATATCAGAGAGTATCCACAGCATATGTTTTTCATGAAGAAATAAAGGAAACATTTAACTGAATATAGCTATGTTAATGCTGAATGAATTTTACATACATGTAGACAGTAGCCTTATAATGTAGATTGTCTGTCTTATAATGTAGGCACAGTTTTAGATATGGTGCATTTTTATTTTTCAACCATATAACAATATTTTTCTTATGTCTCCACCAACATATTTCAAGTGCCTAATGAGTATGTTTTCATGAAGAAAATAGAAAAAAACAAAACAAAAAAAAAACTTCTATCTGGATCATTTCTTATCAACTGTCCTTTGGACATCACTCAGAAAGACGTTTTTTGCTTGGCGTTTCATTTTAAATTGAAATATTTTGTTCTGATTGACCATATCTTATCAGAAACCATTTGTCTTTTCTGTTTCTGTGTTTTGTTCTCAAATATTTACCATAAAATTAAATTTATGGCCAAAAATTGGTCTGACCTGTGCAATTTCTATAGTAAAGTGATTTTTTGGAATTTTTGTCTAAGAAAATATTTTTTACTTTTCTTTGCTGAATTTGAAATATTGATGTTTCAAAACAATATTGTGAAAATTTAAGAAAAATTTAACTGGCGAAACTTGTTGAAAATCTGCCTCCAAGTTACCTACCCAACAGATTTCTGCATAATTTACATCCATTTTTACTATGGGAAAAAGTGAAAATATTTGATTTTTTAAACATCAATGACTAGAATAAAACATTTTGTGCATAGGTTGTTATGACAAATGGTTTTGCCTTAAATCATGACAAAAGTTTGTAACTTAACTTCATCTGTGTAAAGCACCAAGCCAAAAACTACTTTCTGAAAAATGTTGAAAGCACAGTAGGTAATAATTATGTAGATTGAATGTTAGCCATCTTGGGCTATAATGATGCTGGTCACTTATGCCATATAATGGCATAGTTCATGACAAGAGGCTGTTTTCATCCAAAAAATATAGAAATTTTCAAAACATATGTTGTGGGCACTTCTAATGAATACACATAATATATGTTTAATGCTATTCCTACAAAACTAATGTATTGCAAACATCATTTATCTGATGTTGTATTCTGCTATATGTAATTCTGTTATATATAACATGTTCAAAGTACAATCATAGAAAGTAATGACCCTAAGAATTATAACAGATGGGCCTGAGCAAAAAGTGTAAACCTAGATCTGATGCTGTGGTTCCCACCTGCTGATCAGGATCTGCATTGTTTGCCACTCATCCAGCAGTTTTTAGACCTATGAACAGGTAGTGAAATGTATTTGTTCAAATATTAGGACAAGTATGGCAAGAAGAAAGGTATCTCAATACTTAGGGTAAACATGGTAGTCTGATAGGTTCAGATAAATGTAATAATCGGAAGACAGTTGTTTTTTGTTTTGTTTTTTTCAATTTTTGCACCAAACATGTTGTAGAGAACTTGTAAAGGAGGAATATTTGGTTATAATCCTGGGATTATTTTCTCCAGTGTTCCATCAAATGTTCTGGGTACTTATTGAGGCACTTCTAATAAGTACACAGAACATGTGTTTTTCATGGAGAAAAAAAATTATTCCAGAATTATCATTAAATACTCTTCTTTAACAGGCTCAGTGCTCTATGCATTGCACAGATAAATACAGATGTCAGGGGTATGAATTTGCCTTGCCAAGGCAATCCATATGAGTAACTCTAAAATATGTTTTAGTGCTAAAACGAATAAAATCATCCTACATTATCACCTAACAATTATCATCTTAATTACCTCAAACAGGGTTGTGGAATTATCAAATTTTATTATTTGTCCACGGACAAGAAAATGGTCAAAACCCACTTGTCCAACCAAGATTTGCTTGCCCGGAAACTGATATTTTCTTTTTTCTCGAAGAAAACCTATGTTTTGGGAACTCATTAGAAGCACATTGGTGAGGAACTTCTAATGAGTACCCACAACATATTTTCTCTTCCAGAAATAAGAAAAAATACATGTCTCATAATCTGGATATTCTTTTTAGGTAGAGCTATGAAGTCCTTGTCCCAGAAGTCCTTGTCCGAGGACAAGTAAACTGAAGTTTATTACTTGTCCTTAGGGAAATGGCATGTTAGACTAGTCAGGTATGGTATTTCTACAGCCCACCTACAAATATATCCAGTCTTCCTCTAAGCTGTTGTGAGCACATTCTTCTCAATGCTATTGACTAGCTTTTACTAACATGTACAATTAAAAGATAATTTAATTTTGAAAACATAAAGTGTAACCAAATTTTGATTAACTTTTAACCCTTTCACACCTTAGTTTCTAAAATGGACATTCCATGTCTGAATTTGGACATATCTATTGTTGCAAATAAAGCTTTGGGTGAAAAATCAATAAAAGAATGGCAAATGTGTAGACCCTGATGAGACAGCTTATTTCTAGCCATGTCATCTGGATCTGAACTGTTTGTAAAGTATCTGTATTGGTCTGCCTGGCTGAAAGGGTTAACTTCATGTTTGCAAAAATATCTCAGTAAATATAAGATTTTAGTGTTAGATATAAATATCTTACCAATCTCTGTGTGGAAGCTTTGTCTTGTTCCATTGATGCTCGTAGGGAGTTGTTTTCCATTTTCAACTGTTAAGAAACAATCAAGACTATAGTTGTTATTCTGGAGGTAACAATATTAATATTTTTTTGTTTTTCTCAAAAAAATGTTGGGGTGAATCCAGGACTATTTAATAGGATATGACAGGATTTGATCTGATTAAGTTCCCATACTTGACAGGCCTGAGCCAGCAAGGTAGACCTAGATCCAATGCTGTAGAATTTGGAGTCTGATCAAAGTCTACACTGTTTGCCACTCATCCAGTAATTTCAGACACATTCTTAGGTAGTAAAAGGACATAATAAACTTTTAGGAGACATATATGGTAATGATATACGGTGTATGAATATTTCTGGTAAATATGGTATTCAAAATTTGTCAATTTTTTTTTCTAAAATTTCCCATGACAATGAAATTTTAATCCAAAGTTTGGATGACTAAATCCTATTGAACCCATCTGGTCTGCCCCTGTAAAGTTTGTATTTTTGTACAGGTATTCATGGTTAAATATAATATTCAATCTAATTACCACACTGTTTATTTATATTTTTTTTTCTCAAAATTATGGGAAAAAAACGTTTACAATTTCCACCTAATAAATAGATCCTAAAAGGAATGACCCTTGAGAGTAATGAACACACTCAGTAAACTGAAAACAGCTGAAGTGTTCAGATTTCTGGGCAAGACTAGCTAGCCTCATCAGTGTCCCTCAAATAAATTTTCGAATAACCAGGAATGGGTTCAATGATCATATTGTACCAGAAAATATAAACTATTTTACAGTGAAGTAAAGGTGCATTTCAATGCAATCTCAAGTGAGGATTTCTTTAGGGGGAGTATTTAACCCTTGTCCTACTGATCACGGATATGCCCTGCCTTTACAAACAGTGTAGATCCAGATCAGTTGGCTTCTGCACTGATCTGGATCTGCCCTGTCTGCCATTGAGTATTGATATAAACAATCCGGATCAAGGAATCTGATTGGTTGACAATTAGAAGTTGATGTGGCATCTTAATTTATTCAACAGGATAAGGGTTAATGGTATTTACACAACATTTTTCTGATTTCTTCACAAAAGGCATTAAACTGGACAAATGTTATAACCACCTGAATTAGGCATAGGTCAGTTAAATGGGTACCAACAACATATGCTTTTATATATTGATGGCTCAGGGGAAGCAGATTCTTTCCTTATAGAGCAGATCACTTTTCAGAAGATGCAGAAAAGCATATAGGAAGTGACAAAATTTGTCTCCCTTCAGGGAAACTGAAAAATCTGAGTGTATCCAGTCCCCTTGACATGTAGCAAGCTGGTCAAAATTTCAACAGAAAGCATATATTAAAATGGTCTTTTGGACTGTTTGCTAAAGAGACAATTTGCATGATTATCAAACCAATTTTCTGAATAGACTAAAACAGATAATCAGTTTGCCAATTGCTGAATTAGACCAGAGGGTGCTTAATGCTAGATTTAATAACCATAGATATGGTATAATTTCAGAGAGTATAAAATGCATCACACTATCTGGACCGCGCCATGCCAAAACGTGTCTTTGGGCATATGCGGGCAGCAAAGGCCCAGATCAGTCAGCACATCTGCAAAGTCTGATCAGATATTTTGCACATATGTAGGATGATCTGAATCTGTGCATTTGGCATATGTTCAAAGACAGTTTTTCAAATCACATGGCCCATTTATTTAGCTAACTTTATAAACACACAGAGAAGGGAACAATCAAATGTTGGAAAATATACTTTATGATATGCACCCAAGGAATACTCTAATTAACATGCTAATTGTTCTCCCTGATCCAGGCATTCTCCATTGACCAGTATACTCTACAGTAGCCAATGATTCTGAAAGCAGACAAGGATCAGACTGAGGGAAAGGCTGGCTGATCTCGGCTTTGCTGTCCACATAAGACCACTTTTCTCACAATGCAGCTCACACACATACACACACACACACACACACACACACACACACACACACACATTTTCTCTGCTCACTGTTTTAAAATATTCACAGATACGAAAAGTACCTTTTCCATTTCCAGTTTTTCTCTTGTTATTTCTTCATTTAAATTCTCTATTTCTTTGTCTGAAAAAAGAAAATATAATTTCTCCAACACGTTGCCAGACTGGTGAGCATCAGTCTTTCCATTACTTGGTGGTACATTCTGGCAAAATTATAATCTTGATCACCAACCTCTGTTGCAAAAAATTAACAGGGCATAAAATTGAGCAAAATAGGTGTCAGTGGCCTAGTTTTGTGGCTGGTGGCCTGTAGGGTGATGCACTAATGAAGACTGAGTGAGACTCAAATCAAGACACCAGTTCCATCCTGAAAACCTGATTGATTTTACAGATGCAAGTGACAGTGTCCTAGGTTTGAGCTAGCTGACCTGCAAGTGTGGGCCACTGATGAAGTTTGAGGGTGACTTATAACTATGAAAGGCAAGTTATGTGTCCAATCTCTAAAACCAGACCAGAGGTCTATTTTTCCAAAAGGTTGATGTGACCTGATTTTGTGGATGATCTTTTCAGGTGATTGGATAAATGCACTGATGAAGGAGATGGGACTCACACCTAAGCAAATCAAGGTAAGAGTCTGACCCCAATAACATACCAAGGTTTGGTTTTTGCTAAAGTATGTAATAGTGACCTAGTTTTGAGGCAGATCATCTTGGGTAAATATTTAAATTTTTAAATTAGTTCTAGTTTTACATTTTCATGTATATTTATATGACTTATTATAGCAGTTTCATTACAAAACCAAATTAGTTAACCATTTTGACTTAAATGACGATCATGGATTGACATGTCGTTAAACCTCTACTTGCCATCATCATCTAGGGTGTTTGGATACAGGCACTGATGATGTTTGAGGGGACATGTACCTATGAAATCTATATAAATAAAACTTGCAAAGTTTGCCCTTGGAAGGAATGAACACAGAATCAAATTTGGAAAATGGATTTTTTAAGATACCAGCATGGGCTGAATGATCCTAAGAAAATAAAAATACAAACTGCACTTAGATGAAATACAAGGAGATGTTTTATGGCCGCCACATGCCACTTAACACAAGTCACAGTGAAGTCAAATAAAATCTATAAAGGTTGCTCTTGGAAGCAAAAAAACACAAAAGAAAAGCAAATCAGATTCTTGGTTTCAATGAGAAACATCATATGGCAGCCATGCAGTTTAAACGGCTGCAAGTGCAAATCTGATCTTTAAACCTTGAACAGATCTTGACTGTTCCAGAAGATGGTCACAGTGAAATATTTTTTTGGCTGTGTTTTGGGGAGCTTATGGAAGCTATGATGAGGCCCATCAAAAACATAACCTTTCACCAGACCTGAAATTTAGCTTATCCATCATATGAAAACTTGTGTCTGTCATTCAACCTTATGGTCACTGCATGGGGACAGAGCTTGCAATGAACAAATCTCTGGACTACCTAACACCTTTCCAAGTATCAACTACATCCATCTAAGAGCATGCTCAGACAGACAGACATATATGTACATGTCACTTACTAAGCTGCTCATTTTCTTCATCCTTCAGTTGCAATGATTCTTGAAGAAGAGTGACTTTCTGTGTGACACCATTCAACTCTTCCTTCAGTGCCTCGGCTTCATGGTTTACACTAGGAGTCTTTGACTGCAGTGTCTCATCAAGCTACAAAAACAAAATAGCCTTTTCATGTTCCAATCACAACAGCAGGAGACTTTTTTAATGAGAAAATAAAGCTTGATATATCATGTTAATTGTCTGTGTATCAGACAAATTCACATGAAGTGTCACATTTTATTTTCCCTGAAAAAAAAGTAACAAAAAACTGCCATCTGCTAAAATTCCAGATAGTTTTGGTTTGGTTTGGAGTTTAATTAATGACCCAGTCAAACCTATTAAGGTCATGCCAAACCAAGCCGGTAAGTTTACCTAAACGTACAATGTACTTTATTTGTTTCAAGAAAATGGATTCAATTTTATCTAAAAAGTCTCTAGAAGTGCATATTGGAATGAAATATCAAGTCCTAAGTTTGGGTAAAACTAGACAAAAAACACTTTAAATATCATCGGTTGATACTTAAACTCAGCAGGTTAAAAGTTATTGCATCTACTTCATCTTACCAGAGCCATGTATGATCACTTTTAGATATCACAAACTCCAGAGAAAGCAAAAGACCCTGACAAGCTCTGCCAAGATGAACAATGCACCTGCTGGTCTGAGCCCACATTGTTTATACATGAGCTGTATCTTCAGACATCTTAAACAGAATGCTTCATTTCATGAGATATTCAATTAAAGCATGTTTAATACAATGTAAAAAGATTTTTAATTATGAATAAAATATCACTAAATAAATTAAAGATATCACTGTTTGAAATTAGAGATAATATTTAATTCAGTTAGAAATATATTCAATTCCAGACACCTTTAATTTATTTAATTACCATTAAAGATATCATTAAATGAATAAAAGACATTTTTAAATGAAAAAAAGATATCTTTAACTGGATTCAAAATACATTTTATTCAAGACATCTTAATCTATTAGATAATTTAAAGTGTCTTTCAATTAATTATAGAGACATTTGTATCTCAACTGGACACATCTGTACTTTAATACAGATATCTTTACTAAAACAGAGGTATCTTTAATTCAGTTGAGAGATATCTTGAATTGGATTCCAGCTATCTTTCAAGTAAGTATATCTGATGTGTGTGTGTGTGTGTGTGTGTGTGTGTGTGTGTGTGTGTGTGTGTGTGTGTGTGTGTGTCCATTCTCTGAAATGGAAATAAAAACTACAAAAAAAAAAAATATGTTTGATAACATCCTGAAATGAGAACAATTAGTACTTTTTTTCTATACATCACATCATTTTCAATCATGATTTATTCACAGGTTTGTATAATATGTATTTGATTTATCTCACCCACACCCACCCAAATAATTCCAAATAAAGCATGAGAGAATACATACATACATACATACATACATACATACATACATACATACTTTTTCTTATGCACATCAGGTTTCTGTATCAAATGAAATGGGTCTCAACAAAAACCTTATCATTAAAAGACATAGAATAAAACACATTGTAAGAAACACTTAAATAAAATTTTGCTGATTTATATTTACTTAACTAATCTAGAAAATTACCACAATATTTTTGTGTGAAGCTTTCCTTTAACACAATAAAAATTAAAATTTTCTGTATAATTGCAGAAAGTATCTCTGGAGATATGGGAGAGACCAGTAAAAACTTGATGAAGAAGTTAAGGAAGTACTAGAGGAAGTTATTTTCTCTTTGCAATTCAGGTAAGACAGACAGGAAGATTTTTTATATATATTTAAAATCTCTCCCATTGCACTATTTTTAAATTCTCCACATTCGCCATCATTTGGACTCTACTTAATCTACTTTTGTTAGTCCGAGACAGTTTAACATGTCTCCATTAACCCATTAAAGACTGAATAAACTCTCCCACACTATATATTGGAAGATTCCATTTTCAAATTTGGGCTGCATGACATAGATATTAGATGGTTGAAGTATTTGCAAACAGTGAACACCCTGATCAGATGCCACATCTCTGGATCTGCACTCTTTGCCAGTTACCTATCTAGGGGTCTGCAGTCTTCAATGGATTAATATATATCCTCTGAAAAGAAACAAACATGCAAGGCAGTGCTCAGTTGCCATGGTTGATTGTCTGAATACTAAGGGCTCTACTCTTCTTAAATACATCTAAAATCACAACTAACATGTATACTACTCCTTTTTACACACAAAATAATTATGCATTCATCACACACAATAAATGTTACAAAATAATTTCATTCCAAATTTCCACATCAGCACACAAAACAAAATCAACATGTCTGTGGCCCCAGTTTCCCTATAACATAGCCACACATGGGAAAATATGACTTTCTGTCCTATGCCGCCAGATCAGTCTAAGCATTTGTATATCTTGATCACTTACAGAATCATTAGATACAGACGAATAGCAGATGTCATTACAACACTACACTGATGTGCCAGCTGATCAAATGTCTTGCTGTTCACATTTATTCCAAAGACACATAATATGGCTCGTATAGTATGGCTCAGATAGTGAAAACTGTGTTTTGTAGGCATATACAGATGAACAAATGATCCAAATGCAATAATATCTCATTCTAGCTTCTTGCTAGTATGATTATTATGATCTTCACTTCAAAGAAGTTGGAGGGGCATATAATATGCCCCTCCAACTTCTTTGAAGTTGAGGTCATAATAATCATACTAACAAATTATATGCCCCTCCAACTTCTTTGAAAACGAGGTCGTAAAAATCCTAGAATGAGAAATTTTGATATCTTAGTTATGTTTACAATAGTATGTAACAAACTCAGAATTCAAAAGCCTTTAAAAATTTAAGACCCTCTAAACTACTATGTGTAGATTTTAATAGATAGCAATTCAAGTCTTTTAAAAGTAACACCAGTTATCTATAGAAAATCCTTCAACAGTCTAATCAGAGGACTAAATTGTTATAAAAGAGTATTTTGTGAAAATTCTGGGATAATTATTACTATTTCTCAATAAAAACAATTATGTTGGCAGTAATCATGCACCTTGCTAAGGCACTTGACTACTGCCTTGAATACCAACAAGATATGTTTTTATGGAGAACTGGAAAAATTATCCTAGACTTATCCTCAAATATTCCTCCTGAACCATTCTTCTAGTCTAATTTATCTACACAGCTACAGAGGTTGCCTACATACAGGATCTTACATGAGTGGTTATTTCATATGAAATTTATGAAACAAGCCTTTGGCGAGTTTCATAAATTTGATATGAAATGACCATGAGTGTAAGATTCTGTTTATCATATGACCATTTTTTAAATTTGATTTTTTTTTTGCCTTTAAAGTTGACAATTCTTTAAACAGAAAAATGCATGGTTGACAAGGACGTTGTCACGACGTTACTTGTTCCTGCCAGAATGTTATGTAATGTGTGGTCATACGATTTTTATAACATGATGTTATCCACTGATTAACAGCGAAGTCATATGATAAAGTAGGTTTTAGTCATATAAAAATCTGATCATCTGCAATCACTGAACATCAATAACAATGTAATATATCAATATAAATGTTAGTAACTGAGCCAAGTCCACATAAAATTGACAGCCTGACATTTCACTCAAAGACATTAAACTGTCGTTTCATCAAAACAGTGAAAGCAACAAAACAAGGTTATGTAAAATTATATTATACACTGACAGTCAAAATGATCAAATGTCATATAAAAACCCGACACAAAATTGAAACTACAACTTTTCAGATGCAACAAAAGATTCAATATTCTAATGTACTTTCCTATGTAATGCGACATCTGAATGAATAACTTCAAAAATTTGTGATGATATACTCTGCAATATACTGTGGGAAACCCAACATCAACATGTAGTCACTTTTCATTGGCTGGCATATGGTTTACACAGCTCAAAGTGCTTGCCAGTTTGTGCCAATAGTAGGTTGTTTTTTTTTTAACAAAACAAATGAATAAATGCATTTGAAAGGGGATAACTCCATTTAAAATTGTCATTTGGGGAGGTAAATCATCTGTATTATGGTTGTAAATTAAGCGCAAAATATCTGACCGTAAAACGACTGATTTGTCTCTCCAAATGACACTTTTGAATACAGTTATCCCCTAAATGGTGACGCAGTCCAAGTTTACTGTTGAACACATGCCATAAATGTATTTCTCTTTGGTTATTATCAGGGTAAAACAAAGCCATTCATGTACTGCTCTTTCTAAATAAAAAATTGGTCTACTTACAAAAGAGCTTTTGGAACCACAAAGCGGAAGCTAGTTTATATGAATTCAAATGTCGAATTCGGTCCATCTTCAACTAACAGTAATTTATGGCAGTATGTAATCAATTATCCTTTTTGGAATATATTTTTTCCCGGTATTTTTTTTTTATTTTTTATTTATTTATTTATTTTTTGTTTTTGTTATTTTATCTTGTTTGATGTTTTGTCCAGTTGATACACTGTCTTTTTTATTTACTGTTGTTGAGTTGAGGTTTTATGGCCCAGTCAACCCAATAGGGTCATGTCGAGCCGGTCAGTTTACCTACCCAGTTTTCCTAAGCAGGTTTAGTCCATTAAGCAGTTAACCAGTATAGGTGCACATTCATTTGCCAGAAATGGACAACTGCCCTTCTTGAATCAGCGGAAGGGAGAGAATGACCATAGAAAATAGTTCATGATCAATCACCATGAAAGAATGTTGCAGCACCTGACGGGGATATTTTTTTTTTAATTTACTGATGTTTTGATGTACTGTTTTTCAATGTTTTGTCATGGACCCCCAAAAAAACCCTCAGAAATACATGTAGCAGAGTATCTTTACACAGTACATTGTGTCTTGTAATCCATATCAAATGCCTATGCTTAATTCTATCACAACCTTGCCATCAAGACATATTAACCAGCTTATTAATTTATAAGACTTTATTTTAAACTTAAGGTAAATGGATACACCTGGGCCCAGTTGTTCAAAGCTAACGATGTCGTTAGTTAACGATTCGTTAAAATTTAAATCGAGTGATACACAAATATGCTGAAATTTTTGGCTGAAAAAATGTGAGTAGCTTTTGCAGTGCAAAAGCTACTCACATTTTTACAGCAAAAAATATCAGAATTTTGTATATTGAATCTGCTAAAACAGTTAACGAAATGACCCTTAACGAGCTTGTTAAGCTAACGACGCTTTGAACAACCGGGCCCAGGAGAATACTGCCACTTCTTTGTATAGGTAGACAACTTTTGCAGTGTCTGAACCTCGGGGGTAATTTCCTATATATGGCATAGTATGGATGTGCGTGCCAAATGGCCCCCTTTTTCGGCGCTGCCAGGTATATGATAGGCCCCCTTTTTTCAACAAAAAGTATATGACTGACCCAATTTTTCTTCACTGGTATATGAAAGGCCCCACTTTTCCTGACATCCCGATATATGCACATTTTTTTCACTCAGAGATTTTTAGGCTGCTTGTTCTCTTGGTATTTATTGAATTGAATTATGAATTGACTGCAATTTTGTCTAACTACAAGCAATAAATGGGTACAAAAAATCAACGGGCAGTATATGAATGGGTCAATATTTCAGATGATCTAGTATATGAATGGGTTCGTTTTTTCAAAGGCCAGGTATATGAATGGGGTAGGTTTCGAAATACTGGCTCGCACACCCGTACCAAAATGAACCTTTCAAGAATGGGACAACTCTTAGAAGAAAGGATTCATTACTGCTTATAAAACCAACACAGGCTGTGCAGTCTGATTAAGACCTTCACTCTCCACTAACAAAATCATTAGATACTACAGAATGTATGAATGTAGAGCAAAGGCCCAGATGACACTTTGCCCATGCACAGGATGATCTGAATCTACACATTTTGTGCATGTTTGAAGGCACTTTGTTTTGCACAAATGAGTCCATTGGGTCACCACAACATATTTAATAAGAAAGATACCAATACTTTCATCTTCCAAATAACAGCTTATCTTGTAACTCTGTCACACAGTTTCTAACAACACTCATTTTAGTACACAAAAAGCATATAATTACACACTATCAACATTTTCCATTTCAAAAAATAACAGCTAATCTAGAACTCCATCACATAGTTTCTAACAACATTCATATTAGTGCACCAAAAATAAGCTAATAATGTATTACCATACCTGTACAGCTTTATTATGAGTCTAAAAATGATTAAAACAGAAAAATAGAAACAGAATATTCTAATACACGTATCTGGAAAACAAAAATCCTCTATAAAACCTAATTTAATCATTTATTCATTTAGTACATTAATTAACTAAAATACTAACATTTATTGACAAGCAGTCAATGATAATTCATAAATGTAAGTGAAGAGATCCAGGAAATGCCACAATTCATGATTTTTATGTTTTTACCTGGACAAAAAGTCAGTGTGTTAAAAATTAAGCAAATTATGTTATCGCATCTAAGCATATTCCATTTTTTTATTATGTTTTTTCTTCTTTTTTCATCTGGTTAAAAGAAATGGTGAAAAGTGCAAACTAAAATCAACTTGTCAGTTTTTAGAAGTTTTCTCTTTTGTCATTTAAGTACTGATACGCCTTATTCTTCATGAAGTAAGAAAAAAACTTACCGGAACTTTGATGGCCACTTGTATTCCCTAATAAAATAAACTTCTAAGTTAACAACTTCATATACATGGGTGGCATCATGAGAAAGAGCTTCTTCAGACCTGTCAAATCCATTATCAATCTCTCAGTGGGAATCCTGACCCCTTAGCAAGGTCACGTGTCTAGTTCTTTGGATGAGGTTTACCCTTGGCCTACTGCTTGAATGAGCGAACAACATAGGTTCTTGCGAGACTGCACAAATGCACAGGATCATCTGAACCTTTAAGTTTGCATATGCTGTAATTGCTAATTTTCCCATGATGCCACTCATATGTGTAAAAGTACTCAATTAACTCTTGTCCTGCTGAATAAATTAAGAAGCCATGCCCATTTCCAATTTTCAGCCAATCAGATTACTTGATCCAGGTTGTTGATACAAATTGACATACTTAATGGCAAACAGTGCAGATCCAGATCAGTGGCTTCTTCAGAAGCCAACTGATCTGGATCTACACTGTTTGCAAAGGCAGGGCATAGCCAGGTTCAGCAGGACCAGGGTTAAGTTCTGTTTGGTTTCGATCCAAATAATATTTTTGATAGCTCTGTTGCTTGAAAAACAAAATGAATAAATAACATTAACATTTTTGATACATGAAAATAAAGATATAAACTTAAATACATAAAAAAGTATCTGTTTCGAAATTAGGACACCAAAGTTTTCTTTATTACGTAAATAAAAAATTAGAAATTCTCAGCATTTATTAACTAGAATTACTAAGTCTTTAATTCTAAACTTATGAATTAACTTAGTGTACATATAAAAGACAAGAGATCAGAGTTCAACATTTCAATTACCAATTATCCAAATTACAGATATCCTGGGGTAGTGGGTTAGGAGTGGAGCTTGGTACCCCACTTAACTGGTAGTGAAATTTGAAAAAAAAAAAACAAAAAACGATGAGAAAGGGTACCAGTGCATAGTGCTGTCCTTTATGATAAAAAAAAAATACAAGTTCCATTGTCTTAGAAAGCATCCATTAGATTAGGTAAACCCTTTGTTTGAGCACTGATGTTACCAAGTTTAGGGTGAAGCCCCCACTCCCCCATCTTTCTCCCCAGTCTTCTAGGACAGATATGCATAAAATGTTACAATTTTCACATTTTAATTATTAACTTTTGTCACTTCAGAGTATCAGGACAGCCTGCTGACATATGGAAATCTGGAGCAATGACTAGCAAATATATTCCTTTAAAAACAAAATCTGCATTCATTATTGCATATTATTTATAATGAAAAAGGACTTACATATTCATTTCACATCTAACACTTAAAACACTAAGCAAAATTGTAGCAGACAACATTCAATGTTTTTTTTCATTATTTTCAGAGAAATTAAGACTTGGCATTCCATGTGAATTGACTGCTAGACATGAACCACATGAAATTTCAAGCCTTATTTTCTCTAAAAAAATTTAAAAAAAAAGCCAAAGTGTTGTGTCCTGCAGTGATTAGCACTTGAGTTAATATTAGCAATGTATATAGCCAAATGAAACATTGTATAAAGCCGCCATGTCTGATGACGTAGCTCAATAAAGTGGTCAAAACACTGTATTTATTATTTTCATAGAAGCAAACAAATGATGTTATAAAACAAAACATTACAATAATATTATTGCATGTACATATGTTTCCTTCTTCTTAAAGTTGATATTTTATTTACGGTTTTTAAAAAATGAATTTTGGCAATACCTTTTTAAATTGAATTTATGAAGCATATGTCCCTAGTGAAAGTTATTCAGGAGAATGACAGCCTACTTCTTATAGAATAAATTGTCATATTTCTTACAATTAATGAAGATTTCCCAAATTATCATTTTTGAGCATAAACTAAGTTGAGCTCTATCAATCATGCCATTCAGATGTAAATATATGAACAGCCTACTACAAATCTTGTCCATATATGGAAATATACTATAAGTTCAACAAAATGTACATCTAGAGGGTTGTAAGTTCAACAAAATGTACATCTAGAGGGTTGTTGAACTTTTTCTTGCATGTGTATTTCAGTCTGATGCTTGTAAATAAACCTTAAGAATAAACAGACCCAAACTCCCCAAGCAGTGCAGAACTGGAACACGGGTATAATGTTGTTTAAACTTTATTTTCACAGAATATTTTGAACCATGCACTGAGCAGACACAAACTGTCACTACAGTCCAAAAAGGTAGAACTTTTGTAAAGTAATATTTTCAGGCAAACTGGAATCCACTGAAATTCACACTCAGACACAGCAGCAGGCAGAAACCTTTTTGAGAATGAGTGGTTGTTCTCCTGGAAAACTTTCATCAAGGGCATGTTTTTCATAAATTCCATATTTAAACGGGCATTGGGAAAATTCAGTTTTAAATAGATATAAAACATCAATTTTAGTCCTGTCAAAACACATTTGAAATGAAGATAATGTATTACCATAATAACCCAAAATATTGGGACAGATAGGCCTTTGCAAACAGCGTAGGCCCAGATCAGACGCCAAAGATATCTGATCAGGGTCTCCATTGTTTGCCATACCAACAGCAATATTTAGACAAACCAACAGGTAGTAGAATGGACTATTTCAAATTTTAGATGAAGAATGGTAGGTAGATAAGGTGTCCCAATACTCAGGGTTATTACAGTAAGCGTAAATATTGGGACACCTGACTCCGAGGTTATAAAGCTTTTTTCATGCTCAACTCAGCTGAGCATGAAATTTGTCCTTCTAATAAATCTCAAATTGCTAACAATTGCAAATTCTTTGGTGCTGAACATAGCTGAGCATGAAAATTTCTCTGCTAATAAATATGAAAATGCCAACTATTGTTGGCATTTTCATATTTATTAGCAGAGAAAATTTCATGCTCAGCTGAGTTGAGCATGAAACAAAATTTATAACCTTGGGGCCTGAACTCCCCACCATACTTGTCCTAGAACTTGAAGTCTATTTTACTATTTGCTGATGTGCATAAAAATGCTGGACTGAGTGGCAAACAGTGTACACCCAGATTAGATGCCAAATTCTGAGCTGGATCTGCACTGTTTGCTCAGGCATGTTTGTCCCAATACATAGGGTTATTATGGTAATTTTGGATCAGTCAACAAAACAAATATAAAACAGTGAAAGCTGTACAGTTATCCAGTTGTAAAACTGATAGCAAATAAGACAAAACTTTGACAAATTTACAGATGAGCTACTCCAAATAGGAAATAACATTATGATATAGTGCTACCAGTGCAGACAGATCAGCATGCACACCTGCACAGTCAGATCTCAGTCTATTTGGCTGCTATCAAAATATATATATAGACCTTAAATATTCTGAGAGCGAACCATATAGATCCTGATCTGACCTTCAGAAACACAGGTTTATGCTGGTTGCATACGTCATAAGATTTGGTTTCTTAACCCTTGTCCTGCTGAATAAATTAAGATGCCACTCCCACTTCTAATTTTCAGCCAAACAGATCACTTGATCCTGATTGTTGTTATAAATTCACATACTTAATGGCAAACAATGCAGATCCAGATCAGTTGGCTTCTTCAGAAGCCAACTGATCTGGATCTACACTTTTTGCAAAGGCAGGGTATATCCGGGTTCAGCAGGACAAAGGTTAAATTCTACATGGAGTGGCTAAAACAGAAAACGTTAAAACTTCATTAGCTGAAGCAATTATTTTCCTTTCTCAACATGTTACGCCCCTATTTCACAATGTTTGAAACATTAGTTTCATGAAGCAAATAATGTGCTTCCCACCATATGACAAAACAAAGCTGATGTTCAGTAGGCAGTTTATGACAGTCTCCAAATACGTAATATAAATGTTTTTGATTAAAGAGTATCATGTTCCTGCCATAATAAATCAATTACCACCCCGACGCCCACCCGCCCTCCCCCTTCCCAACTCCCTTTGACTAATTCAGGTTCCTTTATTTGCTACTCTGGAAAGCTGTTAGACATGTTTTCAAAGCTTCTAGCATCTTGAGTTGGCACAGTTTAGAGTTTTATAAATTTGCTTGGAACATAATCTTACAAATATGTACTTTTTTTGTTTTTTAACTTCTGTTAGTGGTTGCCAAAATTTCAAACTGTTAGTTTCCTTACCTTTTCTTTCACACTCTAAATGAAAAACAGTCTATTATTAATGGGTCAAATATAAATGATAAACCTTTTTCTTTTAAATAAATTTTAAATTCAATACTGATTTTAACAAAACTTCTTAAAAGAAAACCTTTTGACCTGAACTGGGCTGTATCAAAAACAAAATGATACATTTACAATAACTGATGTAAGAAATAAGTGCTACAGGGTTACTGACTTACAAAAAAAAACAAATGGTCATACAGATGCAAACCAGAATACCCAACTTTTTTAAAAGGTGGGGTATAATAAAGAATTTTCATATTGTCTAATTAGCGTTAAATCCAGTCATGCCAAATCATTAATGAACTTAGAACTGTCCTTTCTGAAAAAAATAATACATGGTGTGGTAAAGACAATAAAAATGAAAAAAAAAAAAAAAAAAAAAAAAAAAAAATAGTGTAAAGCGTTGTGTATATAACTGACATAAAAATAATAAAAAAAAAATCATACCTTCATTTACTATTATTATCATCAAAAATAACAAAACATTTCAGATTTTAACACACATTATCATAAATGAACAATAAAGCTGTTAACCCCTGTCATGCTGAATAATTTAAAATGCCATGCCCACTTCTAATTTTCAGCCAGTCATATTATTACTTTCTCCACATTATTGATACAAATTCACATACTTAATTACAAACAGTATAGATCCAGATCAGTCTTCTTCAGAAGCCAACTGATCTGAATCTACACTTTTTGTAAAGGCAGGGCATATGCAGGTTCAGCAGGACCAGGGTTAAAGTTCATAGCTCCAAATGAGATGCAGTATCCAAATAATATTTTCTTATTTCTCCATGAAAACTTAAGTTGGAGCACTCAGAAGAAGCGCCCCACCAAGGTACTTCTAATGAATACCCACAACATATGTTTGTTTGAAGGAGAAATAAGAAAAAATATCAAAAGCTTTTGGATGAAAATGGTGCCTTATCTGTAGCTATAGTTAAAGTCTAGCCCTCAAACACACAAATCTTCTGAAAGCAACACTACCATGCAACTATCATAACTTCTGACACAACTAATATACATCATGTACGTGTTTGTCACAGACAATTCAAAACCTTTACTACACTTACAAGGCACATATTAAATAGATTTATAACTATGTGTATTTATTTCATAACAAAATATCATAATGCTGTTTATTCAAATATTGGTTTGCACTGCAAAAACTTGCAATATGCACAAAAAAAAAATGACTCCTTAAAAATGTTCTTCATGTACCTAGTTTAACTCATAAGCAACACTAATTCCTATACAAATTATGCAGTTCTCAATGAAGATGTTTCTCACAGCTCCTACTTTCCAGGTTACAATTAATAAATTGCCAAAATTTTCCAGACATGTTTTCCACATAATGATGCTTTTATTTTATTTTTGTTTGAACTAAGGTCAAAAGCACTGTCAATAATCTGTCAATCATGCAATGACTGTATCTGTAAGTGCTTGTAGGAACTGCTGCCCCAGACATATTGATGCTACTGCCAGTAACATTAGCTGACTCCAGTGTAACCAGTCATTACAAAAACATGCCTATTCAAATATTTAGAAAATTTTACTTCCAAAAACTGAAATTTTCAAAAATAGAACTGCCTCAGTGAGGCAGTTCTAATGAGTACCCACAATCTATGTTTTTGAGCAGAAATAAGACAAATAATGTATACCCCTGTAAACTCAAGTTTTACTATATAAAAGTGGGGTTTAAGAGGAGTATTTTCGTGATGCTTTGCTCTTCCTGATGCTGAATGCCAAGTGAAAGAGCAGCTATAACCAAATTTAGGAATCTGGCTGAGAAGCAGACCAACAACCTCCAGATTTGAAGAATATTCTACCAACTGAGTCACTTAAACTGGTTTATTTTATTTTTGAGTGTGGTCATGCAAAAGGGATGACTTATAATATCATATTATTATAGACCTCAGTAACATTCTTCTAAAATAAAACGTTAATTGACTAATGTATCAATATAAAGATAATACACAGTGATTGGTGTATTTAATACTAATTAGTGTAAGTTTCCCCTCTGACTAAATGCTTTATTCCACCAAATAAAAGTGAAAAGACAAAGATGACCTTTTTTGGCTCTGACAGTCAAACTTAACTTTGCATCTACTGAAATTGCCATATATAGGGTAATATTTGGAAGTTATAAACCTAAATCATTCAGTAATAATAACAATAATAATACAAATAATAATAATAATTTCATAAATTCATAAAGTAGAATCAGACTACAACTACAAAGAACCAACTACGTGTATAAATTTTCACAGAATAAAAACTACTACACAAATAGAAGTATAAAAATAAATATTTTTTTTCTTGTCCTTTGAGCCTATTATGTTTTATTAACAAATGTAAATCAACATTACTAAAACAGATTTGTCAGAAGCAGATTTAATCTTTAAGGCTCTGCATGCTGGGTAAAAATTTCAGCAGATGACAATTTGAAATTTTTTTTTCTTATCTTTTCCCAGAAAATGGACTTTGATATTTCATGCAAAGTGTCTCCTTAAGAGACAATTTGCATGAAATGCCAAAGCCTTTTTTTTTGGAAAAGTAAGAAAATATCATCAATTTCTCATCTGCTGAATTAGTCCAGAGAGTGGTAAAGGTTAAAAACAAAATTAAGCACACAGAATTATATCGCAGTACCAAGCTATTAGTCCAACATATTTACATATGAATATTAATCCTTTATATCTGCAAACATTTTGCCATTCTAATTATGGGCTACTATTAGAGGAAAGAATTTGCTCCCTCTAAATTTGCTCCAAGAGGGAGCAAATTCTTTCCTTTAACAATAGCCCCTGTTTTTGAAAGGATCCACTACAAGAGAAACCAACTGCCCTGCACAAAAGTTGTCTCCCTTTGAAATGATAACAAAATTTTAAGTACATTCATTCAACCTAACACTTAGCATGCTGGGTAAAATATTCTACAGATGACATTTTGAAAATTGTTCTTGTTCTTTCCAGGAAATAGACTTTGGCATGTTCACTCTAACTTTCCTTCGGAGACAATTTGCATGAAATGTCAAATCCTAAGAAAATATCAATTTGTCATCTGCTGAATTTGCCCTTAGTATGCTAAATTCTAAAGAACATCTGAAAGAAAATCCCATTCAAGAACATTATAAAACTACTAATTAGTTCAGCTAAAACAATCACAATCACCATCACTTACAGCTGGTCTCACTTCTTGAGTAGTTGCTGTCAACGTTGTTGGGGCACTCTCAAAACTCTAGCAATTAAACACAAACTCAGTAATATGGTAACTCATCAAACACAAAATGGTACAAGCATATTATGCAGAAAGTGCAAATATCATCTGTTTGTTGTTTGCTGAATTAACGGTAGAGTAATAATAATAAATATTATAGTCAAATTGTTAAACATGAACTTAAGTTTCAGTCTCTGAAATCATGTAAAGAATCCAACATAATAACTTGAAGCATTGAAAGAATACACATATTTACTTCAAGGAAAACTGCAGTACTTATAAAATTTTCTAAGAAAAAGCAAATTGTTTTATTTAAGAATTTAAATGCTTCATAAAGTTATTTCATTGCATAAATGGAAATTTCAGTTTTCACTCGCATACAGTAACCCTAAATTATTAAGATTTATAAAACTCAACATATACTAAACTGCATTATATGGGCCGTGCCATGCAAAAATGTGTCTTCGCGCATACATGGAGATCAAAGGTTCAGATCAGCCTGTGCATCTGCCCAGTCTGATCAGGACCTTCACTGTCTGCTAACAGATTCATTGGATACTACAGAATGTATGAATGCAGAGCAAATGTCTGGATGATACTTTGCACATGTGTAGGATTTTCTTAATCTTTATATTTTACGCATGTTCTAAGGCACTTTTTTGCATTCACAGCCCATATGTTTCAGAACCCTATGACCTGCACAAAAACTTCTACTAACTAATGACTGTTGTCCAGAAAGAATTCAATGTTGATTTTTGATATTAATACTGCTCCATGCAAGTAAAAAATTCCCTTTTAACACTTTCGCCTTACTTTCAGCAGAATTAGCAAATATACCCATTCTTCAAGGTTTTTTAACCCTTGTCATGCTGAATAAATCATAATGCCACACCCTTTACAATTTTTCAGCCGATCAGATCACTTAATCCAGATTTTTAACATAAATTCACATACTAAACTAGAGCTGGTATTTGTAAAACACTATGCCCCCAACTGCCTGACTCTAACACTGCTTGACTCCAACACTGCTTGCCCATGACGGTAACAACAGTACAAATATACGAGATTTCAATGTTATTTTATTAAAAGGGAAATAACTCTAAAATGGGAGATAATAAAAATATGGGTCACCTATTTTTTCATGAGGAATCCATATATGAAATTTCAAACTAGCATGCACAGTTCAAAACTTATGCTATGCAACAAAAAGTGTGCAATGTAAAAATGCCCAAAATGACAAAGGGCCATAACTCAAGAAGTACTTTCAGAATTTATTCAAAAGTTAATCAGGTCATCTACTCATCACTACCAATCTATTCCTTAAATTTCAAGGCTCTAGCTGCAATAGTTTTTGAGATACTTTGCTGACAAGATTCCATCCATATTTCTTCAAAGGGCCATAACTCAGGAAAGGGGTAAAATCCTGACGGGGGAAAAAATATGTGTCAGCTTTTTTTTTATGAGGAATCCATACATGAAATTTCAAAACCCTAGCATGCACAGTTCAAAACCTGTGCTAAGCATCAAAAAGTGTGCAATGTAAAAATGCCCAAAATGACAAAGGGCCATAACTCAAAAAGTACTTTTCAGAAGTTAATCAGGTCATCTACTCATCACTACCAATTTATTCCTTAAATTTCAAGGCTCTAGCCTCAATAGTTTTTGAGATATTTTGCTGACAAGACTTCATCCATATTTTTTTCAAAGGGCCATAACTCAGGTAAGGGGCATAATCCTGATAAGAAAAAAAATACATTTCAGCTATTTTTTCATGAGGAATCCATATATGAAATTTCAAAACCCTAGCATGCACAGTTCAAAACTTACGCTATGCATCAAAAAGTGTGCAATTGTAAAAATGCCCAAAGTTATAAAGGGCCATAACTCATGAAGTAATTTTCAGAATTTATTCAAAAGTTAATCAGGTCATCTACACATCAATACCAATCTATTCACCAGGTTTCAAGGCTCTAGCTTCAATAGCTTTTGAGATATTTTGCTGACAAGAATTCATCCATATTTTTTCAAAGGGCCATAACTCAAGAAAGGGGCATAATCCTGATAAGAAAAAACATACGTGTCAGCTATTTTTTCATGAGGAATCCATATACGAAATTTCAAAACCCTAGCATGCACAGTTCAAAACTTATGCTATGCATCAAAAAGTGTGCAATTGTAAAAATGCCCAAAGTTATAAAGGGTCATAACTCATGAAGTAATTTTTAGAATTTATTCAAAAGTTAATCAGGTCATCTACTCATCAATACCAATCTATTCACCAGGTTTCAAGGCTCTAGCTTCAATAGCTTTTGAGATATTTTGCTGACAAGAATTTATCCAAAAATTTTTTCAAAGGGCCATAACTCAGGAAAGGGGCATAATCCTGATGGGGAAAAAAAATACCTGTCAGCTTTTTTTTCATGAGGAATCCATATATGAAATTTCAAAACCCTAGCATGCACAGTTCAAAACTTAGGCTATACATCAAAAAGTGTGCAATTGTAAAAATGCCCAAAGTTATAAAGGGCCATAACTCATGAAGTAATTTTCAGAATTTATTCAAAAGTTAATCAGGTCATTTACTCATCAATACCAAGCTATTCACCAGGTTTCAAGGCTCTAGCTTCAATAGCTTTTGAGATATTTTGCTGACAAGAATTCATCCATATTTTTTCAAAGGGCCATAACTCAAGAAAGGGGCATAATCCTGATAAGTAAAAAAATACATTTCTGCTATTTTTTCATGAGGAATCCATATATGAAATTTCAAAACCCTAGCATGCACAGTTCAAAACTTATGCTATGCATCAAAAAGTGTGCAATTGTAAAAATGCCCAAAGTTATAAATCTTGATGGGAAAAAAAATACGGGTCAGCTATTTTTTCATGAAGAATCCATATATGAAATTTCAAAACCCTAGCATGCATTGTTCAGAAGTTATGCTATGCACCAAAAAGTGTAACGGACGGACACACGGACGGACGGATGCACGGACGCACGCACAAACGTCCCAGAAGCAATATGCCCCTCCAACTTCTTCGAAGTTGGGGCATACGACAAACAGTGCAGATCTAGATCAGATGGCTTCTTCAGAAGCCAACTGATCTTGATCTACACTGTTTGGAAAGGCCTATCTGGGTTCAGCAGGGCCAGGGTTAACAACCTCATGGTTTTAATACATGTAGGCAATGACGTAGAATCTGATTAAACTATGCAGATGCACATACTGATCTGAGTCTGTGATATCTCCAAATGCATTTACTCTTTCAGCCCAAAAGACTAAAACAGATACTTTTGTAAACAATAAACCAGTAGCTCCAGATGAAATGAGCAATAACAAGCAGTCTTATTGGGTTCTTTAATGTTTGCATAGATTTTGATCTTTGACTGACACACCTGTTTGCAGCACTGGACATGTTCAGGTTCAAAGACAGATGCGCCCTTTTCAAAAACTAGGGTGTAAGAGTTAAACATACCCATACATAACAAATCAGACTCTCATTAAATGATAATACATACCAAGCAACAGACCTTCACATAAAAAAAATCCGACTTCCACTAAATGACATTATCTAACAAGCAACAGATTTTCACATATAACATATCTGACATTCACTAAATTACATTAGTTAACAAGCAACAGATTCTCACATATAACATATCTGACTTTCACTAAATTACATTATTTAACAAACAACAGACTTATGACACATAACAAATCTGACCTCCATTAAACTACATGATCTGACAAACAACAGGTATTTAGAATGGAAAAAATCAGACTTAAAATGCACTGTGGAAGAATGTCAGTATAGACTAATCTCATAAGGGTCAACTTCTATCCTTTAAGAGCAGCCTCCAGTTTTCAAAGGTTTCAAAGACTAATAAGACTTTTAGTCTGCATGTTATCTGCCACTGCAAAAAAGCAGCTTAACCCTTGTCATACTGAACAGATTAAGATGCCACACCCACTTCTAAGTCAGCCAATCAGATTGCTTGATCTAGGTTGTTGACACAAATTCACATACTTAATGACTAACAGTGCAGATCCAGATCAGTTGACTTCTGAAGAAGCCAACTTATCTTGATCTACACTGTTTGCAAAGGCAGGCATATCTGGGTTCAGCAGGACAAGGGTTAATCTTTCAGGTTTATCTATTCTCCTAAAGCACCCTGTTTTTTTGGGGGGGTCACCACTCATATAATGACTGAAATACTGCTGGTGGTATGTAAAATATTGACATATCAATACACCAACATAACAACACACTATCATTCACTGCACACATAGCACATTAAAGCATTTTGTCAGAGCTATGTAACAAACATGTAAGTTTCATTTTAGTTAAAAATATGCTGAAACAATGCTCTCACCAAGGCTTTAGAACTCTGAAACATAATTACATTTATCACTTTATTTTGGCAATTTGGAGATTAATGTCACAAGGAGAATTAACTTCCCATACAGATTTGGAAAAAAAAAAAAAAAAAAAAAATTACAACAAATATAAATTAAATTGCAAATTGTGTCTGTTTAAAGCACTTGATCAAAATTAAGTAATTAAAATTAATTTCTGCATATTTTAGGAACTTCTTCTATTAAATTATGCTAATGTGTCAGTTAGTTGACAAAAAATTCATACTATTGTCACATAAAAGTAGGCTAAATGTTTAATGCCTTTGGTTGATGAAGGGATATATGTCACATTTTTTACAATCCTCAAATGTTACTTTCATCAAATGGGCCCCGCCATGCAATAATGTGTCTTCAGGCATAATGCCGACAGAGAAGGCCTTCACTGTCTGATAACAAAATCACTGGATACTACAGAATGTATGAATGAAGAGCAAATGCATGTGCAGGATGATCTGATTCTGCACCTTTTGTGCATATTGGTAGACTATTTTGCTTGATGCAACCCAAATATAAAATAAATTTTATATTTTGTATTACCCTCAAGGAGTAGATCAACCAAACACAATATAGATATTACTGTTTTTGTAAACCTATATATATATATATATATATATTGTGACATTTATGCACATGCTCATTCTTTATACATACTATGCTGCAAGTTTCAAAGCATTACCTTGAAAACTGTAGGAGGAACTGAGGAGACATGAACAGTACTATAAAGTGTGATGGACGGACAGACGGATGTCCTAACAAATTGTGTTTATATGGCTATTGCTGGTGTAGATGGTAATTATGTGACTATTGACAGCCACACAAACCCTAAAAATTAGCCACACAAACCTATTTTGCCACATAAATCTTCAAAAATTTAAGTGTTTACGGAATAAATCACATTCAAATACATGGAGATATGTCCATAGAATCCACTAAAACGTTTTCGTTTGCTCGGAAAGACACACAGACAGACACTAGGATGTATGACGGAGGGTTAAACTATATGCCCTCCTCCACTTCATGGTGGGGGCATAAAAAAACCCATATAAAACACCAATACACATATCACATGTACAGTTATTATATATATTGTGTGTGTAGGCAACTTGAAAGCTGAAACAAAAATTTAAATGAACTTTTATGACAAACAAAACTTCAAGTACATCAAACTGACAGAATGTGAACATGTCACTTTCCAGACAAGAATAAGAAGACTTCACGCAAAATGTTAGAGTACAAAAATAAAGATAGTTAAAAAGGAGAGGGAATGCAGTTCCACCTAAAAAGGAATATTATAAAGGAAAAGAAGGAAACAAATATTAGTTAACAATTGTCAACTGTAAAAAGTCCATTTAGTAAGTTTCTGTTGTTTAAATATCTCTGAGAATGTTGAAATGTTTCCTATCTGTCAAAGAACAGAACCTTTACAGTCCTGTCTCAGATTAATTTCACTACAAAATTGACATTTATGAATTTCAGCCAAATTCTACATAGCACCCAATCATCTAACAATTACTATGTAGTGTATCATTGGCCACTAAAACTGCACAAATACCTCGATAAAAACTCGCATTTATTCAGCTATGAATTTAAAATTCTTCATCTTTGACTACTGTATAAACTGACTTGTACATTTCCTAGTACATGTATTTGATTGTTCATTATCTTATCTCATATCAATGACTTTGTGAATATATGTATTAATATGTACCATAATAACTCTACGTACTGAGACAGATTCCCTGAGCAAACAGTGAGGACCCTGATCAGGTTGTACACTGTTTGCCATTCAGCCAGTAATTTTATGACATATAATTTTATGTCAAGTCAACATAGTTTAAAATCTTTTGAAAAAACTAAGATAGGGTGGGATCATAGCTCAGGATAAGGCACATTTTCCAACTGAAAAGTATTGACTTTTTTCTTATATCTCCTTGAAAACATATGTTTTGGGTACTCATTAGAAGTGCCTTGTTGAGGCACTTCTAATGAGTACCCACAAAATATGTGTTCATGGAGGAAAATGAAAATTGTTATCTGCATACCCCATTGAGCTATGTGGGAGGGTCCCAATATTTGGAGATATTATGGTAAATCTAATACAGGTTAGGCCCCCAGAATGAAGATTTAAGGCCCAGAGAATCAAGATGGTTAATGAGAACTAGAAAGGTTTCAACCACTGTTAGTTCCAGACAACACACAGCTAACATTACCGGTGTCTGTGGTGTCACAGGTGAAGGTCGCTCAGAAGGAACACCTGAACGATCTGGCTAAAAATACAAAACAAGAAAAAACATTATAACGATGTTGCAGTTATTTTTTTTCAAAGGAAATACAGATGCACTGGCTGTTAGATAAGTCACTAATTAAGGATGTCTACATTAAATTGCAAAGCAAGTTTTACTTTCTGGGAGATTAGTTTAGCCACAGAACTGAAATAAAAAGATATGAAAGTTATTTTAAATCTCACAATGTCTATTCTTCTATATCACTGTATTATTTCTTTTATGGCTATAAATCTCTGATAATTAATAAGATATCCAAATGAAAAGTTCACCCACCATATATCATAAAAATGCTATCTTAAATAATACATCACAACCTCTTTATAACACCCTTGCTGGGATCCAAAACAAAAACTGTATTAGCTAAACAACCATGTTGTATCACACAAAATGTATAGATTATATAGCAAAATAAACAATTAAGGGCAATATACTATATAATCTACACATTTTTGTTTAGACACAAAAATATATAGATTATATAGAAAAATGACCATTATGGTCCTTTTACTATATAAACTATATATTTTTGTTTGGACACAACAGTTTTGGGGTCAACCTTTAAATCATCTTACATCCAAAACATCATACATGTATAAAGAGGTCCCAGTCTAGAAAATTTCGTAACAATGATTTGCATGCTCAGAGAAAAGTTTGTGCCAAGAGGTGTTTTGAAACAGATTGCTAAAGTGTATATGAAAAATTGCCAGAATTCGATGACTTTCATACCAATTTATTGCAATCCTGGCTATGCATATATTAACAACTCTAGTTCTATCTCCAACTTTTGTAGCATCATATCAATTCCAACTATGCATACCTACCATTCCTTAACAATAAATTCTCCTTCATTAAACATTATTTCAACACCTAGAATATGGTGATCTCGTCAGGAACACATATACCACTCAGTCACAGGGGTACTTCAGCATATATAAAAATTACATGACAATAAATGTGGCATACTAACAGTGAAGACCCAGGCTGAGCTCTGGATCTATTAAGTCTGATAGACATCTGCTCTTCACCTTCACAATACAGGTTACAGAGATAACTTTGTGGATACTACAGAAACTTTGTGGACAATACAGGTAGAGAGTGGACAATGCATATTCCTTGTGAATAATACAGGTAAATTGTGGCAAATACAGGTACGCTGTGGACAATACAGAGACTTTGTGGACAATGCAGGTACCCTGTTGACATTAGAGACTTTGTGGACAATACAGGTACCTTGTGGATAATACAGAGACTTTCTGGACAATACAGGTACCTAATGGATAATAAAGGGACTTTCAGAACTGAGACTTTCTGGACTGAGTTGAATATAAAACATCCTGATCAGACTGTACAGCTGGCATGGCTCATCCTCAACTGGAAAAGTTCTTTCAGGTTAAATATCTTCATAGAAGAAAACTATCACATGTTTCCACAACTGCTTATCACCAACTGATCTTTATCTTATATTGTTCCATAGGCAAAATCAACAGACATAAAACTGCTGACATTTTTTCCAGAAAAATAGGGTTTGACATTTCAAACTTTGCTGGGAAAAATAAGAAAAAAAAATATAAAAAAATGTCTGCTGAAATTTTTATCCTTGTTGAACCTACAAAGCAGTAACTAAAGAAATGTAAAATCTATCCATGTCTAAAAGCAAATATAAAAATACCTAGCTCTACTACAGATATTTAAACATGACAATAAAAATAATAAATACCAGTAATAAATGCATACATAATACTCTAGTGTTAATGTAACATCATTAGTTGTTTTGCTTATAAAATGGTATACAGCCAGGGTTTTTTTTTTTCTTTCTTGTTAGATTTTTTTTTTTCAATGTTGTTAGATGTAAGTCTAAATTATTATACAATTTCTGTTCTATTTTAAACATGATAATAAAAAAATAATAAATACCAGTAATAAATGCATGCATAATACTCTAGTGTTAATGTAACATCATTAGTTATTTTACTTATAAAATAGTATACAGCCATGATCTTTTTTTTTTTCATTGTTGTTAGATGTAAGTTTAAATTATTGTACATCTGTTCTATTTTTGTATGTTAAATTAATGAAGTCTGTGATTTGTTTGTATAACAAGAAAAATCACTCAGTTCAATGTAAATTTAGATTAAACAAATTCAAACCATACAAATATACAGATAAATATAAACAATTCCTGAAATGACTTTGTGAAGAAATAAGATAAAGTATAATACGAGCCAGAGCATGACAAAACTTACAAAATGGCATGTGCGCCAAGCCAAGACTCAGATCAGCCTGGGTATCTACTCAGTCTGATCAGAGTATTCACTGTCCGCATGAAGAAAGCTTGAGTCCTTAGCTACCCACTGAGTGCACAGTGAAGACTCTGATCAGACTGGGCAGATGCCCAGGCTGATCCGAGTCTTTGCTGGGCACACATGCCATTTTGTAGGTTTTGTCATGCGCTGGCTCATACATTTACCTGAATACTCTCTAGCCACTGTATAGAACCTTTAACCCATTGTAGACTGAATGCATATCACCTCACTATATACTAGAAGATTCTAATTTCAATTTTAGGTATGCCAGGCTATGTGATGTAGATATTCCTAGAGAAAAATGGTTGAACTATTTGCAAGCAGTGGAGACCCAGATCAGACGCCGCATTCTGCGGCGTCTGATCTGGATCTGCACTGTTTGCCAATTTCCCTTTTAGGGGTTTCCAGACTACAATTGGTTAAACTTGTGGATGTATGCAGCCTTGCAAACTATTTTCAATGAAACCAAGATTCTAATTTTCATTGTTTTATGTGTTCATTGTTTCCAAGGACAACCTTTATAGATTTTATTCGTAAAAGTATGTATTATTTTATCATTTTTTACATTTACACAACAAAATTAATGTGATAAAAAAAAGCATATATATAAGCCATATATGTGTATATGTTACTTCAGTATTTCAAACTAATTTTCAAATGATCTAACTAATCTATCCTGTATAAATATGGCTGAATATTGTTTAGTGCTATAGGTATAATACTCTGTGTATGTATACTTAATTACCGAATATGGCGGTGAAATATTCGAAGGTCTCTCAGATCCCCAGTCTGACTGTATTTATAAATAAAAGTTATTACCCAATTCCTGGCTAATAATTACTTACATGTATACATATGGTAGAATACTGGTACTGAGTATTTTCCAGTGCTCCAGATACAAGTGTATCCAAACCAATATTTTTTTCTTATTTCTCTATGAAAATATGTATTTATGCCATGGACTCTATTATCACAACTCTTTGGACAAGTCCATTTCCAATAAAAGGAGTGTCTGTTAGTTTTTGTCCTAACCATGTTTTATAGAAATTCCTGTAACTAGTTCAAACAGTGAAGACCCTGATCAGAGGCCACATTCTGCGGCACCTGATTTGGGTCTATGCTGTTTGCCAATGTCCCTTTACATGGTCATTAGGCATAAATGGGTTAAGGCCTAAAATGAAATTAGTGTTCCCTCTGACACTACCTTCCCACCTACCTTCCACCTTCCCAAATATTTTATTCCAATTTTCAAAATATTTTTCTTGCAAGGTCAAATGTCAATAACTAAAAACCAACAGAAATTTCAGATTATACATGTATGCTGACATTTTCTTATTTTTCCCAGTAAATAGGGTTTGATATTTCAAACTCTTTTTTTCTGGAGAAAATCAGAAAAATATTTCAAATTTTCATGTGCTGAAATTTTTATTAAGCATGCAAAGCCTTAGCTTCATCATCATGGTCATGTTTGAGAATACATTCATCTACCTACCCCAACATTCTGGGTTGAGTCAAATAATGGGAAACAATAATTTTTTTGTAAGGCTGTCCTTGTGGTTACTCATTTGACTTGTTCCCTTATGCAATTCTAATGAGTACCTACATGGTATGTATGTCCTTACTGTTACTTGTTTGACACTCCCTCATTCACTTCTTTCGAATGAATACCTACAAGGTATGTTCTCATATAGAAATAAGAAAAATATCAGTATTTGAGTAATGTCACGAGATAAGCATCTTAAGGGCGTATGTACACAGTGAAGAGCTCGATCAGCTGCATATTAATGCAACCTGATCAGGGGTTTTCATATGCACTTACAGTCATTGGATATTCAAGAAATAATTTTTCTCTACTTTGAATTATCATTGAATAATGCATAGTGTTGGAGGGCAAATTGCAAAGTATAAATTCTTGATGGTGAAGGTGGAGTGAATTAATATTCTTGTTTGTGTTGAGGTTTTACGGCCCAGTCAACCCAATGGGGTCATATCGAGCGCAGTCTGTTTACCTAACCACATATTTACTGGGCAGGCTTAGTCCTCTAAGCGGTTAACCAGTATTGTGCACATTCTTTCGCTAGAAACTGACAACTGCCCTTCTTGAATCAGCGGAAGGGAAAGAATGACTGTAGAAAATATTTCATGATCAAATCTCCACGAAAGAATGTTGCCAACCTCGGCGGGGTTTGAACCCCTGACCTCCTGGTCTCCAGTCAGACGTGCATCCAACTGAGCCACTGAGGCCAAATTAATATTCTCATCTGCATGACAACACCATGTGTTATCTGAGGATAATTCACAGCAGAGAAAAATTATTTCCATTCTAAAATGATACATAAGGAAAATCAACATTCTTGCAGTGTTTTCCAAAGTACATGTACTATTTTGCAGCGGACATCAACAGAAGTAAACGTTTACATTTGACATCATCAAAAGCACTCTTTTGCACGCACTATATTGACGATGTGAATTACTATTGTTTGATCATGGTAACATTTCCATAAGGCGCTATGGGAAAATGTTAATGTCATGTTAGAATGTAGAATATATCAAAAGAAAGCAATGCGTCTGATCAGACTGCATGTGTATACAGGCTGATCCGGGGCATCTCAGCTGACATGTAAATGATAGTTTTCTCGTGTTTTGGTCTCAGTCTGTGTCTTACACTTACCACGCATTGGGCAGATTCAGCAGATCACAAATTGATGATATTTTTCTTATTTTTCCTTGAAAATAGGATCTGAAACCGCATGCAAAACAGGAGACAATTTGCATGATGTGTCAGATCCTATTTTCTAGGAAAAAATAAGAACAAAATATTTCAAAATGTCGTCAGCTAAAATTTTTCCCAGCATGCAAAGTGTTTATTAAGGTTACACTAAATATATCAAGTCCATTGGGACGTTTATATGAAGCATATGAGTTGAATGAATTTACTGTCTGGCAACTTTGGCGAGCTTGAGATTGAAATTATTTTACAAGTTTCAAAAGTATCATGAATGAGAAGCAATTAATATATATATCTATCCTATGTTATCTGAGAGTCAGCCCTGAACAAGCAGTGTAGGCCTTGTCTAGATGCTGCAGAATTTCATCTGATGAGGCTCTATACTGTTTGCCACTTATCGAGCTGTTTTTGACATACAAACAGATAGTGAAATGGACTTTTCAAATGTTAGGACAAGTATGGTAAGGAATTAAAGTGTCCTAATAATCAGGGTAATAGGAGTATTTACCAGATGAAGTATGGTAAGGAATTAAAGTGTCCTAATAATAAGGGTAATAGGAGTATTTACCAGATGAGACTGACAAAGTTAACAGCTTATCATGTTTACTACTATTGGCTTTTTTTTAATTTTTGAACAAGGCAAAACTGTTTCATGTGTGAAGTGATGAAACATAAATGCTTAGCACTCTGGATAAAAATATCAGCAGAAAACATTTTAAAATATTTTTCTTATTTTTTCCCAGAAAACAGGCTTTGACATTTCATGCAAATTGTCTCCAATGGAGACAATTTGCATGGAATGTGAAAGTCTGTGTTATGGGAAAAATGAGAAAAAATTACACCAATTTGTTGTCTACTGAATTTGCCCAGAGAGTGGTAAAGGTTAATCAAGGGTAATATGGGCTGCATGTAGCCAAAAGGTGTCTTTAAAATGTGCAAAATGCACAAATTCAGATTCATCCCACACATGCGCAAAGTCTCATCTGGGCATGTGCTCTCCACTGATATGTTCTATAGTGTCAAATGATTCTATCAGTGGACAGCAAAGGTCCTGCTCAGACTGCATGGCTGCACAGGCTGATCTGGGCCTTCACTGTTGGCATATGCCTGAATGCATGTTTTGGCTTGGCGTGACCCATATGGTGTTTTTTAACTGGCTAAAAGTGACAATATGTGATAAAATATTTTAAATACATTTCTAAATATCCAATTTTACAAGTCCATGCGATATGACTGTTACCGAGTATTGTGGTGAAATGCCCGAGAAACTTTCAAAGTACCATGAATCTGAAAACTATTCAAAAACCAAACCTGTAGCCAGAGAGCCAGATACTTTTTTTCAATCAAAAAGTATTGATATTTTTTCTAATTTCTCCAAGAAACCAGTGGTTGACCACTGTTGTAAAAATGGTTATATGACAAAATATTCTTTCATATACAATCAGTTCTCTTTGATGGCTACTCTGCTGGACTGGTACTAATTTTACCCTTGTCATGCTGAATAAATTAAGATGCCACATCAATTTCTACTTGTCAGCCAATCAGATTACTTAATCCAGATTGTTGATATAAATTCACATACTGAATGACAAACAGTGCAGATCCAGAGCAGTTTAAGCCAACTGATCTGGATTTACACTGTTTGCAAAGTCAGGGTATATCCAGCAGGACAAGGGTTAAATCGGCATAAGGGGAGAAAACTATATTTTTAATAAATTAAACCAAGAAAGCCTAAATAGTCATTTCTAAGCCTTGAGCAAGGTTACTGAGACTGGTGCTTTAAGGATCACAAACAGAAGAGCTTTTGATAAACTTTAAAAACAAATTAAGAATATCGAAGAAATCAGAATGAAAATCTGAACACCCACTACATCTCAAAATCAGTTCCTTGAATCCTCTTCAATAAAATATGACCTACAAATCATATTTACAAAATACCATGACCACATTAAAGATATAATAAAAATTAAACCTTGACCTTGACCTTATAATCTGACTTTGTTTTATGGACATAAAGCAGACTTCCAAAACTTAACCCTTTCAGTGCTGTAGACTAAGACAGATACTTTTGCAACCAGTGTATATCCAGATGAGCTGTCATCAACACTGTTTGCCATTCTACTCTTGATTTACAACTGTCACCTTTTTTGGCACTAATGGACGTGTCCAAATGCAGAGACGGAAGAGTCTATTTTAGAAATTCAGCATTAAAGGGTTTAACCATGAAGTTGAAATCATTATTATATAATCATTGCTATACCAATAAAAAGACCTCAACCATCAGAAGCAAGTATAAATTTTCAGCTGTTACCATTATAGATGCTGACGTTGACTTCTCAGACTCAGGAGACTGCTCAGATTCCTCGTCTGATTCCCAGACAAAGAAGTTCTAAAAGACAATTATCTTTTCATATTGATACATGTGGAATTCATGACTCTTACAGAATAGCTCAACAAAAGGTGTTTTTTTTCAACCCAAAAGTGGTATTTCTTCATGAAAATGTATGTTGTTATATTCAACAGAAACACCTCATCAAGGTGTTTCTCATGACTAACCACAACATATGATTTCTTGGAGAAATAAGGAAAATATGACTCGGTTTCTAGATACCACTATTATCTAGAGCTATACAGCCCCATACTTACCAAACTGTAGCCCAAGTTTAAAAGATTTTCTTTAAATTTGCCTTACTGGTTGGTTAATTTCTGATAAATTAGAGTGAATATATACGACTTCAGCAATATATAAAAACTTGCTATCATTCACAGTGTTAAGTTTTTCTTTGGCCTTCTTGTGACTTGTAATGCTACGGTAAATTTCCTAAAATTTCGAACACTTTATTCCATACTCTTTTGGCTTAAATTTTGCTTTTTATGCAGCACTTTCTTTAAATATTTAGTGGAATGGCAAACAGTGTAGACCCTAATCAGACTGCTCCTTCAGGAGCAGTCTGATCAGGGTCTACACTGTTTGCATATGTCATTTTGTCAGACGCTTTAGTGTTCGAATTTTTGGGATATTTACCGTACACAGACTTGTACATTCCATAAAAAGTATGCAGAATTCAGAAGTAACTCAAACCTTTTGTATTTTTTTTCTTTTTATTTATTTATTCATTTTTTATTTATTTATTTTTTTTTTTTTGCCTTTCTGTATGTTTTGTTTTGATACATCTTCAACTCTTCTTGTAAATTTGAAGTCAATACATCAATCAACAAACTTTTTAGTGTACCCTAAAATTTTAGTCTCAATTTTGAATGAAAACTATTGATTCATATTTCAGAAAAAAATCAAGACAATTATAGTAAAGCTTGTCCTCATTCTTGATATTAACCCATTTTAGACTGAATAAACTCCCATACACTAAATATTGGTAGTGTCAAATTTAAATTTTATCAGATTTGCAATTTAAATATCCCTAAAGAAAAATGGCTAAACTATTTGCAAACAGTGGCGACTGATCAGATGTCACATTCTGCTGCATCTGATGTGGGTCTGCAGTTTGCCAATTACCTGTTTAGGGTCTCCAGACTAAAACGGGGTAAAAAAGAAAATAAAAATATTTTTATTACTTTTGTGATTCAAAAAAAAAAATGTAAAGTACAAACTGCCGTCATAGGTGATTCTAATGGGTATGCATCACATGAACAAAAAAAAACAAAAAAAAAACAAAAAAAATCACCATATCTACTCCAATTACTCAGGCAGGCCTAAGGAAACAATTTAGATAAGATCAGATGCTGCAAAATTCATCTTTTGTCAGGATCCACTCTGTTTTCCTATCATCCAGGGCACAGTTCTTCAAAACTAATCATGTCGTTAGTTATGAATTGTTAAAACTTTGATCATTAAATATGGCATAATTATGCACTAATATTTTTACTGAAAAAATGTGAGTAGCTTTTGCATCTGCAAAAGCTGCACACATTTTTCAGCAAAAATACCTGTGAATTAGATACTATGCTTACTAGAACAGTTAACATTTTGACCACTAACGAGCTTGTTAAGCTAATGATGCTTTGAACAACTGGGCCCAGTAGTTTTTAGGCACAATAGTAAGTAGTCAAATTGACTCCTTCACATTTTAGGACAAGTATAGTAAAGGGTTAAGGGGTCCAAATATTTGGGGTAAATACTGTACCAAAAATTATCTCTACAAATTATAAAAAAAAAAATCGTATTTCTTAACTCCAGGTAAGGTGTGTTTTCCAATAAAGAAGTATTGATATTTTCTTATTTCTCCATGATAAACATTTATTGTGGGTACTCATTAGAGGCTTCACCTAGAGGTGCTTCTAATGAGTACACACAAGATATGTTTTCGTGGAGAAATAAGAAAAATATTTACCTGATACCCCCCTATATCTTGAGCCATATGGTTTATTCCAAATATGAGTACTTACACTGGCATCAACACTAGATTCTTTGTTCTGTAGTTGTTGTATCTGCATCTTCAACATGTGAATTATTGACTCATTTCTCTGTATCGTCATCTGAAGTTCTTTCAACTTCTCTTCCATTTTACCCGCATCACCTGTATGTCTCGTCTTTTCTTGTTTTACCTTTCTCTGAAGATTTTTCTTAAAAAAGAACAAAAGTTAAAATAATTACTGTATTTACCCTTCCTCTGGGCAGACAGGCCTTGGCAAACAGTAGAAGATGCCCCTTGGAGAGAAACTTCTAATGAATACCCATAACATACATTTCCAAGGAAAAACTAGTATAATAATCCAGTTTGCTTGAAAACAAATGGCTTATGTACAGCTAAATTTCAAGGAGTAATAAAAAGAGTATGATAATACACCCCACTACTGTGGGCAGATAACTCTGTCAAAAAATGTCTAAATTTGTCCATTAGCAATCCTAAACCAGACCTCCATAATATCAATGCACATATAAAGTTTGGTGAAAATCCATGGAAAGTTACTCAAGTTATGGTGTTACTCAAGTTATGGTCTGGAAACGAAGATATGGATGGACGGATGTACCAATGTAATACCCCATAATATCTTGTGGCAGGGTACAAAAAGAAGTAGCACATTTCTATCTGCTGTTACCAGCAGCATGGCAAATGCTAAACCTTGTACTGCTAAATATGTAAAATGGGCTTTGAATATTTTGAATGGCCCTTCATTTAGAAAAGATATCTTAGATACCCTGGAACCTCTTTATAAGATGGTTCATTATAAGACAGCTATAAGACGGTTTAAAAGTGGATCCCAAAAAAGTGTGGTATCCAAACAAAAATGTATAGATTATATAGAAAAATGACCATTTATGGTCATTTTTCTATATAATCTACACATTTTTGCCCCCCCAAAAATGTATAAATTATATAGAAAAATGACCATTTATGGTCATATTTCTATACAATCTATACATTTTTGTTTGGATACAATACAGCTTTTGTTTTGGATCCCTGCAATTCTGTTATAAAGATGTAGTGGTGTACTAGTATAACACACAAACCAAATGACAGGCACTGCAGTGCCTGACAAGATCACTTAGTTTTGAAGAGGGCTAGATGTTAAATAAAAATCACAAGATCAGACCCTCCAAATAGGAATCAACCTTGTGACATATGTAACTAGCACAGACTCAAAACAGTTTGGGTATCCATTCTGTATGATCAGGGACTATGGCATTTTCTTATAGACTTTTTAAAGTCCTTAAAATTATATCAGTGACTATTGTAGACCTGATCAGATTACAATGCTGTGCAGACTGATCAGAGTCTACAATGGTTGATTAGGTCATCAAGCCATTTTCTGTTTGGATGATTTCAAGTGCAGATGTGAAGACACTGCTTGATATGAGACATATATTCAATAGACAGGCTACCCAGATTGCTTATAATGAGCCAAGATCTCCAAAATGACACTGTTTGCTTTGGTCTGGAAGAATGAATTGTCTGTTTTTATATTTACCCTGAGAATTCGGACACCTTTAATATCTCCCTATCATATTGTACTAAAATTATATTCAAGTCCATTTTACTACCTGCTGATGTGTCTATAATACTGCTGAAGGAGTGGCAAACAGCATACCTGATAAGATGCTGCATTATGTACCACCTGATCTGGGTCTACTTGCAAACAGTGTAGACCCAGATCAGATGCCACATTATGTGGCATCTGATCTGGGTCTACACTGTTTGCTCAGACCTATGTCCGAATACTTTGGGTAAACATGATATACTATACAGTAACTCACATTGTAGAGAACTGCTACTCTGGCTATTGCATCAGAAAGTTGTTGTCGGAATGCTCTCCTGACGGTCCCAATTCTCTGAAAACAGAAACAAAAAATGAGCTGTGGCCAGATAAAATGTTTTTGATATATCTACAAACAAAGACCCAGCTCAGCCTGCACATTTGTGCAATCTGATCAAGACCTTTGCTATCCCCTTACACAATCACAGGATATTGTAGAATATTATTGGGGAGTAGAACTTCAACGGCTTGACCCTTGAAGGGTCATTTACGCTGGCTTACAAGAACTAATGCCTGTGTCTCTTTTATACAGAAACCAAACCTGGACTGCTGGAACACTCTCTGGCTACAACTACCTGTAATCTCCTTTTTGAGCTGTTAATCCATATCATGCTGAATAAAGGAAGATGCCACACCCACTTTTAATTGTCAGCAAGTCAGATTACTTGATCTGGATTGTTCATATAAATTCACATTTTGAATGACAAACAGTGCAGATCCAGATCAGTTGGCTTCTTCAGAAGCCAACTGATCTGGATCTACACTGTTTGCAAAGACAGTGCATATCCTAGTTCAGCAGGACCAGGGTTAAGTTCTTCTGTATATGAAAGCCCCTGATCAGACTAAATGACTTTGCTGTCTGATCTGGTTCTTTACAGTTAGAACATGGCCTAAAGATACTTTTTCAGATGGCAAGGCTCAAATACACTGACATAGCCAAGTGAAAGGATCTCTCTGAGATTATGTGAACAGTGATGACACAGATCTGTCTGCAAATCCACATGCTGATATGAACCTTAGTGTTTGCATATAAATTCTACCATAGCTTCAGATTTAAGTTTGTCTGTTTAAGAACCTTTCAGTCATATTTATGCAGTGTCTAGATGTGACAGGGAGGTCATTACGCAATTTTAGAGTGCTGCCTTCCTGAAATATCATGCCCTAATCGCATTCAGATGTAGTCTGAAATCTGGCACCAAAAGAATAAAGTGTTAATGCATATGTGTCTGAGAACACCTTCTGGAAATGGTTACACTTGATACGTTAGAAAATTTCTTGTTATTCTTGAGAATGAGCCAACTTCTGCAGACAGGAATTTAATTCCCTAGTTTCCTTGTACTAAAGTCCTTTCAGAAATAAAGGGTACCAATTCATGAAAGAATTTGCTCCCTCTTTTGCTCATAGAAGACGAAAATCTTTCCTTTATAAGAAGACCCCAGTGAAAAAGGAGGTAAATAATTTCATGTTAGTTATTTTCTTGAAATTGAATACATGCATAGTGCTCTTATATAGCTGTGGCCAAATGTAATTATATGAGCCCCACCAGACAAAAAATGTTCCTTCTGGTAATGTGCGGACAATGAAGGCCCATATCAGACCATGGATGCACAGTCTAATTGGAACCTTTACTGTCTGCTAACAGAATCATTGGATACTACTGAACGTATGAATGGAAAGCCTGGGCCCAGTTGTTCAAAACTAACGATGTTGTTAGTTAACGATTCGTTAAAATTTTAATCAAGTGATACACAAATATGCTGAAATTTTTTGCTGAAAAAATGTGAGTAGCTTTTGCAGTGCAAAAGCTACTCACATTTTTTCAGCAAAAAATATCAGAATATTGTGTATTGAATCCGTTAAAACAGTTAACTAAATGACCCTTAACGAGCTCGTTAAGCTGACGACACTTTGAACAACTGGGCCCTGGATGATACATTGCACATGCACAAGATGATCTGATTCTGTACTTATTAAGCACGTCTGAAGGCATTTTTATCGCACCTGCTTGTAGCAGGGTGCAATATAGGCGTCCGATTTTCTGTCCGTCCGTCAGTCCGTCTGCCAACATTTATGCAGATGTTCGACATTTATGTCAAAGTTAGTATTCTAATCAACTACAAGACTAAACAGCCATCAAACCTTGCATGAAACATCTCCCTGACCTCCTGACTTTGCAACATAGGCGTCCGCTTTTCCGTATGTCTGTCCATTCGTCTGTCCGTCTGTCAACATTTATGTCGAAGTTTGACATTTATGTCAAAGTTAGTATTTTAATCAACTACAAGACTAAACAACCATCAAACCTTGCATGAAACATCTCCCTGACCTCCCAACTTTGCGACATAGGTGCCCACTTTTCCGTTCGTCTGTCTGTTCGTCTGTCCGTCTCTTAACAGTTCTGTTATGTCGAAGTTCGACATTTATGTCAAAGTTAGTATTCTAATCAACTACAAGACTAAACAACCATCAAACCTTGTATGAAATATCTCCCTGACCTCCTGACTTTGCGACATAGGTGCCCACTTTTCCATTCGTCTGTCCGTTCGTTCGTCCATCTGTCTCTTAACAGTTCTGTTATGTCGAAGTTTGACATTTACATCAAAGTTAGTATTCTAATCAACTACAATTCTACAACAACCATCATTCCTTGCATGACACATCTCCCTGACCTCCTGACTTGGCAGATATGTTGACCCAGTGACCTTGACCTATATTTTGCGCTCCATTGACTTTGACACAATTTATGTTGACGTTCCAGATCTTCTCAACTATAAGGCATACAACTACCAAACCTTGCATAGTGCTTCTTCTAGATGTACAGACTTGGCATGTACCTTGACCCAGTGACCTTGACCTATATTTTGCGCTCCAGTGACTTTGACATATTTTGCATCGACGTTCGATATCTCCTCAACTATAAGGCCTATAACCATCAAACCTTGCAAAGTGCTTCTCCTCAATGTACTGACTTAGCAGATACCATGACCTGGTGACCTTGACCTATATTTTGGCTGCAGTGACTTTGACATAATTTACATCAACGTTCCAGATCTCCTCAAGTGTAAGACCTCTGGCCACCAAACCTTGCATAGTGCTTCTCCTATATATACTGATTTGGCAGGTATCTTGACCCAGTGACCTTGACCTATATTTTGCGCTCCAGTGCCTTTTATACATTTTACGTCAACTTCCAATATCTCCTCAACTATAAGGCCTACAACCATCCAACCTTACATAGTGCTTCTCCTCAATGTACGGACTCTGCAGGTACCTTGACTGGGTGACCTTGACCTATATTTCATGCTCTATTGACTTTTACACCTTTTACGTCACCCTTCCATATGTCCTCAACTGTAAGGCCTTCAACCACCAAACCTTATATAGCACTTCTTCTCAATGTACTGACTCGACAGGTACCTTGACCTGGTGACCTTGATCTATATTGTGCACTCCAGTGACTTTGATACATTTTATATTGATGTTCGGTATCTCCTCAAATATAAGACCTACAACCACTAAAGCTTGCATAGTGCTTCACCTCATTGCCCTGGCCTGGCAGGTACCTTGACCCAGTGACCTTGACCTATATTTGACACATTTTACGTTGATGTTTGATAACTCCTCAACTATAAGGCCTACAACCACCTTGCATTGTGCTTCTCCTTGATGTACTGAATTAGCAGGTACCTTGACCCGTGACGACTTATATTTCATGCTCCAGTGACTTTTACACATTTTACGTCAACATTCCATTATCATTGGGCTGTATGATACGAAAAGTCAGTGCTGAAGATATAGCCATTAGAGGGAATGGGACTGGCTGGAATATATGTGCCCCACTAGGGACTTTGTCTACATTTTTTTCAACCCAGTTTTCCAAGAAAGCACTGCTAAGAATGAAATAAACTTATTTAATAACCACATTCTGATTGTGGCTCCTGTGACTTTTGCGCCAGCAGGTGCGATGACGCCTTCCTTCTTGTTTCACTTGACACAGCCCAGATGAAAAGAAAGTATATAAGTGAACTCTAGAACTGATACAATCAGATATGCATCAAGTTCTCAAGATCAAAGGGAATCACAGACAAATACAATTAAACAGACACGATAAAGAACAGATGGCAAACAGAGTTGGCAGCCCTTTCCTAAAAAGATGGCAACTCTGTTACCCAAACAACTGAATATGTCTTTAACTTACATAATTGTTAAAAGAAAAAACATTTGTAAATGAAACACTAGAGAACATTTAACAAAAAGTACCACAATGAAAGGAATCCTGTTTGTGGGACTTAAAGGCTCCAAAGCCTCAAAAATATATTTTTATCAAAGAAAGGTTTAATAAATTTATATATATGTAGTATAAAATGATCATAAAATGTGACATCTGATAGCCTGTAAAATTTCAGTTAGTCTCTCGTTTTTGAACTGGATCAAACATGAAATGATTTTTTTTTATTGTATGATATCTCTGAATTAATGTTGGCAACATTAACTCAGAGATACGATAAAAAATCATTTCATTTCAAGAATTAAATGAAATTTTACAAGCTGTCAGGTGCCATATTTTATGATTGTATTACTACCATATATCAATTTATTAAACCTTTCTTGGATAATAAAATGTCTATTTTTGAGGAATATGGAGCCTTTAAAAATATTAACATATAAATGACAGTCTTTGATTTATAATTACTTTCCCACACAACAGGATATCTAACAGACATTACGTAACTATGTAACTGCCATTTCTTCAAAAACATCCTTCGGAAATGATGAATGGAGACAATTTGCATGAAATGTCAAATCCTGTTTTCTTGAAAACAATAAAAAAATATTTCAGAATGTTGTCTGCTGCAAAATTTACCAAGAGCGCTAAGTATTATGTAAGAACAGAATTTAAGCTTACATCTTCATGCATCTTTTCTAACTCTGAAACCCTTTCGTTGATACGACAATACCTGAAAGATAAAGCAATATATATAGCAAAATAATCTTGGACAGGGCTTAATAAGGCCAAACAAGTAAGGCGAATGAATACACCTCCAAGGGATTTCACTCTGACTACAAAAATTTGTCTTTTCACAAAAGCAGATACAGTTAAAAAAGAATTGCTCCTGTGGTAATGGTGGTGTGGGGGATACCAGAAGCAAACTCTCTTCTGCTGGTCTCCCTTTGAAAAGGTAAGGATAAAAATTCAGTTTAGAGTTCTCTCTTTGAGGTGTATCCAATGATATTACCATATTTACCGTAAATATTCAGAAACTTTATTTCTTTACCATACTTGTTCTGAAAATTGAACAAGTACAATCTACAACCTGTTGTTTTGTCTATAAACTGCTGGATGACTGGCAAACAGTGTAGATACTGGTGAGATTCTGCATTCTGTGGTATCTCATCTGGGTCTACTCTGTTTACTCAGGCATGTCTGTCTGAATACTGTACTATCATCTCACCCAGTTCTAGATGTTTCAACATGAACTTACATACTGGTAAATGGTTACTTTTGGGGGGAAAATTATAACAAATGTCCTTAAATCCTTATTTTTCCTTAACTCCTTCATTCATAGCACAACAAGGTTGTACAGCTACACCATTAGAACTCTAAATATGCAGACATAGTCCATACCTTGTAATACTTACCCTATGATTGGACAATTTTATCCATTTGACTACCATAAGGCTTTTTTTTTTTTTTTTTTTCAGCCATAAAGTATTGATACTTTTCTTATTTCTCCATAAAAATGTATGTAATGGGTACTATTCAAATATATAGAAAATTTCACCTCCAAAAAATGTATGTAATGGGTACTATTCAAATATATAGAAAATTTCACCTCCAAAAACTGAAAATTTTCAGATAAAAAACTCTGATGTTTTTCATATTTCTGCTCAAAACATAGATTGTGGGTACTCATTAGAACCACCTCAGCAAGGCAGTTCTAACGAGTACCCACAATCTCTGTTTTGAGCAGAAATAAGAAAAATAATGTATACCCCTGTAAACCCCAGTTTTACTACATAAGTGTGGGGTTTAAGGGGGTCAAAATTATATAGGCATGTTTTCGTGATGAGTGTATGTTTTCATGGAGAAGTAAGAAAATTACCTTATTTGGAAACTCATCTTATGCACAGCTATATACCTGGTCATGTGTCTAAAACATCCTGGCTGAATGATGAACAGTACACACCATGATCCAGCAGCTCCTCTGTTTGCAAACGCATGTCCGTCTGAATACTTAGGGTAAATAATGTAAATTAACCCTTGTCATGCGGAATAAATTAAGATGCCATGCCCAAGTCCAAATGTAACCAATCAGATTTCTTAATCCAGATTGATGATAAAAAATTCACATACTGAATGATAAACAGTGCAGATCCAGATCAGTTGGGTTCTTCAGAAGTCAACTGATCTAGATCTACACTATTTGCAAAGGCAGGTTATATACGGGCTCAGCAGGACAAGGGAAAAGAGAATGTGAAGCCTTATTCTTTTACAAAAATTTTATAGCATTGTTTATCATAACATTGTTCACTGTATCATGGATTGGGATATAACACAATCTAAAGATGTAATTGTATCCAAACAAAAATATATCTAGATTATATAGAAAAATGACTATTTATGGTCATTTTCCTATATCTAATGTATACATTTTGTTTAGATATATCACTGCAATTTAGCAAATATTTTTTTTTCTTTGGATCTCAGCAATAATGTTATAAAGAGATTACTGCGTAACTTATAGGTTGAGCGATTTTTTTTGCAGTTTGAGTTCATAGTCAGCTTGCATTTTTCTATGTAATTTATACAATTGTTTGTTCGAATATAACATAGTGATGTAGCAAACAGGTTGTTTCTTTGTTATTTGCTTTGGATCCCAGCAATAGTGTACGTTATGAATAGATCATTGTATATTCATCAACTTACAGTTCAAGAGATTTTTCCTGTAGTTTGAAATCATAGTCAGCTTGCATTCTTCTATATACAGTGAACCTTCATTACAACAACAGAATTTGTTCCCAAAGATGTTGCCATCATAATGAATTTGCTGTTGTAAAGAATCCTTAATGGAAAGAATGGTATGTAAGAATTAAATGAATTGTTTTGTACTTATTTTCTCACAGAGCACTGCGGCAATTCTAACAAATATCCAAAGCATATGTTTCTTTTAAGTATTAAATACAGTATTCTTGTATGATTTGTGACTAATTGTTACCTCTTCAGCAATGGTTTTTTGACAGTGAAATTGTCATTATAAGAAATTTTGTCATTGTATTGAGTTTCGATATAAAGAGGGTTGTCTGTAATTTATACAATTTTTGTTCAGATACAACACAGTAATATTAGCTAACATGTTGTTTGTTTGTTTTTGCTTTGGATCCCAATGTATGTTACAAACATATCATTGTACATGTATATTTATCAACTTACAGTTCAAGAGATTTTTCCTGTAGTTTGGATTCATAATCAGCTTGCATCACATGTTTAGCAAAATTGATATCTCTTCTAAGTGTAGCAACATCCTGTAAATATAGGAAAATATTTTTCCTTATTTCTCCATAAAAATATATAATGTATGTTGGTTCTTGATAGAATTACTGGTGCTTTACCAAGGCACAATAAAATTGATTTTATGCATAGCTGCAGAAAAGGCACTTGTTTTTCAAACGAAAAGTACTGAGGATATTTTTCTTATTTCTCCACAAAAACATAATAAATTATATTATGTTGTGGGTACTTAGTTGAAGCGCCTCACCCACAAAATTCTGTTTTCATGGGGAAGTAAGAATAATATGTGGATACCCTCTTCTCTGGAGCTATGTTTATGGGAGAAATAAGAAAAAACAATACATGGGTAGAAATATTTATAATATAGCAGTCAAAACTGGAGTCATGAGACAGGGACAGTAAAATAATTTACTTGTACTTCTTGCTGATCAATGACTTTAACCCTTATCATGCTGAATAAATTAAGATGCCACGCCCCCTTATGACTGTCAGACAACTAGGTTGCATAATCCACCTTGTTGATACAAATTCACACACTGAAGGACAAACAATGCAGATCCAGATCAGTTGGCATGATCAGGATCTACACTGTTTGCAAAGGCTTGGTATATCAGGGTTCAGCAGGAAATGGGTTAGTATAATCATGTAAATGAAATTTCAACCAAAATTATTAGTAAAAATAAAAATGAACCAAAAGCTTAAGGAGTCTAACTGCAAACAACATTACAATGTATTATTCAAGCTAACAGCTGTCCTTTTTGGCCTTATGCAACAATAACACAGTGCTTGCATTAAGGGAAGTCTGGGAGTCAGAGACTCCCAAAAACTGCCCTGGGACTTCCAAAATTCAGTGCCAGGAAGTCTGGGACTCCCAAGTTTTAAAGATATTTGACCATTTATAAAAAGCATTTAGAAAGAATTTGTATGTTGTTTTGCTTAAAAATGGCAGTTTTACTCCATAAATGAGAATTTAAGAATGAGGTTAAATGTTTGGAAGTGAGAGAAACAATTTGATAACCTGGACTTCCTGATATTAGAATTAGGAAGTCCTGGGACTTCCTGAATTTGACAGTTAGTGCAAGCACTGAATAACAGGGTCTGCCTGTGAGAAAATATAATGGTTTCTACATGGCATATAAGCAAATATGGTAGGTCCAGAACAGCCTGCACATTTGTTGTCACATCATTGTCTTTACTGCTCTTCTAACTCTATATCAATCAGACCCTGATCAGACTGCACAGGTATACATGGTGACCTGGATCTTTGCTACCCAATCCCAAACATTGTTTTATGTTGAACAGGTCCAGAAATGCTGATTATGAGGTGGTAATTAGGTTGTCTTTTTTTTTTAATTTGCAAATAAACATATCAATTGGGTACTCAAAGGAATTGTGCAATTCCAGTGAGTACTCACAAAATATGTTTTTCTGCAAAAAACAAAACAAAAAAAACTTTGATCTGAATACTGCCTTTATCTGGACCTCAGTAATGAGGTGTGACTTCTATGTATATAACAAACACATTGCAGCTGCTGTTTACCATACCTGTAGAAGGATTTGTAAAACTTCTGTCATCTCTTTAAGATCAACAATCTCGGTGACATCTGTCTGTGAGGGTCGATCCAGGCTGAAGAAACCAACTTTGTGTTGGTCAGCCAGGTCAGGTCTGAAACATTATTAGGAACTGTTAACTTCTGTGAGGATTGGTCCACTAGACTAAGAAACTAACTTTGTGTTGGTCAGCCACAAAGTACGATTTCTAACATTATTAAGAACAGTGTTAATTTAAGTGAGAGCCAGTCCAGGCAGAAGAAACCAACTTTGTGTTAGTCAGCCAGGTCCGGTCTGAAACATTATTGGAACTGTTAACTTCTGTGAGGGTTGGTCCACTAGACTAAGAAACTAACTTTGTGTTGGTCAGCCAGGTCAGGTCTTAACCCTTAAAGCACCAAGAAAACCTGCATCTGAAAATGCTGTCTGTTTATGTTGTCTGATGAATACTCTTGCAAACTTTTTGAACCTATTTTTTGCATACAGGCAAACAGTGTGGACCCAGATCTGACTGCTCCTAGAGGAGCAGTCTGATCTGGGTCCACACTGTTTGCAAAAATGACTTTTAAAATCACAAGTAGATGACAAATCAGAAGACTATTGTTGTAATTGGCAGTTTAAGGGTTAAACATTAAGAGTAGTGCTAACTTCTGTGGGGGCTGGTTCCGGCTGAAGAAACCCATTTCATGTTGGTCAGCCAAACCAGCCCTTAATTTTATTAAGAAAAGTACTAAATGCAACTTCTAGTTATTAAATTCCAATAGCATCCTTCAGAATCAATTTTAAGACAGTATTAAGTGCATGTTGTTATATAAATCTGTTATCAAAATATTGTTTTATGTGTGTATCATCAAAGGCATGGGAAAACATTTACATTTACATAGATCCAAATAATAATAATAATAAAAAATTCTTGACCAAGTACTGATACTGTGCAGGCAGACATGCTATTATTGTATACCCTCACCAACATTAGAAATTCTGACATGTGTTATGTTATAATGAAATACAAGAAAGACATTTTCCATAGTTTTAAATTTGGTTGGCAGGAGAAGTAGCTGCCCATTATGGTTAATGTTAATACACAGTTGATTTTTGTCCTGGAGAATATGTCTTTTACTGGTACGCATCTCTAAACTGAAAAATAATACTTCAACAGTATTTTGTCATACACATTACAGTCAAGTCTGGTAACATTGCGCGGCCGCTAACATTGCGCACCCGGCATCCACAGCCTCTCCAACAGCATCACTAAAAATCAGTTTCATTGTTCTTAACACAAGGGCATAACGTTTTATTTGCCTTAAAGGAAATAACCATGCATGTGCAGATGTGTCAGTTTCGCGGAATTTTCCCGTTTAACGCAATACAGAAAAACCCGAAGATTTCCAAATTCAATAGCGAGTTTACCCCAGCCTATGGTGTAAATTCTTTTGACCAAAACGTACTGCATCAAACAATGATTGTAGAGGGCCAAACTCAACAGCTTTTAGTATCTAATCTCGTGCTTTATTACATGAAAACCCTTATCATGCGCAATGTTGGGAGACCAAAATAAAAGTCCAGTTACAAGGGGTTATCTGTATTCAAATTAATATTGTCATGAATAAGATCATTCTCAATGGCATTTTATCATCAGAATTAATTTTCAAAGAAGTGTTGGAGCATGTTTGATTGTGCTTTTTGTGTGATGACATGGACAAAGTAACTAACGACCACCAAAGTTTAATGTGGGCAATGTTACAGGACTGCACCATAATTGCCATTATCAAATAAAGTTTATGAAAACATCCACTTCCACAAGAAAATGTTCCTTTCATTTCAATATTGCTGTATGTACATCATAATAGTTAAAACTGACCCCACTGATGACTATTTCAGGGATTAAACTAGCTACTTTCTAAATAAAAGATATAGTCCAAATGATTTTCAAAAACAGAGGTTTTTACAAAGAAAATCAGAAGAAAAAAATCACACAAGCATCACTAAATATTCCCTTCATGAAGTCCTTTATTGACCTTTCTTTAAAGACAGCTAGTTTACATGGAAATGCAAATCTACTTATCATGCTTATTCTAACTAAAGCACTTTTCTGTAAGACGTCAAAGCAGTCCCAGTACATGCTCTATAATCTTTGCTATTTCATTTTTGATCATAGTCTAGCCTTGTAACAATATCACAAATTAATTTCTATGTGGTATTAACAGTAACAAACTCACCCACATGCAACAGAATGGTATCTGGGCTCGGTTTTTAACTTTGCCAATAAATACATTTTTAGCTTAAATTCAGTGTATATTTTTACTGTTATAGAATGTACTTTCACTGATTAAACACCGCGGCTAATTAGGATTAATTCTTATTCCCAAATTATGTCTACGCATAGCTAATATTATCAATAGAAAGCATATTTTCAATATTAGAGAACCAGATCTTAATGTTTTCATTTTTTTCTTAACCATCTTGATTCTGCTCCTTAACCATCTTGATTCTGATCCATGTGGTCACAAAATCGCGACGTCATTAACGTGACGTCAAACGTAACGTGCTTCGTTTACATGGATTTCCCGTAATTGCCAATTACGAAATTTTTTGAACAATTTTGTGAAGTTTCCGCATGTGTAGATGAATATGCATGAAGATTCCGACTTCTGTTTCTTGTCTTCTAGAAACGATTTTTTTAACAATATTGAAATAAATGAAATTTAATTCCTCAATTTGGGCTCAAAACGAGCATCTTGCAAAGGCGAAAAATGCACAATGAAATGGAAATGTTATCAATGTGCTACATTCTCACCTGAACATTTCATCTTCGTTTTCTTTTGCCCCATAAATAGCCAGAATTCTTTCCTGTAATTCCTGTTCTGTGTGAGCATATTCTGCTCCTGTCGGATCTCTGACAAGGAGCGCCATATTTGTTGCTATCAACAACTGGTGGCGCTCGCAATGCACTTCCGGAGCAATAGCTTACAAGTACGCGGCTTTCGGAAAATTCTCGAACACTTCTTTCAGATATATGCCAGGAATGGAAAATACCTCAAAACCACACATTCATAGCCCCATCCTACTCTAGTTACATTTTCTCATACGATATGGCGATTACAAACATGTGATAGTTTCTTGGACGCAGGTAGGGAGATCTGGGAATCATCAGAAGGATTGGGGTCTCAGATAGGGAGATTTTTGCGGGGTAAAATATTGCATAATTCTTTGAAAAAAATTAGCATTTTTGAAACATTTAAGACTCCCTCCCCGCCCCCTCCCCCAACCCACGTCAGATGTCAGACCTTAAGACTTCCCCTTCATTCCGCCCCTCACCCATGGCCAGACCCTGCTGACTGAAAATTATTTCAAAATGTTTCCTACTGGACTTTTTTAACCCAGAAAACTATTGTCTGGAGACAATTTTCATGAAATGTCAAACCCTATTTATTAGTGAAAAATATTTCAGAATGTAATGCTGGAAGTGAAGTCTTCTTTTGCTGCACCCACTGTCTTCAAGGAAATGTCAGCCCCTTTAAAAGAAATCAAATTGTCACAACTGATTTTTTTAACACAGCAAGCTTATTGATTGGGTGAAATTTGCATGAAATGTCAAACTCTATTTTTTAATTACAGATTTTTTTTTTAATTTTGAATATACAAGTTTAACATTCTGAATTTAAAAAAAAGAATGTCAGCAAAAAACTGTTTAGGTTTAAGACATTTTTAAGCGCTGGCTGATACGGGTCCGTGTAATACACGTAGGCGATAATATACTGCCTTACTTTCCATCTTAATTATTGAACGCTTATGGAGTTAAGCAGACAGATGCCATTTAGGATTAACCTTCTTTCTACTTCAAAATACCGACATGGTCTGCCCCGTCTTATCACCTGTGAGAGTGGTCATTAAATTCTTGTAACAAATAAAAATGTTAAACTAAAATACCCCGCCATTATCGTGTCGCCGGCAGATAACTCTGTCAAACATTGAAGAAATTTGCCCATTAGCAATCCCAAACCAGATCTCTTAATATCAAAGCATGTACCAAGTTTGGTTAAAATCCCTTGACATTTACACAGATTATCGTCTGGAAACGAAATTATGGGCGTTTCTCGTGCAGATAACTCCGTCAAAATTTGACTAAATTTGCCCGCTAGCAATCCCAAAGCAGATCTCCACAATAATGCACATACCAAGTTTGGTGAAAATCCATTGATGGTTACTCAAGTTATCATCCAAAAACGAAATATGAAGGGATGGACGTACGACTGACGGACGCACAGACGGACGGATACACGGACGTCCAACGTGAAGCCATAATACCAAGCTACTATCTTGTAGCGAGGTACAAAAAGGTACCTTACTGAGATTATAAAAAAAGTACCTGATTATAAAAAAAAGTACCTTACTGATTATAAAAACAGGACTGGCTGTCGCCTCTATGTATGTATATATGTTTGTGTTGAGGTTTTGCGGCCCAGTCAACCCAGTGGGGTCATGTCGAGCGCGGTCAGTTTGCCTAACCACACGTTTACTGGGCAGGCTTAGTCCTCTAAACGGTTAACCAATATTGTGCACATTCTTTCGCCAGAAACTGACAACTGCCCTTCTTGAATCAGTGGAAGGGAGAGAATGACCGTAGAAAATATTTCATGATCAATTTCGATGAAAGAATGTTGCCGACCTCGGCGGGGGTTGAACCCGCGACCTCCTGGTCTCCAGTTGGACGGCGCATCCAACTGAGCCACCGAGGCCGGCGTATGTATGTATGTATGTGCACATTTTGTTCGGTCCACAACTTATTCCTTGATGGATTTTGAAATGACCTAGCAGAAACGTTGACCATCATGAGTCCATGTGTCACGCGAAAGACCCCGGTCTGTAGCTCCAAGGTCAATGTCACACTTTGAGGTCAAAGGTCAAAAATAGGGTCTTTTTTACGTGTCCTGTCCATACCTTTGCCATTCCTCGATGGATTTTGAAATGACTTGTCAGAAATGTTGACCATCATAAGACGATATGTCAACGTCAAGCGTAAAACCCAGGTCTGTAGCTTTAAGGTCAAGGTCACACTTTGAGGCCAACCGTCCAAAATAGGATCTTGATTTCGTGTCCAGTCTATAACTTGCCATTCCTTGATGGATTTTGAAATGACTCCGCAGGAATGTTGACCATCATGAGACAATGTGTCACTGGCAAGACCCAGGTCTGTAGCACGAAGGTCAAGCTCAAACTCAGAGGGCAAATGTCAAAACTAAGGTTGTTTTGTGTGTGTGTGTGTGTGTGTGTGTCCGGTCCATAACTTTGCCATTCCTTGATGGATTTTGAAATGACTCGGCAGAAATGTTGACCATCATGAGACGATGTGTCGCGCGCAAGACTCAGGTCTGTAGCTTCAAGGTCAAGGCCACACTTAGAGGTCAAAGGTAAAAAATAAGGTATTTTTTCGTTGCCTGTCCATAACTTAGCCTTTCCGGGATGGATTTAGAAATTACTTATCAGAAATGTTGACCATTATGAGATGATGTGTTGCCTGGAAGAGCCAGGTCTGTCAAAGAGATATTTAAAGGCCAAAGGTCAAAAATAGGGTCTTTTTTTCTTGTCCAGTCTATAACTTCGCCATTCCTGAATGGATTTTGAAATGACTTGGTAGAAATGTTGACCATCATGAGACAATGTGTTACGCGCAAGACTCAGGTCTGTAGTTTCAAGGTCAAGGTCATACTTGGAGGTCAAAGGTCAAAAATAGTGTCTTTTTTGTGTCCCATCCATAACTTTGCCTTTCCTGGATGGATTTTGAAATGACTTGGCAGAAATGTTGACCATCATGAGACGATGTGTCGCACACTTAGAGGTCAAGGGCTATAATTTGAACACTTGGTAGAGGTCCACAAGATAGAACTACAAACCAAATATCAAAAGCCTGGGCCTTCTATTTTCAGACATGAAGATTTTTAAAGTTTTGCCTATAAGAGTCTATGTAAAGAAAATGACCCTTTTTGTAAAAAAAAGGTCAAGGTCAACCCAAGAACATCATTTTTCAAACTTTTTGGGCCCATGTCCCCAATGCTGCATACCTAGCCCTAGGGCCATTGGTCCTTTGGTTCCGGAGAAGATGTTTTAAAGGGTTTTCATATATGTGTGGGCATGGCAGCCATCATGGTCATGTGACCCGATGTCGTTAGTTAACTTATTGTTTAAACTTTGATCGTTAAATATGGCATATATGCTAATATATTTGCTGAAAAAATGTGAATATGCAGAAGTTACTCACATTTTTTCAGCAAAAATACCTGTGATATTATATATCTCATATTATCTCATTATCTCATTAAGCTAATGATGCTTTGAACAACTGGGCTCAGATATTTAGGACAATTATGGCACTTTAGGAGTTCAGGGGCCGATTCAGTCAAACCTCCCTTTGACTCAAAATTTCATTTTCATGGGAAATTTTGGACAAATTTGGGTTACTTTTCCTTATACTTCTCTTCAACAAGTCATTTTACTATTTGTGAATGTGTATAAAATTGCTAGGGAAGCGGCAAACAGTGTAGATCCTGATCAAATGCCACATTTGCTCAGGCCTGTCTGTCTGAATATGTAGAGTAAGTACGGTAATATGATTAAATCAAACACCATCAGAAATCCTCCGGATCTGCCCCTGGAGTAGGCAGAAAAGAAAAAAACAACACAGATTTTGTTTTTGATCGAGTGTACATATAAATAATAGCACAAAGACATTACTTTAACAAATGTACATACAAAAGTTATACGTAAACTAAGATTTCTATTTCACTTAACTGTTACAAAATGACAGTTAAATCTGAGAAACAGTTTGTAGCTGCACTAAAGAAACCCTCATTTCCTTTTCATCCTATTCTCCTTTCAACATCTTTCGGAAAGTCCGTTTTTGCCTGGCGCTTCACACAGAAGAAGTAAATTTGCAAACTTTTGTTATAATTTAATGTAAAACCATTTGTCGTAACTATATGTATGCATAAAAAGTTTTATTCTAGTCATTGGTTTAAAAAAAAATGAAAAATTTCACTTTTCCCACAGTAAAAATAGCTGCAAATTATGCAGAAATCAGTATGGTACATATATAAATACAAAAACTTGAGGCAGGTTTTAAACAAGTTCCTCTTCTTCATAAGTTCTTTTTTCACAATATTGTCATGAAACATAAATGATTAATAATCACCAAAGAAGACTAAAAAATATTTTCTTGGATAAAAATTCCAAAATATCACTTTACTATAGAAATTGCAATGGTCAACCATTTTTTTTGCCATAAATTTAATCTTAGGGTAAATATTTGAGAATAAAACACAGACATGGAAAAGATAAATGGTTTTCGATCAGATCTGGTCAATTAAAACAAAATATTTTTCAGTTAAAATAAAACGCCAATCAAAAAGCATCTTTTCAAGTGATGTTGAAAAGACAGTAAATATTTGAACATTGTTATGTGAACAGACACAGAAAAGACAAATGGTTTTCAATCAGATATGGTCAATCAGAACAAAATATTTTTCAGTTAAATAAAATGCCAAACAAAAAGCATCTCTTTGGGTGATGTCAGAAGAACAGTAAATATTTGAATATTGTTATGTGAACAAACATTGTAGACCCAGAACCAGCCGCTCCAAAATTAGAGGCCAGTTGTTCGAAACTATCAATGTCGTTAGTTAACGTATTGTTAAAACTTTGATCATTAAATATGGCATATATGCTAATATTTTTGCTGAAAAAAATGTGAGTAGCTTTTGCATTTGCAAAAGCTACTCACATTTTTTCAGCAAAAATACCTGTGAATTTGCTACTGTACTTACTAGAAAAGTTAACATTTTGACCACTAACGAGCTTGTTAAACTAGCGATGCTTTGAACAACTGGGCCCAGGATTACAGCATTTGCTATTCAACCAGCAATCTGTAGATACATCATCAGAGAATTACGGTGACTGGAAACACCTTGTAGATTTTCAGCCATTTTTACAGGGGAGACAACTTGTGTGATTTCCTATTTGCTTTCCTGCCCACCAAGCCCCTTCTGAAAAGGATCTACTTTAAAACGAAAGAATTTGCTTGCATGGCAAGCAAATTCTTTCCTTTTAAAGTAGACACCTTTTCAGAAGGGAGGCAAAACACTTTTGAAAGGGTTAGCTCCCTTGACAGTGTATCCATTTCCCTTAAACACACTCAACCAAAGTGTAGGACAGGTACAGGAAAGTCATGATGTTCAAATAGTTACGGTAAATTAAACTGTAATTCTGCAAAATTCACATACCATGTCGTGGGCACCTGAAACAATTAACCGATTTTTGATTAATGGACTCTTCTACCTTAATTCTTAGTATCAGTCCATTTCCAATGGAAGGTATGTCTGGTTGATTTTTAATATCACCAAAATTCATTTAAATTCCTGTGTCTAATGCAAAGTGCAGACCCTGATCAGATGCCACAGAATGTGACATCTGATCTAAAAGGCATAAATGGGTTACCAGTTTTCACAATTCATTTTATGCTTATTCAATAGTTTGCCTGAATTAATAATGAGATTCTTGGAGAATGACTTTGACTTCAGCCTGCTTGAACTGTGATGAAAAATTTTTGTGGGTTCTCATTCAAACTGCCTCACCAAGGCATTTCCAGCAAGAGGCAACAAATATGTTAACACACACACACACACACACACACACACACACACACACAAACTTTACATTAAAGGCTCCGTATTGCTCAAAAATAGACATTTTGTTATTCAAGAAAGGTTTAAGAAATTGATATACCCAGTCTGGTATTAATACAGCCATAAACATGTGGCACCTGACAGACTGTAAAATTTCAGTTAGTCTCTTGTTCTTCAACTGGATAAAAAATGAAATGATATTTTTTATCGTATCTCTGAATTAATGTTGCCAACATTAATTCAGAGATACGATAAAAGATCATTTCATTTTTTGATCTAGCTGAAAACCGAGAGACTAACTGAAATTTTACAGTCTGTCAGGTGCCACATTTTATGACCGTATTAATACCATATATCAATTTAATAAATCTTTCTTGGATGAAAAAAGAATATTTTTGAGGAATATGGAGCCTTTAACAAATCTGTGTAAACTACAAATGTATACCCCTGTGTGTCCCAACAAAATATACTGTATAGTGAAAACAGGAATATGCAGAATTCTACATAATTTTGAAATTTTCACAACCTTGCACTCAGCTTGCAGTTTTTAAAACCCTATTTCAATTAAACCCTAGTCCTGCTGATCCTGGATATACCCTGCCTATGCAAACAGTGCAGATCCAGATCAGATGGCTTCAGAAGAAGCCAACTGATCTGGATCTGTACTATCTGTCATTTAGAATGTGAAATTGTATCAACAACCTAGATCAGGTATGATTGGCTGAAAATTAGGAGTGGGCATGGCTTATTTTTTTTTTTTTTTTTTTGGTTTGAGTTTTACGGCCCTTTCAAGAATATTTCACTTTAATATACCAAGCCGATCATTCATCAAAGGTGGGCGAAAACTGGAGAACTCGGGAGAAAAACCACCTGCCCATCCGTAAGCAGAACTTGGCTTTCCCACATGTGACCCGAGCGAGACTCGAACCACAGCAGTAAGAAACCTAATGGGTTAAGAGTCAACTCTCCTATCCACTAGGCCACGGGTCCCCCCACCACCTCCACAGGCTTATTAATTTATTCAGCATGACAAGGGTTAATATTACAATCAAATTTTTGCACTGCATACAAATAAAGCTGTCTTAATGTGCTTTATAATAGAATTTTTATCATTTTTCCCGAATTATATGGGCAGCAGCATGCAAAAACATGTCTTTGGGCATAAGCGGACAGCCAAGGCACAGAAAAGCCTGTGTATCCGCAGTTTGATGTGGACCATCGCTATCCACTAACAGAATCATTGGATACTACTCCTATGTACAAAAAGAGAACAAAGGCCCAGATGATACTTTGCACATGTGCAGTATGATCTAAATCTACACATTTTGCGCATGATGAAAGGCAATTTTTCACTTGATACAGCCCATATACAGTGGACTCTTGCTTTCTCAACCTCGCTTATCTCAAAAAATCGCTTATCTTGAAGTGAAAATCTGGTCCCTGTTTAAACATGAAAATCTAAAAACAGGTATCAAAATATTGTGGAAAAGAGGAGAAATTGCTCCTAAGGAGCAATTTCTCCTATTTTCCACAACATTTTCAATGTACCTCTAACTACAGGAGTAGAATTACATATTTATTTGTGAAATGTGATTGTTCAATTTATTTTTTCAACAATTTTGCAAATCTGCTATGTCAAGGTATGGATATCTGGAAGTATTTAAGAGAGTCCCTTGGACTTCGAGATAATGAGCGTCAACTAGTGAAAATACCTTGGCTTATGGAGCTCTAGATAAAAGATCTCCAGAGTATGGATTACTTATTTCTCCATGAAAAAATATGTTTTGGGTATACATTAGGAACACTTCAGCATGGAGATTCTAATGAGAAACCCACAAAATGTTTTCATGGACAAATAAGAAAATTCTTAATACTATCAGATTAAAAGGCATCTTATCTACTGATCTGGCTGTCGGATACACTTTACATAGGTTTGTTAATGTAATGTCTTTTGATTACTCCCTTAATCTGGAAATATAACTGAAGTTCCATAATTACCTACAGTATAGCTCCAGATAAGGCAATAACTGACAATAAATGGGGGCCATTTTTGTTTTTGTGGAAAAATGTATCTTATGGGTACTCATCAGGACTTGAGAAACTGAAAATTGCCGATCACTTTGGTCATTTTCCACCACATTTACGGAGTTTGCCAAGTTATTTTTGGCCGCATTTACAGCGTTTGTGAAGTGGAGAGTTCAGTATTTTCCGTAACCATTTTTAAAGGATTTCCGTATTGCAATTTCAAAATACAGATGCTGTTTATCATAAACATAAGGAAGGTCTCCAGCGAGAAAAACATCTTTTTTCTTTTGTTGTAATGTGTGACCAAGCAGGAATATAGCCCTGTTCCTACGGGCCCCCGTAGCCTTGTGGATAAGAGAGTTGACTCTGAATCCATTAGGTTCCTCACCGCTGTGGTTCGAGCCTGGCTCGGGTCATATGTGGGGAAGCCAAGTTCTGCTTACGGATGGTCAGGTGGTTTTTCTCCGGGTTCTCCGGTTTTCGCCCACCTTCGATGAACGATCGGCTCGATATAACTGAAATATTCTTGAAAGGGCCGTAAAACCCAAATCAAAAAAAAAAAAAAAAAAAAAAAAATAGCCCTGTTCCTTTAACACTTATAGCGCTATAGGTAAATTCAGCAGATACATGTATTACGTTAATATTTTCTTATTTTTTTCTGCAAAACAGAATCTGACATTTCATGCATATTGTCTCATTGCAATTTGCATGAAACATCAAATCCAATTTGGGGGGAAATATATGAAAAATATTTCAAAATGTTGTCTGCTGAAATTTTTACCCAACATGCTAAGAGTTAATACTTAACATCTGATGAAACAGCTGGTATTGGTTTTTCACATGTCAATCAAATGGGCAGTTACTTAAATTTTGACATGCGAGTCAAAAGGTGTTATGATAATGAGCAGGTTGCTCAAGGCAATTTCCAGTATACACAGTTGGATTATGTGTTGACAAAAGGTATGTTTGTATGTTTCAAAGTTGAATATAAGAAAACGAATTATTATGGGGACTGAATGTTTGATGTCCTTCTGAAGTGAAGCTCTTCAAAAATCAGATTCAGACCGAAGAACCGGCATTTTCTCAAGCCCTGATACTCACTGAAATCAATTTGGGGGGATGCCAAAATACCTACAAGATAGGTTTTTGTGCAGAAATAACTCTCATCAATCACCTCACAAGGGCGGGTCTAAGTAGTTACAAGATAAGATTTCATGAAATATTTATCCTCTCTTATCTGGACTGGATTTGTGGTCAAACTACACTGCTTAATACCACGTTTACACAATTTAGAACACCACTTTTCATAATTAAATCTACAATGTATATGCAACAAAATCTAATGTAAAAAATCTTTTTAATCTATTTAATTTGATTTATCTATCAAGCTGAGTATTAAATTCGTCTAACTAAAATATTTCTCTAAACAATAAAATAAAGATTTTTATCTCTATATTACCATATTTACCCTAAATATTTGTATGTCCAGGCCTTACCATACTTGTACTAAAATTTGAAAAATTCTATTTTACTGTTTATTGAGGTGTCAAAAAACTGCTGATTGAGTGGCAAATAGTATAGACACTTATCAAACCATTACGAAAACACGCCTATTCAAATATATTGAAAATTTCACCACCAAAAACTGAAAGTTTTCAAATAAAAATACTGATAGTTCTCACATTTCTGCTCAAAACTTAGATTGTGGGTACTCGTTAGAACTGCCTCGCAGAGTGGTTCTAATGAATACCCACATTCTATGTCTTTGTGCAGAAATAAGAAAAATAATGTATACTCCCGTAAACCCCAGTTTTACTATATAAAAGTGGGGTTTAAGGGTGTCAAAATTGTATAGGTATGTTTTCGTGATGTGTTGTGTTCTATGCCATCTAATTACGATTGACATTCAGACCTGTCTGTACCAATACTTGCTCAGATGTGTCTGTACCAATAATTTGAGTAAATACTACAACTAACATGTTTCATAAACTTAATACAAGCTCTCATAACTAAACAAATCAAACTCCAACAAGACCTATCATAGGACAGCCTACCTAAATGAAGCTGACTTATATCATGCTATTCCATACAGAAAAGTTTTATGAAGTACATGTTATAAAGATATAACAATTAGAAACAAGAGGGCCAAGATGGCCCTATATCGCTTACCTGATTACCAGACAAGTTTCAGGTCAATTGTCCTTTCAGTTCAAGAGAAGAAGTTCAATATAGACTTTCAAGATGGTGGTCATATTGGATTTTCAATCAGAACAATTTTAGCTATTTTTTTCTATAAGTCACCTCGATACTTCCAATGAAGTTTCGAGTCGACTGCCCATTTGGTTCAGGAGAAAAAGTTCAAAATAAATTTTCAACATGGCTACTAGGGTGACTGTCTTGGATTTCCAATTAGAATGATTTAAGCTATTTTTTAACCTACAAGTCATCCCGATACTTCCTATCAAGTTTTGAGTCAATGGGCCTTTCTGTTCAAGAGAAGTTTAAAATAGATTTTCACGACAGCAACTGTGGCGGCCATCTTGGATTTCCGATGGGAACAAATTTGAGCTTTTTTTTGATATGCAAGTTACTTTGATGCTTCCTACCAAATTTCGAGTCCATTGGTCTTTGGTTCTGGAGAAGAAGCGAAAAACAGACTTTTCAAGATGGCGACAATGGCGGCCATCTTGGATTTTCGTTCATAAAGATTTTTGCCATATCTGGGCCCAGTTGTTCAAAGCGTCGTTAGCTTAACGAGCTCGTTAAGGGTCATTTCGTTAACTGTTTTAGCAGATTCAATATACAATACTCTGATATTTTTTGCTGAAAAAATGTGAGTAGCTTTTGCATTGCAAAAGCTACTCACATTTTTTCAGCAAAAAATTTCAGCATATTTGCGTATCACTCGATATAAATTTTAACGAATCGTTAACTAACGACATCGTTAGCTTTGAACAACTGGGCCCTGATCTACAAATCACCCCGATGCTTCATCTATTAGTCACCTCCATGCTTCCTACCAAGTTTTAAGGCAGTTAGCCTTTTGGTTCAGGAGAAGTGAAAAATAGGTTTTCAGGATGTCTGCCATCTCAGATTTCCCATCGGAAAAATTTTAGCTATTTCTGATCTAAAGTCACCCTGATGCTTCCTACAAAGTTTCAAATCAGTTGGCCTTTCAGTTCAGGAGAAGAAGTGAAAACTAGATTTTCAAAATGGCGGCCATTTAGGACTTCCTACTGGAACGATTTTAGCATATTTTGATCTACAAGTAACCCCTACCAAGTTTCAAGTAAATTTGCCTTTCTATTCAGGAGAAGATGAGAAAAAATAGATTTTCAAGATGGCAACCATGGCTGCCACCTTGGATTTCTGACTGGAATGATTTAAGCTATTTTTGATCTACAAGTCACCCCTATGTTTCCTACCAAGTTTAAATTCAGCTGGCCTTTCGGTTCTGAGAAGCAAGAAATAGATTTTCAAGATGACAGCAATGGCGGCCACCTTGAATTTCGGATCAAAAGGATTTTAGCTATTTTTGAACTACAAGTCACCTTGATGCTTCCTACCAAGTTTCTAGTCAGTTGGCCTTTCAGTTCAGGAGAAGTGAAAAATATACTTTCAAGATGGGTGCCAGCTTGGACTTCCTATCAGAATGATTTTAGCTTTTTTTTTGTCTACAAGTTACCCTGATGCTTCCTACCAAGTTTCAAGTCAATTGGCCTTTAAGTTCAGGAGAAGTGAAAAATAGATTTTCAAGATGGCAGCCATCTTGGATTTCCAATCAGACTGATTTTTATCTATTTTTGATCTACAAGTCACCCTGATGCTTCCTACCAAGTTTCAAGTCAAACCGCCTTTCAGTTCAGGGGAAGAAGCGAAAAACAGATTTTCAAGATTGTGGCCATGACAGCCATCTTTGATTTCTGATTGGAACAATTTTAGCTATTTTTAATCAACAAATCACTCTGATGCTAACTACAAAGTTTCAAGTCAGTTGGCCTTTCGGTTCAGGAGAAGAAACGAAAAATAGATTTTAAAGATGGCAGCCATGACGGCTATCTTGGATTTCCTTTAGGAGCTATTTTAGCTAATATTTTATCTAAAAGTCACCCCGATGTTAGCTTCCAAGTTTCAGGTCAACTGGTCTTTCGGTTCAGGAGAAAAAGCCAAAAACAGATTTTCAAGATGGCAGCCATCTTGGATTACTGATCTGAATGATTTTAGCTATTTTTGATCAACAAGTCACCCCGATGCTTTCTACCGAGTCAATTGGCCATGGGGTGTAGGAGGAGTAGGCTTTTAAAGCAATTGTTTGCGCCACACGATGGACACTGACTGACCACAATAGCTCACCTTGAGCATAAAGTGCTCAAGGAGAGCTAAAACAGAGACTAACATCAAGAAGGCCATAATGTGCACTGACATCATAATGCAAAGGAGGGAGTGACAACAATGGCTCTTCCAAAACTTCGTTTAAAACAAAAAGAGTCAATAAGCAGTGCTTATCAGATACAACCTGCAAGGTAATGACTGTCTTCTGATAAATTATTTAGCAAGATAAGTAGAAACTAAAACATATGAGACATACAGATGGATGGACAAGAAACCAGTATACCACCATCCCCATCCCCCTCCCCACAACCTGCAAGCAGTCTGCGATGGGTCTAATAAGGCCAAATAAAAAAAATGTGTGTCTAGGGTAACCCTACCCTACCTAATTTTCTTTGTGACACCTAGAAATTTTTTATGTTTTCTCAAAAAAACATTTTATGCTAAACATTAGGACAAGGAGGGCTGAGCAAACAGTGTAAACCCAGATCAAACTGCTCCTAATGGAGCAGTTTGATCAGGGTCTACACTGTTTGCCATTCTATCAGTAGTTTTAGAAACATTTAAGGATAATCAAACAGACTTGGTAAAATTTTATGTGAATTATGTGTGAAGTCCAAATATATTTGGTAATTATGGTATTATTCTTCATAAAAAAAAAAATAATAATCCCTACCTACCCTACCTATTTATTTCTAACATGTTACCTTAAACACACATTTATTTGGACTTAAATAACTGTCTGAACTGATCCTTTAACTGAGCTGCAATATAAGAAAGTGTACCTTCTGATATATGAGCCAGCACATGACAAAACCTACAATAAAACTTGTGCGACCAGCCAAGACTCAGATCAGTCTCTACATCCGCCCAGTATGGCAAGGATTTTCGTTTACCCCTCTTTGGATAACAGGGAGTCTGTAGGAGGCATATGCAATCAGCAAAGACTCTGATCAGACTGCGCTGATGCGCAGGATGATCAGAGTCTTCGCTGGTTGCACTAGTCTTGTAGATTTTGTCATACGCTGGCTCAAGTGTCCCCAGTGAAGACTTACAACAGCCTGCACATCTACACATTCTGATCGGTCTCCACTAGCACTCTGTGAATAGCGAAGGATACTAGGTTTCCTCAGGTGGATAGCCAAGACTGATCAAATAGCCTGATGCAGTTCAGACCATGCATCCATGCAGGCTGATCAGACTGGTTACTCTGTGGCCAACAAAGGGTCTAAGACTTTTCAGGAGAACAGCGAAATGATCACACTGCACATATTCCTGAGAGGATCCAAGTCTTTGCTAAACATGTCAAAAGCATACGTCCAGATAAGGAAGGCTTTCTTAACCAACACATTGATATTTTTCTCTTTATTCTCAAAAAATGGGTTCTCAAAAAATGGGTACTTTGAAGTGCATTGCCTAGGTGCTTCTAATGAGTACTCACAATGTTTATTTTTGTGGAGAAGTAAATAGAGGATCTTGCATGAGTGGTTGTTTCATATGAAATTTATGAAACAAGCCTTTGGCAAGTTTCATAAATTTCATATAAAATGACCACGGGTGTAAGATTCTGTTTATCAAGTGACCATTTTAATTTGGATTTTATTGCCTTTAAACTTGACAACTGTTCAACAGAAAATGCATGGACGTCACCATAATGTTACTTGTCCCCGCCAAAGTGTTATGTAACGTGTGATCATACGATTTTTATGACATGACATTTTCAATGATTAACAGCAATGTCATACGATAAAAAAACATATACTTAGATCTATGATAAGGTAATTTATCTATGGTTGTGGCTCAGCTGTTCCTCTTCTAAATCCAATAAAATGAAACCTTCCGTGTGATATGATAACTTGCCTAATTGAAAGCTGACCCACCCATATGTTGTTCTGAAAGTCTGGCCCCAGTTGTTCAAAACTAATGATGTCATTAGTTAACCAATCATTAAAACTTTTATCATTAAATATGGAAAATACCCTAATATTTCTGCTGAAAAAAATGTGTCAGAGTAGCTTTTGCATTTGTAAAAGCTACGAGTTCACATTTTTTTTCCAGCAAAAATGCCTGTGAATTAAATATTGTACTTACTAGAACAGTTAACATTTTGACCACTAACAACTGGGCCCTGGTTGTAATCATTTGAAAAACTTGAATACATAATCTTACTCTTGTTATTATATAGCTAGTAGGAATATCCAGACAAGTAATTCTCTTATTTCCCCATGAAGACATGTTATGGTAGTGATAAGAAACACCACAGCAAGGCACTTCTAATGAGTACCCACAACACGTTTTTGTCAAAAAATAAGGAACGTATCAGTAATTTCGGTTTTATGAAAAGCACCTAATCTGGAGCTTGGGGGCAGTCTATTGTCTTCAAAGATAACACAAATAACATAGATGGATCTAAATAAGGTTCTTTTGTCAACCAAAAAGTACTGATATCTTTTCTTATATTCTGCATGAAAACATACATTTTGGTACTCACTGGAATGGCCCCAATAAGGTAATTTCATTGAGTCACAACAATATGTCTTCTAATGAAAAATATTAAATTTGTCTGAATACCTTACTTATAACTACAACCTCTTTATAACACAATTCATTACAACACACTTTTGGATATAACACGGTTCAAAGGCGGATCCAAAATGTATAGATTATTTTGAAAAATGACCATAAATGGTCATTTTTCAATATAATCTATACATTTTTTTTTTCGGATATAACATGGTTCAAAGATGGATTCCAAAAATGTATAGATTATATTGAAAAATGACCATAAATGGTCATTTTTCAATATAATCTATACATTTTTGTTTTTTCGGATATAACACGGTTCAAAGATGGATCCCAAAAATGTATAGACTATATTGAAAAATGACCATAAATGGTCATTTTTCAATATAATCTATACATTTTTGTTTGGATATAACACAGTTGTTAGCTAACATGGTTTATGCTATGGACCCCAACAATAGTGTTATAAAGAGATTGTGGTGTATGAAGCACTAACTCAGGATAGAAGATAAGGAGGCTTCCTAGCCCATCGCTGTTTTGTTTATGTCTGTTTGTCCACCGACACAGATATCTGTGAAAGGTTGCAAGTAAGAAGTTCTGAGGTATGACACATTATGTTGGTCGCATTTATAAAATATAATGCTGGTCCCTTTAAATTTCAGCAAGCTCAAATTCAAATTAAAATTGGTTTTATCTTTTTAAAATTGATTTTTTTGCGAGATCTTTTTTAATATTGGATTTATGAAAAACATGACTCCAATGAAAGTTATTCAGAACGACTTCAAATTTCTCAAAATGATGTCAGCTTCCTGATATGTCTGAGTAAAGTGGTGATCAGGCCCCGGGGTTATAAAACATTTTTCATGCTCAACTCAGCTGAGCATGAATTGTGTTCTGCAAATAAATCTAAAATTACTAAGAATTGCAATTTCTTTCTCAAAAGACATAGCTGAGCATGAAAATTTTCTGCTAATAAATATGAAAATGCCAACATGTTGTTGGTACTCAGTGAAATTACCTTCCGGGGGCCATTCCAATGAGTACCACAACAGCTGAGTTGAGCATGACAAAAGTTTTATAACCTCGGGCCCCGATGAGGATTTGAATGAAATCCAGTTTGCCTGAAAATGTTAGTTTCCATAACTCCCACCTTGATGAACAGTTGCAACAGTTTGTTATCTGCTAAATTCATGGCGTAAGGTAAACTATGCGAGTCATTTGAAATATTCCATGTATATATGTATCCTGCATGGTAGACATATTTTCATAAATCCAATATTTAAAAAGCTATAACAAAAATTCAATTTTAAAAAAATAAAACATCGACTTCAGCAGACAATGGATATATGCTTACTTTTCCAATCAGAACAGGGCTTGATATTTCACTCAAATTGATTGCAATTTCAAGCCCTGTTTTCAGGTAAAAATGAAATGTAGTAAACCGTTGTCTGCTAAATTTTGAAATTCATTTAGATAAAGGTTAATTTAAAGATGGTATGGCATCAGCTGTCCATTTTAAGTCTATCGTTGGCCATTTCGTTAGTAACACCATCTTCATAGGTGAAACATCCGTTAGAATCTGAACTTCCAACTCGTCCTGTAGAACAGCTTTCCCATCTGAATATTTCACCTGAAATTGTTGTGTGAATAAAATTAGACATAAAATTATATGTGAGCAACGACAGACACTAACTTCTATGTGAGTTTACTCAGACAAACTTATGTGAGCAACAGCTACAAACTTATATGTAAGCAAACTCAAACTTATACATGAACAAACTCATATAAACATATGAGAGTAAACTAGTGAAACTTATGCAAGCAAACTCAGACTAAAAAGAAAGTAAATGCTGACAAACTTAAATGTGAGTAGATTTAGACAAATGTATATGTGAACAAACTAAGGTAATCTTATATGTGAGTAAACTCTATTTTTTATGTGAGCAAACTCAAACTTATATGTAAGCAACATTAAATACTAGCCTATATGTGCAGAGGTGCAGGATGATCTGAGTCTTTGCTGGTTGCACAATTATTGTAGGTTTTGTCGTGCACTGGCTCATAAAGAACAGATACTTGGAGAGGATGAGGAAAAATGTACCACTCTCAAAGTACTCACAGTATAAATATACATATATAAGCTACATCCACAGAAAGATCCCAGAAAGTAGCAGTAAACAAAAAAAACTTTTAACACAAACTTTTGCTGTAAATGTAAACAAACAGAAAAACCTGACTTATCTCCATTATTAACTAGAGCTGTCAGAGGATCTGACTATAGTCCCGCTGCAGCGCTATCAGAGGAGAAATACCCGTAGTGTTGAAAGATTTTAAATTCATGCTTACCAGATACATCACTGTAGGACATGGTACAATGGCAACATAAAATCTATCAAGGAATTTAACTCCATGAGTTATGGGCCCTTGGCCCTGATTCTGGTACTCTCCATGTGTGTACCAGATTTCAACTTTGTTACCCTTACAGTTCTTGAGAAAAGTGCGACAAAAATATTTCATTAATGGAAATTTGTAAACCTATCAAGGGATGTAACCCCAAGAGTTATAGGCCCTTGGTCCTGATTCTGATAAACATGATACAACATCCCATTGTCCATGGGTGTATCAAGTTTCTACTTCAACTTTACAGCTTTCATATTTCCTGAGAAATCTATAAAGAAAATTTTCCATTGATGGTAAATTGTAAAGCCTATCAATTTTTCATTTATGGCAAATTGTAAAACCTATTATGGGATTTAAACTCCAAAAGTTATGGGCCCTTGGCTCTGATTCCTGTATATACAATACATCAACCCACTTTCCATGTGTGTACCACGGTTCAATTTTGTAACCATTACAGCTCTTAAGAAAAATGTGACGAAAGTTTTTCATTAATGGCAAAATGTAAAACCTATCAAGAGATGTAACTCCACGAGTTATAAGCTCTTGGCTCTGATTCTAGTATACATAATACATCAGCCCATTGTCCATGTGTGTACCAAGTTTCAACTTTACAGCTTTCATAGTTCCTGAGAAATCTGTAACAAAAAATTTTCATTAATGGTAAACTGTAAAACTATCAAAGAATGTAACACCAAGAGTTATGAGACCTTGCCCCTGATTCCAGTATACACGATACATCAACCCACTGTCCATATGTGTACCAAGGTTCAACTTTACAACTTTCATAGTTCCTGAGAAATTTGTAATGAAAATGTATCATTAATGGTAAATTGTAAAACTTATCAAGGGATGTAACTCGTTATGAGCCCTTGTCTCTGATTCCAGTATATGTGTGTACCAAGTTTCAACTTTGTAACCCTTACAGTTCTTCAAAAAAGTGGGACAAAAATTTATCTGATAATTGGACGGAAGGAAGGAATGGTGGACAGACGGAATGACGGAAGGTCAAGGTAAATCCAGTATAGCCCCACTTTTTCATAGCGGGGCTTTAATAAAATGCCCTGCTGGACACAGAATTTCGGAATGCATGGGTTACTGTATTGTGGGTGATCCATTTCATAGAGGTGTGTCACCTTTCATCCTATCATAGCCCAGATAAGGAGTAACCAAATAAATATTTTTCTCATTTCTCCAAGAAAATATATGTTGTTGTTAGAAAAGACTCACGGAGACACTTCTAATGAGTACCCACACATGCTTTTTCTTCGAGAAATAAGATCAAGAGCTCCGCCAAGCGGGGCATTATACGCCCGTGGTAAGTAATAAGATGTAGCACGTACACTGGCTCCTATATAATTCAGTGCTCTGGATATAAACTGTAAATGGAATAACAAAAAAAAAAAAAAAATTTAAAAAATTTCATTGGGACATAGCTCTGCTGATATTTGGTGAACTGTAACTTAATGGTCCAACCTGGCAGAAATTAAGGGAGAAGTGACTAGGGAGAAGTTTGCTGCATCTAGAGAGAAGTGCTTTTGGACACACTACAGAAATATGGCTATATTATAAGCTCATATGAGCCTTTGGCTGATTTGTTTTTCCTATACTTCAATATCGGACCAAACAATAACAAAACAAAAATAAACAACCAAATTTTTTTGTAGTTTTATACCGAATTTATTTTTGTTCTTCAAGGGAGCCAACTCAGAAGAGTATTAAAATAAAAAAAAAAAAAAAATCCTAAAAGAATGATGTTTGTAAGTTTTGATATTAGTCAAGCTTCTTAATTCAATATCATTTAATTGATGTATTTGTATCTTTATAGATGTATTTGTATCTTTATAGATTTAATAATTTCCTTGCAAATCTAAAAAAAAGAAGATGTTAAAAAAAATTATAATAAATAAATAACTTGCCCATATGGCCATAACTTCAGTTATTTGCAAAACATATACCTATTTTAAAGTAAAATTTGCACACTATTACCTCTTAACAATACAAAAACTTTCAAAGGGGCATAACTCTGCAAATATTTGGTGCACTGTAACCTCGAAATAATATGCGCTGCTCCATATCATCGTGTAACTATTTATGAAGTTTCAGCTTGATTGGACGTAAACTGTAGGAGGATTTAGCTGGAAACGAAAAATTAATAGAAATTTTCAAAGGGGAATAACTGCTAATATTTGGTGGACTGTAACCTTGAAATACTATGCGCTGCTCCACATCATGGTCTAACTAAAAATCAAGTTTCAGCTTGATCGGATGTAAACTGTAGGAGGAGTTAGCCGTAAACGAAAAGTTTACAGAAATTTTCAAAGGGGTATAACTCTGCAAATATTTGGTGCACTGTAACCTTGAAATATTATGCGCTGCTCCACATCATCGTGTAACTATTTATGAAGTTTCGGCTTGACTGGATGTAAACTGTAGGAGGATTTGGCCAGAAACGAAATATTAATAGAAATTTTCAAAGGGGTATAACTCTGCTAATATTTGGTCGACTGTAACCTTGAAATAATATGCACTGCTCCACATCATGGTCTAACTACAAATCAAGTTTCAACTTGATCGGATGTAAACGTTTGGAGGAGTTAGCCGGAAAAGAAAAGTTTACAGAAATTTTCAAAGGGGCATAACTCTGCTAATATTTGGTGTACTGTAACCTCGAAACAATATGCGCTGCTCCACATCATGGTCTAACTATACATGGTCTAACTATACATGAAGCTTACTGAAATTTTCAAAGGGGCATAGCTTGATCGGATGTAAAATGTAGGGGGAATTAACCGGAAATGAAGAGTTTACAGAAATTTTCTAATGGGCATAACTCTGCAAACATTTGGTGGACTGTAACCCCGAAACAAAATGCGCTGCAACACATCATGGTTTAACTATTTACAGCTTGATATGATGTAAACTGAAGGAGTTAGCCGAAAACAAAAAAGTTTACGGATGGACAGATGCCATACCCCGTAACATAATACGTCCCGTTTTTCAAACGGGCATATAAAAACAAGTTTTGGTTGAAAAAGTATTTAATCTAAACTATGATATGGAGAATATATATAAGCTTGTATGCTTTTGCGCTAATCCTGTATTCTTCTGAATAAAATATGTTTAAACCAAATTATGATAAACTCAAACAAGAGCTCCACCAAGCGGGGCATTATACGCCCATGGCAAGTAAAAAGATGTAGCACAAAAACTGGCTCCTGTATAATATAGTGCACCGGATATAAACTGTAAGTGGAATTACAAAAAAAAAATTAAAAACATTTCATTGGGGTATATCTCTGCTGATATTTGGTGAACTGTAACCTAAGCGACCAAGCTGGCCCAGAAATTAAGGAAGAAGTGACTTCTCCCTCCTGGGAAAATAGGGAGAAGTTTGCTGCTTCTAGGGAGACGTGCTTTTTGACAGAGGACACACCACAGAAGCATGACTATATTATAAGCTCATATGAGCCTTTGGCTAATTTGTTTTTCCTATACTTCAATATCGGACCAAACAATAACAAAACAAAAATAAACAACCAAGAAAAAAAAAAAAGGAGCCAAATCAGATTAAAAAAAAAAAAAAAAAAAAAAATCCAAAAAGAATTATGTATTCCTTGCAAATCTAATAAAAGAAGAAAAAAAAAAATCAATATCCTGCCCATATGACCAAAACTTTAGTTATTTGCAAAACAAATACCTATTATAAAATAAAATTTGCACACTATTACCTCTAAACAATATGCTGCGAAAAGTTTACAAAAACTTTCAAAGGGGCATAAATCTGCAAATATTTGGTGCACTGTAACCTCAAAATAATATGTGCTGCTCCACATCATCGTGTAACTATTTATGAAGTTTCAGCTTGATCGGATGTAAACTATCAAAGGATTTAGACAGAAACAAAAAATTAATAGAAATTTTCAATAGGGTTTAACTGCTAATACATGTATTTGGTGGACTATAACCTTGAAACAATATGCGCTGCTCCACATCATGGTCTAACTAAAAATCAAGTTTCAGCTTGATAGGATGTAAACTGTAGGAGGATTTAGCCGGAAACAATAAGTTTATTGAAATTTTCAAAGGGGCATAACTCTGCTAATATTTGGTGGACTGTAACCGTGAAACAATATGCACTGCATCACATCATGATCTAACTGTACATGAAGTTTCAGCCTGATTGGATGTAAACTGTAGGAGGATTTAGCCAGAAACGAAAAATTAATAGAAATCTTCAAAGAGGTATAACTCTGCTAATATTTGGTGGACTGTAACCTTGAAATAATATGCGCTGCTCCACATTATGGTCTAACTACAAATCAAGTTTCAGCTTGATCGGATGTAAACTGTAGGAGGACTTAGCCGGAAACGAAAAGTCAACTGAAATTTTCAAACGGGCATAACTCTGCTAATATTTCATGGACTGTAACCTCGAAACAATTCACGCTGCTCCACATCATGATATAACTATATATGAAGTTTCAGCTTGATTGGATGTAAAATGTAGGAGGAGTTAACCAGAAAGAAAAAGTTACAGAAATTTTCTAAGGGGCATAACTCTGCAAACATTTGGTGGACTGTAACCCCGAAACAATATGCACTGCGCCACATCATGGTCTAATTATATACCAAGTTGCAGCTTGATTGGATGTAAACTGTAGGAGGAGTTAGCCGGAAACGAAAAAGTTTACGGACGGACGCCATACCCTGTAACATAATACGTCCCGTTTTTCAAACAGGCGTATAAAAAAGCCAATAAGCTGTCCATAACAATATCTATGAATTGTATGAGGGCAAGTCAATAAGTAACCAGATTATCCCATTTCCAATTGACCGAGACACCCAAGAGTTTCATGCCTTGTTTCAATACATGTTTTAGGCCTGAGGGCAAAATTGCACCCTTATCGTGTCATTCACTCGTAAGATATTGAATGTCAAACATGGCTAGCGATGCAAAAGTAAGCTTTTCGTCAAAAGTTGAGTACCGTACTGTAATTCGGTACTTGTATTTGAAGGGGAAAACAGGTTAGGAAATACATTGCTAGTTGACCAATGTTTATGGGTCTTCTGCATCATCGTATGCACAAGTTAAATTCTCGGTTGGGGAATTCAAATGCAGCAGAACTTCTTTAGAAGATGAAACTAGATCTGGATGCCCATCAGATGCCATCGATGAAGAAATGTGTAACAAAGTACGGGATCTGGTGTACTCTGATAAGCGAACTGAGGTGGAAGAAATAGCGAATGCATTACACATTTCACATAGTAGCGTTTAAACAACTACACGATTGCTTGGGTGTGCACAAGCTAACAGCCTGTTGGGTCCCAAAATCCCTTAGCGATGAGCAAATGGCAACCAGAGCATCAATATACAGCACATTGTTGAAGCGGTTTAGGTCAAAGGAAGATGATTTCCTTTCACGTCTGGTGACTGTAGATAAGACTTGGGTCCATTATTATGAGCCAGAGAATAAAGCTAAAGTCGCCAGAGAGTAGGGCCGGAGTCTCCCAGGCCAAAGAGGTTCAAAACGCAATCCTCTGCTGGCAAGGTGATGGCAACTGTATTTTGGGATGCACAAGGCATTATTATGTTGGACTTTCTAGCAAAGAAAAGTACAATAACAGTTGCGTATTATGCAAATGTGCTTGACCAACTGAGTACTGTGATCCATGAAAAAGGCCGAGGTAAACTCTCCAAAGGGATTCTGCTCCAACAGGACAATGCGAGAGTCCACACTTGCAAAATGGCAATTGATGCTGTTGAGCGGAATGGGTACGAGCTTATACTGCACCCTGCCTATTCTCCGGACTTAGCTCCTAGTGACTGTTTCTTATTCCCAAACTTGAAAAAGGATATCCGTGGACGTCATTTCTGGTCCAACGAAAAAGTCGTGGCGGCAGTTGAGGAGTGGCTTCTTCAGTTCTGGGCTGATGGCACTGGAACACCATTGGTCCACATGCATCATTCTAGAGGGCAATTACATCGAAAAAGAAGAGATCGATCTCACCCAGAAATAAGTTAGGCTGGTTTTTTATTGACTCGCCCTCGTAAGAACACAAGCACACATACAAAAATATATCAAGTTCTACCTACCTTATTATCAGGACAGGACCTGGCTAACCCATTATAATGATACAAGGTAAACGACTTTGGTATCTCTGGTGTAGTTTCTCCTGGATAAAACTCTTCCAAGAAGCTACTTCTTGTGATAATGCCTAGGTTTTCTGAGTCAAGTTTATCTTTCATTATTGCAACACTGAAAATATAGGAAAAAGAAATGCTTAATCTATCTTTAACCCTTGCCATGCTGAATAAATTCAGTTACACACTTCTAATTTTCAACCAATCAGATTACTTGATCCAGGTTGTTGATATAAATTCACATACTTAATGGCAAACAGTGCAGAGCCAGATGAATTGGTTTCTCAGTATATCTGGATTCAGCAGGACAAGTGTTAATACAATCTAGCCAAATGAGATGACAAAGGTGGTGTATTTCTTATTTTTTTCAGAAAGTATAATTTGATGTTCCATTTAAACTGTTATTTAAATACAGCAGATTAAAAGTTAATGGAAGACATTAGTAAACAAACTCCTTGGGATAATATTCTCCTGTTCTAAGTTAATGAAGACATTAGTAAACAAACTCCTTGGGAAAATATTCTCCTGTTCTCTATCAAAATGTATGTTATGGGCTGAGCGATGCTTCTGGGTGCTTCTTATGAGTACCCATCATATATTTTATAGAGATATGAAAAACATATCCCAGAACTACCCCCATACACTCCTCCTTAAGAAGTCATTTGTAGGCAAACACTTTTAAGTCAGTGTCTCACACCCCTTGGGGTGTATCCATTCAATTTAAAGTTATGAACATGACCCCATTTTTATTCATCATTCTTTAATGGCATTCAATATAGAAATCAATAATTTAGGTGAAAGAAACGAACTTACTATTCTTTTTCTGAGACTAGATCTAATGCACTTAATATATCGCCTAGTAAGGATGAATCTATAAAACCATTCCCTGAAAAAGAAAAATAAAGCATACTCAGTTTTTTAAATGTCAGTTTAAATAATCTTACTATTGTAGTTCCTGAGAAATAAGCTATTAAAGCCTGGAAGCATAAAAAAAAATGCAGTTATGTGAATTGTGAAAAACATGTCAAGGTGAAGTGTAATTTAACCTTGATGCAGATGCTAGCATTGCCAGAAAAATTACTGGTAATACATGGACGTTTTTATAGGAAAACATATTTTAACAAGTAATACTTAACCTATAGATAATGTGTTATTCTATTCTGTATTCAAACCTTCCACAGAAAAACGGCAAGTCTTAATCCAGAAGGTTCCTTAGGCATTTACCTGTGTGACGTCATTCTTCCCACTATTTTGATCATGTGTCAGTATTTGTATTTTTCAGAGAAAATAAGGCCTGACATTTCATATGAATCATCAGTAGGTTGGTTGGTTGAAGTTTAATGGCCCAGTCAACACAATTAAGGTTATGTTGAGCAAGTCAGTTTACCTAACCACACTTTTCCTGGGCAGGCTTAGTCCTCTAAGCAGTTAACCAGTACCTGTGCACATTCTGCTCTCTTTGAATCGGGGAAAGGGAGAGAAACCGTAGAAAATATTTCATGATCCATCTCGATGAATGAATGTTGCCGGACCAAGTGGGTATCAAACCTGCAACCTCCTAATCACAAAGTGGGTGGGCATCCAACTGAGCCAATGAGGCTGGCAGCAGAGTAGCTTCTATCCCCTTTGATCAGAGCTCGAAGCCAAAGATTCTGCCAAAGATTGCTCAGTCAGGGAGGAACAGTCACAAAGACATTAATGGGGCCCAACAACTAATAAATTTAAGGGACTCATAAAAATGATTATTAACCTTGTCATGCTGAACCCCGATATACCCTGCCTTTGCAAACTTCTGAAGAAGCCACCTGATCTGGATCTGCACTGTTTGCCATTAAGTATGTGAATCTATAGCAACAATCTGGATAAAGCAATCTGATTGGCTGAAAATTCAAAGTGGGCTCAGCATCTTTATTTATTCAGCATGACAAGGGTTAACTTACCTTCTGGGTCAAACCGACTAAATATATGTCTTGCATTGGATTCTAATGTTTCTGAAATTACCAGATGAGGATCCTGAAACATAAAGTACAACTCAAGGGGGTTGGATACACTTGCTTAATTTTCAGCCATTTTCAACAAGGGAGGCAACTTACATTGACTACCTGTCTGCTTTTCTGCATACCAAGAACTTTCTGAAAAAGGGCTTGCTCTAAAAAGAAATCATTTGCTCTTCTTTTAGTGCAGAACCTTTCTCAGAGGAGAAACAAAATACATTTGAATGAGTTAACCCCTGAAAGTGATATACTTTCAAGGGAGTTAAATTTGGGTAATTCCCCATAACCCATAGTCTTCAAACCCCCAAAAGGGTAACTGGCAAAAAGTGCAGACCCAAATCAGATGCCACAGAATGCAGCGTCTATCTGGGTCTGAACTATTTGCATTAAACACAGGAATTTCTATAAAACATAGTAATAATGAAAATTAACCAGACAACCTGCCATTGGAAATAGACCAGTCCAAAGAGTTATGGTAGAAGAGTCTTATGCACTAAACAAATAATTATTGAACATTAGCAAGGTAGGGAAGGGAGGTTATAATCATCATTCATGGATAAATGTAAATTGGATCATGTCTAGCCTTAAGTGTCTTCTAACATACACAGATTCTGATCATCCTGCACACGTGCAAAGTATCATTCAGACCTTTGCTCCGTTTTCAGGTTACAGGCCGGATACAAATATATGACTGAAAATGTTTTTTAGTATGTCCAAAGGCCAGTAACTGCAAAAGTAAGTAAACAAGAGTTATGGTTCTCATGTTTTACATGTCATCTGATAGTGGTTAACATTTCTGTAAAGTTTGATGACAATATCTCTGACAGTTTTCAAGTTGCCAAACAGACATGAGCATATGACCGAAATCACTATTTACACTGTCAAAGGGCCATAACTCCAAAAAAAGGTAACCCACATTTATGGTTCTCATTTTCCGCACATACCCAGCAGGCACATGACATTGAAACAACATCTATTCAACGTTGCTTCAACATTGAGACGTTGAATCAACATTGAATTGATGCCGTTTCAACGTTGTGTGCCCACTGGGTAATCTCATGGTATTTTTCATTTCTTTAAAGTTTTGTGAAAACATCTCGAGCAGTTTTCAAGTTACAGATAGGACATGAGTATATGACCATAATCACTATTCACACAGTCCAAAGAGCCATAACTCCAAAAGTAGATAAACAACAGTTATGGTTCATGTGTTCTGCACATCGTAAAGCAGGAGAACCACAGTTATGGTTCTTGTGATCTGCACATCTTAAAGTAGGTAAACCACAGTTATGGTTCTTGTGTTCTGCACATCCTCTCGTGGTGGAAAACATTTCTGTAAAATTTCAAATGGTTTTTAAGTTGCAGGGCACATAACATTTTTTATGTCCAAAATCACTATTTACAATGTTAAAAGGGCCATAACTCAGAAAGTAGATAAACTACAGTTATAGTTCTTGTGTTCTGCACATTGTCTCAAGACGGGAAAACATTTATGGAAAGTTTCGTAAAAATATCTTAAATGGTATTCTAGTTACTAGACAGACATGTTTTTTTTTTGTTGTTTTTTTTTCTGTTAGACAGATGGATGGACAGACAGACATTCATGGCAAAATTAATGTATTTCCCGACCTAAAGTGGGGGAGACATCAAAAAATGAAACCAGGGTTAGCCCCATCACCCATCCTACAAACCCACACAAACAGTTTTACTGTTGACCATTCTCAAGCATTATGTCTAGTTGGGCATCATTTATTCATTCTAAATGATGAAGTGTTGGTTTGTTTGTCAGTTCATGTGCTTTAGTTCAAAGAATGATATACTTACCTTAGAAAATAACACTGTTAAATGGGTTTCACTTCCTATAAGCCATACTGGGTAATGAGGATTCTTTAAATACCAACCTACCTGAAAGATAGGTCAATATGAGCAGGACATCAACTGTACAATGTGATGATGGTGATGATGATGATGATGATGATGATAATTTTTTGATATTCTACATTCTTTTCGATATTATTTAGCACTCTTGCTAAATTTTCAGCAGACAACATACTGAAAGACTTTTTAACAGAATCAGACAATTCATCAAATGTCAAATCCTATGTTCTGGGTGGAAATGAGAAAAACATCATCAATTTGTAATCTGCTGAATTAGCCCAGAGAGTGTTAAAGGTTAAGACATACTGAAATGACAGAAGGGGGATAATGAAAAGCACCATACAACAAAAACTGAAAATTTGCAGATAAAAAATTCTGATATTTTCCATATTTCTGCTCACAACATAGTCGTTACTCATTAGAACTGCCTCAATGAGGTGGTTCTAACGAGTACCCACAGTCTATGTTTTGAGCAGAAATAAGAAAAATCATGTATGTCCCTGTAAACCACAGTTTTACTATATAAAAGTGGGGTTTAAGGGGGGTCAAAATTATATAGGCATGTTTTCCTATGTCCAGTGGGATTTGAACCTGGGACCTTGAAATCCTTAGTTTGGAACACTCACCACTCAGCCATTTGAATGATTTAGCTCAATGTGAGAAAAAGGCCCTTATACTCTGGTCATCTGGCCAGTAAAGGCATAGACCAGGCTGTGCCAGTGAACCCTTACAGAATCAATGGCTACAGTAGATTACACAGCGCCAGAAAAAAAAAAGATTTTTTTTTTTCCAACCAAAAACTATTTATATTTTTCTTACTTCTTCACAAAGGGGAATACAGAATTCAATCTAGTTACAGCACATACCCCTATAAGCACACAGTCAAGCAATTCCATAGTCTTCAGATAACAGGCAGTGTAGTTTTGTCTACTTCTTTATAAAGGCATATGTCAAGCATACTCATCTGAATTGCACTGACTTGTCGATACAATTCAAATGAGTACCCACAACCAACACATGCTTTTATAAAGAAAATCAGAGAAAAAAAAAACAAAAAAAAAAACAAAAAAACACAAAAACATTGCATAAACCCCATTAAATAAGTCATTTGCTGGTCTTGTTTTAAAGCGTACTGAGTAGATGGATACAATCATATTTTACTACAAGTTTTCCCAGTAATTTTGAAAAACTTAAGCATACAGTGTAGGATTTATGTTGAATATGGTACCTACAATATATGCTTTTGTGGAAAAATAAGAAAAACATATTAATCTGAATACCCCTCTAACCTGTGACTATGGTATAACATAAGGAAGGACCATTATGACGCATTATGAGCTCATAAGAACCCCCTCTTTGTATGTCAGTATATTCTAAGGTTCTCATTAATTCTGCAATTGGATAATAAAGGTCAGACTGTGAATATGCAGGGTGATCTGGACCTGTAATGCCAGCTACTCCATCACATTGCATCACATAGGGTATATTGTCTATAAAGTCCAAATACTATGTGTAAAATGATCCTGATCGGACTATGTGCGGTCAATGGACATAATTGTTACAATGCAACGTGGAAATAACACTGTCGCTGGGGTCCAAGGCAGCAGAGTGCGTTAGAGGTGATTACCATGTTATAACTATTAGATGTATACCTGGACGGCAGCTGAAAATGACACTGATAATAAAAGAAAATGTGTCATATTTGTGTTCACCATTTTGCATATTTTCGATCCATTATCTTGTAAATTTAACCTATTGTTAATATCAAATAAACAGATTACCGCTGATTGTTTTGTTTTCATTTATAATCCCCATGCTTATCTATCATGTGTTGAAAGCATCCAGGTGAAAAAAAAAATCACATACTGTTTTCCTGCTTTGTTTGCCCAGAATCAATATCATGAATGTGGGTAACAATCTACCTCTTATAAAAATACCGCGAGGTGCATGATGATATTATTACGGGGGTTCATCTGAATGGTCTTTTGGGATTCATCTCAATGGTGCTTTGCATTATTGGCGAACAATACAATTGTATTTCCTTTTCTTATTATTAATTATTTATAGTTTTATCATCTGTTTATTTGTCATCATCTGTTTATTTGTCATCACCGTCACACTCAAGCTGTAAATGAAAACTCTTTAAGCATGAGACTCAGTCACTGTCGCACGACAACCACTTACGGTAATTTTAAAATGGCTATGCACCTGGACTGATGCAACTGCAATGGCATGTGCAATCATATTTTTGCAGCTACCTAAAACGTCTTCACTTTATCAGTCACCAGGTAGGTTGAGTGCATTGGATTGTTAACGTAACAGTAATTGATGTGAATCACAGTAAATCATCAAATTACCATGAAGCTTAAAATTAATGAAAACAAATTGCCCATCAGCAACCCCAAACCAAATCTCCATAATATCAATGCACATGCTTGGAGAAAATCTATTCACATTTACTCAAGTTATCATCCCGAAACGAAAATATGGACAACGGACAGACAGATGTCCAATATGAAACCATAAAACCCTGCCGCTATCACGTGGTGGGGTATAAAAATATGGAAATACATTGATTTAACAGTAACGTCACAAAGCGGCAAATAATTATGTCGACTGACAACATCTTTGCTTATCCTAAGTCAGTTATTAAGAGGTCCTTTCAGAGTAAATTTGCAATAATCTGCTAGCTGTCAAGCAATCTTTGTTCTTTTCTTACAAGCCAGAATCCATAAAATTTGAAAAAGTTAAATAAAGGCAGGTAACCTATATATATATATATATATATATATATATATATATATATATATATATATATGTATATATATATATATATATATATATATATATATATATATATATATATATATAAAAAAACAGTGAAAAAAAATTTCAAATTGTGGTGGTAGTTGCCCTTTCAAATTGGTTGGTCGTTTTTTTTTTCTTTTTGTACTTCTGATGTCAAATAAGATAAATTTATTTAAGACAGTAAGGAATAAGGTATCTATATTTACAGATCAGATGCAATTCCATACTGGAATTGAAAACAATTCATAGCTCCAAATCAAAGGATTATTCAAAAAAAAAAAATACCGGTATTGCACTTACTTCTTCAAACATGTAATACTCATTAGAAACAACTTGGTGAGGTACATCTGTGGACACAAATCTGTTCAAACTGTCACGTAGAGCGCTTTGTCGTAAAGCGAATCATCGATCAATATAAAAATAGGATGTTCATTTATTGTAGGCACGGTTTGTATTGGAAGGCGTGGCTTTCACGTGACATCTACCTGTCATGCGTCAGTCAATATTGGCGGGGTATCAAACAAGCCGCAATGCTAACAAATAGATATGGGCGCTCTTTTCAGTGGGGCAAATCATTGTCGAAAGACTTCAAAAGTCTTATTTTGGATGAAATGACAGACTGTTATGGTGGCAATAAGGATACAATGTTCATTAAATACGGGGCTTTCAGTAAAACTGCTGAAAAATTCAAAGTAAGTGTGAACACGGTTTCGGACATATGGAAGGAACATTGTTTGGGGATCTCCACACGGTCTGCCGGCGGCCATCGAAGCAGTTCCAAGAAATTTCATTAATGTAAAACTGACGAATTTTTTCCCTATAGTTCACTTGTATTTGAAACATGATTGATAAAAAGTATTCCCAGTTGTAATCAACACTGATGACAATTGTGTCCCATTTCACACAGGTAAAATATGGCTCCGCCCACTATGAAGCTGGCTAATCGGAGCAATGCGTATACGAGCGTGTCAAGTGTTTTTGACAATCGAGAAAATTGTAAACAATGTCAACCAAGTTTGAACGGATTAGTGTCCACAGGTGTACTTCTGACAGGTGCCCAAAGAATGTTTTTGTGGAGAAATAAGAAAAATATCCATACTTTTTGGTTGAAAAATATCTTATCTGGATCTATGGAACAGGTAAACATAATAACATTCTGTGACTAGATGCATGATGTTGTTATTGGCCAATGGATGCATGAGTGAAAGTTGAGAAAAATCTCAATACTGAAAATCTACTTTTTCAGTAGTGAAATATAGGTTTTTCTATTATTTGTATCGTCAGATAAAACTTTCCAATACTGAATTCAGTATCACTACTAAAATCTTTCACCCATATGGATGTGTTAACTTCTTTACTCACTTCACAGTATCTTAAATGTTCCATAAATGTTAAAAACCCTATCTTCGCTCTTTTAGAAACACCACATAATTCTGAAATAAAAATAAGGAAGCATGTAGGATAAATGATTCCTCCATATTACCTCCCTGCGGCAGCCTCAGTGGCCCAACAGGATGTGCGTCTGACTGATGATCAGGAGGTCACAGGTTCAATCCCAGCAGGGTATGGCAACATTGATCATGTAATATTTTCTAAGGTCATTCTCTCCCATCTGCAGATTCAAGAAGGGCAGTTGTCAGTTTCTGGCAAAACTATGTGCACAAGTACTTCTTAACCGGTAAGAGGACCTAGCCTGTCCTGGAAAAGTGGGGTAAGGTAAACTGACTGTGCCTGACATGACCTTAATGGGTTGACTGAGCTTAAAAGCCTCAACTCAATCAAAAATCCATATTACTTATTTTCACTGATGTATGCAGTTAAGTGCCCAGATGCTTAATTGACAGAATTTTTGGACTGAAGTTTTATGGCCTAGTTTGTTAAGGTCATGTCAATCCAGTCAATTAACCTACATGTACTCACACTTTTTTCTGTACAGGCATAGTCCTCTAAGCAGTTAACCAGTACTCTGTGCACATACTTTTGACATTAAATGACAACTGCCATTCTTAAATCAGCGGAAGGGGGAAAATGACCATAGAAATTATTTTATAATCAATCTCCATGTAATTTTTTGCAGCCAAGCTTGCAACTCCTGGATCTGCTGTCAGGTTCATTACCAACTGCGCTTTGGTGCCCAGCAGTTGACTGATTATATCATGGTTATTGTACAATCACAAATTTATGATTTGCCAAAATATTTATGAAATGTTTGAGAAATTAGACTAACTGCACTTAATGTAGCCGATTCTTAGAGTTTGGAAACACATGAAATATAAATATAAAGGATATCTTTATTTCTAAGTGTTACTTTGCACAAACTATCAACAAATATTGATAGCCTAGAGTAAACTGGTGATATTTTGTCAGAATATACTTATTTGTTTAACCATTACCACTCTCTGGACAAATTCAGCAGACAACAAATTGAATGTATTATTCTTAATTTTCCCAGAACATAGACTTTGAAAATTCATGCAAATTGTCTCCTAAGGAGACAATTTGCATGAAATGTCAAAGCCAATTTTTCCGCAAAAAAGAAGAAAGGTATTTCAAAATGTTGCCTGCTGTAATTTTTCCCATCATGCAAAGCGTGAAAGGCTAAAGCATTTTATCTACTTACTTAAGCCACAAACTTCCTTGTCATTATCCCATACATTAGAGACTCCTTTACCCGTAATTAACAAGTTGATCAAACTTTGACTGAAAATAAACAACACGAATAATCATTATTACCATTCTCATAATACCCTACATATCTTGAAATTTGAATACTGGTGATGTGTTTGACTATTACCACTCTCTGGGCTAATTCAATGGAGGACAAATTGATGATATTTTTTCTTATTTTTCCCATGAAATAGACTCTGACCGTTCATGCCAAATGTCTCCAGATCTGCTGACATTTCAGACAAACTGTCTCCAAATTTGCATGAAATGTCAAAGACTATTTTCTAAGAAAATGAAGAACAATATTTCAAAATGAAGCCTGCTAAAATTTTTACCCAGCATGCTCTATAAAGGGATTGTAGAACAGCAAACAAGAGTATCAGAATAGAGAAAATGTATAAGTGTATTGTGGGTAGTCATTTGAAGCACCTCTAGCATATCAATACTTTTTTACCAAATGGGGTGCTATAGCAGCTAAATCTTAACCATGTCATCAGAAAAGAAATCTTCAGGGCACAGGAACAGTGATGGCTCAGATCAGCTTGTATTGCCTAATCATGTACATGTGCTTTGTTATTTGCAAAAACAAGTTTCAGTATTTGAGATGCTATTTTAAAACAAAGAGCAAAGGGTTCCTATCAAATTCCATGGATGTAACTAATCTGAGTACTGATCATTCCAAGGTAGTTCCTCTGTTGTAGTTCTTCTTTGTTCTAGTGTTGGTGCTTTCATAAATTGAGTTGTCATTCTATGTTCCTCATCTTGTCCCTTATCGAAGCCTCAGGAAGGCTGTGCTTCATGAATGTGACATTTCCTACATGATTATTTATCTTCACTTTTATTTGTTCATTCCATTATGTACACCCTAAACTGTCTTGTTTTGCAAAAAAAAAAAAAAAAAAAAAAAACAGTTAAAGTTTCATTAAGTTTATTAAGATAACACTGAAGATTTGGTCATAATTTAACCTGTCTGAGCATGACTCTTACCATATATTATACTTTATTGTATGTATTTGGTCAGACAGGCCTGAGCAAACAGTGTAGACCCAGATGAGATGCCGCAAATGCGGCATCTCATCAGGGTATACACTGTTTGCCACTCATCCAGCTATTTTTAGACACAACAGTGGGTAGTAAACTGTACTTGTTCAAATTTTAGATTAAAGTTTCACATGGCATATTAAAATAACACTACAGGCCATATGGTGATAAGGCCTTTTACTTTTCCTGTTTAAGAAAATCACTGTAATTTTATCATACTGTCAAGTCAAACCCCTTTCTCTAGATCAATGAATTTTTCAAAAACAGACAAAAACAATAACAAAATTAAAAAAAAAAAAAAAAACAGAGAAAAAATAACATGTCTGACTGCAGACCCAGGAGAAAATCCCAGTTCTGCCACATAACTTTCGTAGGGATTCATCGTGAAATAATTGCTACGATCATTCTCCCTCTTCTAAATCCACATGGCCTTTCGCTTGCAAGTCGAGAGCACTAACCACTAACCCACACAGACATGTCAAAAATGTTGTTAATGAACTATGTACTTGACTATGTTGTCCACAGATCTTTTTAATTGCAGAAATGAGTTCAGACTTTACATAACCTTGTATTATAAACTTTGAGGAGCGACAGTCCAGGTAATGGCATAGCATTAGTTAAGGCACTTTTTTCAATCCAAAAGTATTGATATTTTTCTTATTTCTGCACGAAAACATATGTTGTGGGTACTCATTAGAAGTTTTCGTGCAGAAATAAGAAAAAATATTTACTGGATACCCACCCTTATCTAGACCTATGTAATGGTTAAGAAAAATTATCTGAAATCATCAACTCAGTTATGCCCCATCTGAAGCTATACAATATTTACCTTAGGATTCGGACAGACAGACCTGAGCAAATAGTGTAGATCCAGACCAGATGCTGCAGAACATGGTGTCTGATCAGGGTCTACATACACTGTCTGCCACTTAACCAGCAGCTTTCAGACACATCACCAGGTAGAAAAATAGACGCTCAATCGTAGAAAAATAGACGTTCAAATTTTAGGACAAGTATGATAAGGAATTAATGTGTCTGAATAGTTAACCCTTTCAGCCCAACAGACCAAAACCAATACATGTGCAAAGAGTGTAGATCCAGATGAGACAGCTCATAATGAGCAGTCTCATCAGGATCTACACTGTTTGCCATTCTGTTTCTGATGTTAGACTAAACCCCTATTTGTATCAGTGGACATGTCCAAACTCAAGAACGGAAAAGTCCACTTCAGAAACTCAGGGATGAAAGGATTAAGGTAAAGGTGCTTTGCAAGAAGAATCTGACATACCTGCCATGGCCATGTATACCGTCTATAAGGGCTGTACCAGGATCCTCAACTTCATTTTTTATCTGTTCTACACCCTGAAAACAACATCTCAAGATCAGGCACCGAGGTTATAAACCTTCTTTTCATGCTCAACATAGCAGAGCATGAAATTTGTCCTGCCAATAAATCTCGAATTACTGATAATTGCAAATTCTTTCTTGCTAAACATAGCTAAGCATGAACATTTCTCTGCTAATAAATATGAAAATGCCAACTATTGTTGGCATTTTCATATTTATTAGCAGAGAAAATTTCATGCTCAGCTGAGTTGAGCATGAAAAAAAGTTGGGGCCAGAACTCCAGATAAGGTACATTTCTTTTAAACAAAAAACAATTTTTTTTTTTTTTACACTTAAAAACAATGAAAATTAATAAAGAATGGCTTATAAGATATCCTACACAAGGTAACATCACAGACAGATAGACTGACAATGTGAAAATGGTATACCTCATACAGACAGTGTTTGCGGGGTGGAGGTTAAAATCATGTCACTTCAACTATCACTTTATCGGTAGCTATGAGTACATCAAGAAAATTTGTAAGCAACTTTGATACAGATAAATAGAGCATTCGGAAACTTTTTTTTTTCCTTAATTTTACATCAAAACATATGTGGTGAGAACTCATTTGAATTGCCTCATTGGCACAATTCCAATGAATACCCACAAGATAATTTGCAACAACCAAAACACATCCTATGGCTACTCAGTGGAATTGCCTTGATGATGCAATTCCAATGAGTGACCACAAGATATGGTTCAGAGCAAAAACAACAAAATTATCCTTGAATTATCACCTTACCTAAATATTGCAATGAGCACTACACGGAAATAATCTTACCTTTGTTAATATTATAGAATAGAGATAAAGGAGAACACCAGATGCTTGTTGGTAGTGAGACATTTTTGACTTTATATTTCTTCTCATAGTCTCCTCATCTTCACACTGAACACATCTGCAAAAAAAAAAAAAAAAAAAAAAAAAAAAAATCCTAAAAAATGCAAAGCATTTACTCAAGTATACTTTCAACACAAAAGCCAGTTTACTGCAAGCATCTATCAGTTACTCAAGTGGATAAAAACCAGTATGAGCTTTGTTTGATTTAATTTGTGGAGTTTTATGGCCCAGTCCACACCATAACGGTCACATCAAGCCAGTCTGTTAACCTACCATCACTTTTTCCTGGGCAGGTTAAATCATGATGTGGTTAATCAGTTCTTTATGCACATACTTCTACACCCCTGTTTCACTTGCATATAGGTAAACTTGCAACCCAGTATTGCACATTTTTGCTATGTTTTTGAGACCTGAAGAGTCTAATATCAAAAGCACGTTTGTATTCTGCCTGTCAATAATTTATGTTTAGAGCTGCTCTAAATTTAGCAGGAGTTTCAAATTGCTCCTTTGAACTGTTACACTGTTAAAATTTTAAGGCAAACTACCACCTTTTTTCACTTGGGACAGCTTGCTCAACTTACCTTAACTGAGAATGGAACATCTCTTGGTCTAATCGTAGCCTTTTACAGGAGCTCTCTCCTGTGTCTGAGTTATTTCCCTTATTAGAAGTATGCGAGTCATCGTTACTGGTTTGAAACTGCTCGTCAAGGGAGACAACTGAGAAACTACCAGAAGACACATCATGCAGAATGTCACCAAGGGCTTTCGACAATAATTCATAAGCCTCTTCCCCTGCAATTGAAATATATCACATCAGATTACAGGGAATGGATACATCTGGTAGATTATCATCCATTTTGACAAGGGAGACAACTTTGGTGACTAAACTGTTTGCTTTCCTGTACATCAATCCCACCACTAGAAAGGGTTACTCTAAAAGGAAAGAATTTGCTCCCATGGGGAGCAAATTCTTTCCTTTTAGAGTCATCCCTTTTCAGAAGTGAGGAAAAACAATTCTGACAGTTGTGTCCCTTGAATATGTATCAATTCCCTTTAAATATTCAATGGTTTAAGTCAAGTAAAAATTGATTAATTGCCTACTTACTTTTTTGGTTGACTTTTACTGATACAAAACAATTTTGTTTGTGTTGAGGTTTTACGGCCCAGTCAACCCATTTGGGTCCTGTCGACCTGCTCAGTTTACCTAACCACACTTTTACTGGGCAAGCTTAGTCTTCTAAACAGTTAACCAGTATTGTGCACATTCTTTCGCCAGAAACTGACAACTGCCCTTCTTGAATCTGTGGAAGGGAGAGAATGGCTGTAGAAAATATTCCATGTTCAATCTCCACAAAAGAATGCTGCTGTTCCCTGGCAGGGATCCTACCTTCAACCACCTGATCACCAGTCGGATTTGCATCCAACTGAGCCACAGAGGCCAGCTTGTCATAAAACAAACGGATGATTTGGTCAGTGAGACAATTTTAACATGAAGCTATGCATATTCTTGTAAAGAAATAAGAAGATTCTTAGCCTCACTGAGGCCATTCTAATGAGTAATCATAACATACTTCTTGGAGCAAGGAAATTGTGTTGAGGTTTTACGGCCCAGTCAACCCAATGGGGTCATGTCGAGCGCGGTCAGTTTACCTAACCACACGTTTACTGGGCAGGCTTAGTCCTCTAAGCGGTTAACCAGTATTGTGCACATTCTCTCGCCAGAAACTGACAACTGCCCTTCTTGAATCAGCGGAAGGGAGAGAATGACCATAGAAAATATTTCATGATCAATCTCCACGAAAGAATGTTGCCGACCTCGGCGGGGGTTGAACCCGCGACCTCCTGGTCTCCAGTCGGACGGCCCATCCAAGGAGCAAGGAAAAAAACATTAAATATAACCAGCTATGAAGGCAACTCTATTGAGAACTCACAACTTAGTTTTCATTGACAAATAAGAGATATTTATCTGTATACCCATCATCTAGAGCTACCAAACAAAACTAAAAAGGTTTCAGAGGACTTGTTAAGGAGAAGTATATGGGGATAACTTTTCTTATTTCTCCATAAAAACGCATCTTGTGCAGTGATTTATTTACAATTTTATGAAAATGCGTCCCAGGACTCGCTTGGGCTATATAAAGTGAGTCCTACTAGAAAATCATTGAGTCCATTGCAGAATTTTCTACTATAACTTTGTGAGTCCTGGGACTCGCTGAGATTTAAAATGTGAGTCCCAAAGCAAAAATTTGAGTACAGGACTCAGGATGCGCAGGTAAAAAAATCACTGCTTGTGGGTACTTATTAGAAGTGCCTTGCTGAGGCACTTCTAATAAGTACCCACAATATGCTTTTATGGTGAAACTGAGAATATTACCCCACAATTACCATCAAACATTCCTCCTATATAAGTCCACTGGACTGTTCATAAATAGTAATCACCTGTAATTGTTGACAGGTCCTCCCTGGCAGTATCACCGAATATAGCATTTTTAATTATGAATCCCTGGACTGGGGCAATAACTGCACATGGTCCTCCCTCATACTGCACCAGGGCAGTCTTCTCGTGCTCACTGAATACAAACCCTGTAAAAAAATAAATAAAATAAGGGGACCTAGCACACTTGACAGATTTTTTTGCCATTATTAAAAAGGGGGACAATTTTTTAAACTTCCTTTTCAGAAGGGACTAAAATAATTTAGAAAGTTGTCTCCCTTGAAAGCGTATCAATTATTCCCTGTAACCTAACAACACTCGGTTTAAACTGGATATCAACTAACTGACAATTTGCCAAGTCTGTCAAGAGTGAAGTTGTTCATCAATGAATAAAAATGAGTTAATTCATATATTTATAACACTTAGCATGCTGGATAAACTAAAACTATCAGCAGACACCACTTTGAAATACTTTTTTTTTCCCCCAAAAAAATACAGGCCTTGACATTTGTTGTCTTTAGAATTTGCCCAGAGTGTGCTAAGTTTTAAGAACATTTTTATATATTTCAAAAATCACACAAGAACTACTGTAACACTCTTTATACGAAACAACAAATGAAATACTGATGATATTTAAAGAAAAATAAACATAAAAACATGCTAAGTATTCCTTGGAGGAATTAAGAAGGGGTATTTAGTGAAAATCCTGAGATAATTTTCTCCAGTTGCTCCATAAAAACATATGCTGTGGGTACTCATTAGAAGCGCCCCACTGAGGTGCTTCTAATGAGTATCCACAAATGTTTTTATAGAAAAAGAAGAAAAATTATGCCAGATTTATCATCAAATACTCCTCCTTAACAATTCCTTTTTCCTGCTTTTTTCATGCTACAACCCTTATTTTTATAGTATAATATCACCCACTTTCAATGCCTTGCCTGATTTGTTAATTGACTATTTTAGTGCAGTTTAGACACCCTTTATTTGTCTGAAGAGTGGGTGATAAAATACTGCATTTACCCTAAGTATTTGGACAGACAGGTCTGAGCAAAGTTCGTCAAACTGTATAGATCTAGATCAGAGTCTACACTGTTTACCACTCATCCAAGAGTTTATCCGATATGTCAACAGGTAGTAAAATGGACTAAATCAAAGAACAGGACAAGTATGGTAATGAATTAAGGTGTCTGAATACTTAGGGTATATACGGTAGGCCCAGTTCTTAGATAAATCGGTTCAATAAGTCCTTTTTAAGGCACGATTTGTTTGAGTTGAGTTTTAACGCAGTAAGCATGAGATCCATAGGACCTGGTCATGTTAGGTGCAACCAATCCTCGCTCTTCTTCCTTATGTTAGCTGTAAAGCCCCATGCAAAAGAGTAGCAAGAACCAATTTTTAGACAGGCTTTGGCACTTCCCAGCTGGGAATTGAACCCTCAATCTTCTGCACTGAAGACGAATACTCTTCCAACTGAGCCAATAAGACCAGTTTCTACAGTAGTGAATACCTTGAGTCCACCTTGAGAAAACATCATCTTTTAGATTACTGCCCCAAAGCAGCTTCTTCACTTCCTCTAGAGTATGTTCATCAATTTTGCTGGACGATGAAGCCATTATTCTATTAATAAAAAGGAAGACATAGCTTTGATAAGGCATGTGTTGCAACAAAAAAAGTACTGATACTTTCTTTATTTCTCCAAGAAAGTATGTAGTGAGTTCTCATTAGAAGCACTTCACTGAGTACCCACAACATGTTTTCTTATCTAGATCTAGAGCAATGAAAAAAATATTCAAGGGTCAAGCTGGCTCAGAAATTTAAGGAGAAGTGACTTCTCCCTCCAGACAAAACAGGGAGAAGTTTTATAGGATGATGGAGAAGTCAGGACTCTGTTAACCTATAACCTTACTGAAAGCATGACACTTAAGGACTCTCGACTCATTTTGCCGCATTGTCTTGGGAATTAAAAAAAAGGGAAACAGTTTTTACTGTAGAGCTGTTAATTCCTTAAATGATCCACAGAAACACAGACGTGAGTAGGGCAAAAGCATCATATCTGCACCCGTATCTTTTTGAAAATTGATCTTCTCAGTCAAAACATCAAGATCTGATAAGCTATAAACATAAAGATTAAAAAAGAAATTTGTTAGCTAAAATGTCTGTCAACTTTTAAACTTAGTCTTTAGCATTTTTAATGCTGTTTCTGACCAATTTTCAGCATGTAAATGGTTCATTTATGAAAAAACGGACACCCACGAAAACTGATGACATTGACGAAAATGATCTTTTGGTCACTTAGTAGGCGAACAGTTTTCCTCCAAAACTTCTTTAACCACATTAGACTTTTATTTTGTGGCATTTCTGATACTTCTAACAGCTTTTTTTTTTTCAAAAGAATTTTACCATTGCATGTTTGTTCAATTTTTACTGGATTTCTCCTCACAAAAAGTTTGTTTTGCACAAGTATTAGCTTTTTCAAAAGTTGCAAAAATCGAGGGCGAAGTTTTTGTCACCCTCAGGGCTTCCCAGGGCGACTTAAAGCCCTCAAGGGCAACTATTTCGCCCCAGTCGCCCCGTAGCTTGATTCCTGATATTGATTTAGAAATCTGGATACTCTTCTTTCTGGAGCTTTGCATGTATCCACATTCCAGATAAGAAGAGGTATCTAGAAAATATTTTTCTGTTATTTCTTTTCAGTCAGTAGTTATCCTACAGTCAGTCCTTATAAGCAAAATTACTAAAATATTTATAAGTTTTAGACTTAATTTTCTTTTCTTTTCTAGCATAACATTAACTCCAGATTGAGGCATTTCTAATGAGTACTCACAACATATGTTGTCATGGAGAAATAAAACATTTTTCTGATACCCCTCTTATCTGGAGCCAGGTAGAAAATATTTCATGATCAATCTCCATGAAAGAATGTTGAGTCACCAAGGCTGGCAAAATATATTGGCGAGAGGGAAACAGCTTGAGAATCCCTCACTTTCTTCTGTTTAATTTTTTTATGTTTGCTAAATTCAAGATTTAGCCACTCACACAGATGAGGTAATAATCTTCATTGAACAGTTGAGTTTAATAGTATTAAGCATCCTTAAAACTTTGGGATAGTATCATATATGCCTGCAAGTACATACAGATGAATTATAGTTTATAATTTAGGATCTCCAAGCTCAGCTACACGAAAGTGCGGTAGCTCATTTGTGAGCACACTGGCTTCTTGAGATATAAGGATCAATTCAAGGTGTAGGCAAGGGAATTTTGGTGTCCAAATCACTTTCCTTCATGTCAATTACAGGGATGACCTGAAAACAGTGTGCCTTCCTTCAGATCAGGACATTAACTGGGGGCCCCGTCAAGGGAAAGTCACCCCCATGCAGGTACCCTACAGTTATTCAAAATTGTAACTTGTATGCCTTCATCCTGCAACCCTGATCTGCCCAAGATATCCGCGAGGGCGAAATGCAGTATGGATACTATAAGATAGATCAATGAAAAAGTGAAATAGAGATTTGTTGAAAATCACAGGATCTCGATTGTGCATAAACAATTAAGCAATGTCTTGTACTGCAAGCACAATATGACTGATTAAAGGAATAAAACTATCTTCACATACTGGCTTAATTAAAACCTGTTCGTAACAAAAACGACGGATTCAAAAACTGTTTACTACAACTTTAACTGTTCAACTGCTTCAAGAAGTTACAATTGCCGCCATGTTGTTACTTTCGACTGGTTGGTGGTCTAATTGATAAAGCGAAACTTCCCATATTGGATAGAATCGGACCGCATGTCGACGTTAGCTTACACGATGACTGCCCTAATTTGAATTTTGATTAAAATATATTGAGCCGAATAGCATATTTCTTTCTCTCTGTCTTTATTTCTTCTATTTTTCTCTTGTTTATTTCGTTCGCTTATTCTTTTCTGCCATTCTACTGGCAGGTTGTGCTGTCGAACAGTTCCAAGTATACAAAATCTTAAAATACAGCTACAAGAGGTCATTCCTTTAAGTTACATAAAAGAAGATTTAGGTTGAATGTTCGTGCAAACGTTTTTAGTACCAGAGTTGTCAGCGTATGGAATGATCTTCCGGATAATATAGTAAATGCACCCTCCGCGAATGCCTTTAAAAACAGACTCAATAAACACTGGCACGGCACCCTTACAAGTTTGAACCAGCATGTTACCAGTCAGGCCGGGATATCGTGGGTTCGAATCCTGCTCGTCGAGGCAATTTTCACACCATTAGTACGCCTAGCTCATACTCGACGTGCCCTGGGTTGAGTATAAAGTGGACAGGGCGGCGCTTGGTGACAGACAGCGGCACCAAGTGGGCATGGATGATCCATTAAAGCAAGGCTGTACAAATACATGTGGATAACAATCGCCGCTGCCTCTATGTGCATCGGGTGCCTGGTAGCGGTACAAATCCGCACGACAAATATGACCATTACCTCACTTGGATGGGTGGCTAAATTTAAAATCTAATTCGAAAGAAAAAATAAATAAATAAATACCACTGGATAGGCCATTAAAACGATCTAAAAGCAGACTTCTGAGTCATTAATCTAAATATTACATTTAAAATATATGAAAGATTTTTTTTTTTTAATTTGATTACATCAAAATTTCATCATTTTTAAATAATGCTTACTTGAAATAGAAAATCTGAATCATTTCATATCAATAACGTATTTACTAACCATTAAAATTTACCAACTTTGAATGAAATTCACTAGAGGAAATAATTTGAGCCGCATTGTGACATTACGAAAACATGCCTATTCCAATATACTGAAAATTGTATCACCAAAAATGAAATTTTCAGATAAAAAAAAATATTATATATTTTTATATTTCTGCTCAAAACATAGATTGTGGGTACTCGTTAGAAAGGCCTCGACGAGGTGATTCTAACGAGTACCCACAATCTATGTTTATGAGCAGAAATAAGAAAAATGCGGCATACCCCTGTAAACTCCAGTTTTACTGTATAAAAGTGGGATTTAAAGGAGTCAAATTATGTAGGCATGTTTTCGTGATGGAAAACGTACATGTGCGCCCAACGAAGACTGAATTCAGCCTATGCATCCGTACAGTTTGATCGTCTGTTCAGAATTTTCATTGTCCACATCAAGAAACTTCTAATTATTGACTATCCTAAATGCTCCTATAGTGAAATTTCTGACCAGACTGTGCAAAATGCTGCTGATCTGAATCTTCACTGGGCGTACATGTCCGAACGTGCATTACATACGTTTTCTGACATGGTTAAATTGCTAAATTTTACTTTTTAAGTTAAATTTAATGAACATGTGCAGCTGGTTAGATTGTCCCTCTGTGTATCTTATTCCGGGGGACAAGGCAGGCTACATACATGCCTTCTTGTCCCATCTGGGTTATTCAAGATGTCTCTGCGGATAAGATACTGTAGTCGGTTTATCTTATACCGGAGACAAGATGTATGACCTATGGTATGGCTTCTTGTCCTCACCCAAATATAGCATTTGAGATCCAAACTAGTAATTTATCGAGTATATGATTTTTTTTCCCAATCTACCCTTTGCTCCTCTGTGAGATCAAATTTGTGACGATAACTGAATTTCACACACTATTCTTTATTTTTCCCATATATTACATCACCAAGGCGATACAATTTCTTGTTTTGCGCCAAACTTGTCATTAATCAGTATCCTAATTCTATGTTTGGCTTACAATACTTCACAGAATTTATCAGATTTATTCTTCGGGTAGTTGTATTTGACGAGACCGCGCGGAAAAAGACAGGACCAAAATAACGGGAACAAAGTTTTATCACCCAGGAGAAGCCTTTATTCTTCATGGAATTGAATGATTTTGGAAGGCTTATCAATTATAGAATTTTTTTTTTCAAAATGCATATAAAAGAACAATTTCAAATCTTTCTTGTTACTAAGGAAATATTGCCAATTGAATTGGCCCACGTGGCCAGAAAGATGGGACCGAATTTTTGCGCAAATGACCATGTCCTAAATTTCTGCAAGTATCGCCAAAATAGTAAATAACAGATAGATTTTATAGTATTTGCTAACTAGAATCACTCTAGGGATTTCTCAAGCCGCAAAGTATTGAAAGTTTTTGCATCAGTTTTCGAAATATCAAAATCAGAATATATTACTGATGATCGATCAGGGCCAACGATTGAGAAAAAAAAAAAAAAAAAAAAAAAAAAAAATGGAAAGAGAAAAGTCCAGGGAGTGCCACAATCACAAACCGCAACCCTTCCCAAACACCAAGAGGAAGAGGAAACAGACAAAAAAAGGTAAGAGAAAAGTCCAGGGAGTGCCACAATCACAAACCGCAGCCCTTCCCAGACACCAAGAGGAAGAGGAAACCGACAAATCCAAACAAGCACAAATCGATCAAACGTGCGAAAAGCACTAAGATTAGTTCTCTCTTCCCCAAGCGAGGTAACCGCAATGCCAAAAGGACCGAAAAACACAAGAACAAAACAACACAAGGCAAGATATACAACAAATCGCCTCGCAGAACAAACCACAAAGTACCAAAGAGTAAGACTAACACCGGGACCACCGCCTTAGAACGGTAAAGCAGAATAAACCACCGGGGGGTTTAAAGCACTTTTACAGCTAACCAACTTCACCCTGGGTCCCGATGCTACTCTTAATACAGAAATACATAAAAATTCGGTTCGCATAAAGGCTTTCAACTCAGTCCATGCATCAGAGCGAAAACATAAAAATCAAATTAATCACTATAATAAACAAAGACGAGTACTCATGGCTAGTTCTATTTATATGCCAGAGTAAATGAAAACCAATAGTTGAACCACGGCGGGCCAAGCCAAAGACATATCGTCAAGCCCCAACCTACTGGTTAAAGTTTTACGAAGAGGTCATTGAGCCTGAGGCCCGAACCGCCGTCGTGCAATTAAAGAGTGAAGCATAGCCATCAACAATGATTGGGTTTACAACTAGGCATGCAGTCTGCCGCATAATATCCAGGCTATAGCCAATTCTTTTATAATGGTTAATAAGTTTTCTGAATTGCTCCGAAAAGTTAGATTTACCTACAATATTTCTAAATCTGTACACTAAGTCACCGTAAAATTCTGGTTCCGCTATACCTTGTTGCAGAAGTGTTTTCAGACTGACGCTATATTTTTCTAACAAGGCACTGTGTCTGCGATAAAATTTCGAAAACGCCTTATGAAGTTTTACAAACGCAAATCGAACAAACGTACGAAAAGCACTAAGATCAGCTCTCTCTTCCCCAAGCGAAGCAATTGCAATGCTAAAAGGACTGAAAAAACACAAGAACAAAAATAACACAAGGTAAGAAATAAAACAAATCGCCTCGTAGAATAAACCACAAAGCTACAAAGAGTAAGACTAACACCGGGACCGCCGCATTAGAACGGTCAGTAGAATAAACCACAAAGCTACAAAGAGTAAGACTAACACCGGGACCGCCGCCTTAGAACGGTCAGTAGAATAAACCACGGAGGGGTTTAAAAAAAAGTAAGAGAAAAGTCCAGGGAATGCCACTATCACAAACTGCAGCCCTTCCCAGACCCCAAGAGGAAGAGGAAACCGACAAATCTAAACAAACACAAACCGAACAAACGCACGAAAAGCAATAAGATTAGCTCTCTCTTCCCCAAGCGAGGTAATCGCAACAATAAAAGGACAGAAAAACACAAGAACAAAACGACACACGGAAAGACACACAACAAATCGCCTCGTAGAATAAACCACAAAGCAACAAGGAGTAAGACTAACACCGGGACCTCCGCCTTAGAACGGTCGGTAAAGCAAACCACCGGGGGGTGGGGGGGGGGGGGGGGGTGGTGTTAAAACACTTTTACAGCTAGCTAACTTCACCCTGGGTCCCGATGCTACTCTTAATCCATAAATACATAAAGATTCGGTTCCCATAAAGGCTCCCAACTCAGTCAATGCATCAAAGCGAAAACATAAAAATCAAATTAATCACTATAATAAACAAAGACGACAAAGACGAGTACTCATGGCTAATTCTACTGTATGCCAGTAAAGCACTTTTACAGCTAGCCAACTTCACCCTGGGTCCCAATGCTACTCTTAATACAGAAATACATACAAAATAATTCGGTTCGCATTCTAGATCTCACAAGTGATGTGAATCTAACGACAGAGTCCTCAGAACTTTCAGCAGAGGATATTATAGATGCAGGGAGTGCATTCCAATCTTTTATGGTGACTGGGAAGAAACTATACTTGTAAATGTCAGTTCTAGCATATGGCACTTGAAATGCCACTGGATGCTGATTCCTACTGCGCCTATTTGAGGATTGAAGGTCGTCACAAGGTATACTAGCTCTACCTTTCAGACCTTTGAATAGCAATATAAGTTTACTACCTTTGCATCTCTTGTGAAAAGACTCCCACCCTAACTGTTCAAGAATGCTAGATATACTTCCAGTTTCAAAGCTGTAGTCACCAGTCAAAAACCCAGTTGCACGATTCTGAATCTTTTCTAATTCTTCCTGGACAACTATTCCATGTGGGTCCCAAACAGGGCTAGCATACTCCAGGATTGGTCGCACCAACTCCTTATATGCCATTTCCTTAACATTTTGGGTGGATGACGATAGGTAACGTCTTAGGAAACCAAAAGTTCTGTTAGCTTTTCTGCAAACATTGCTTACGTGAGTATTCCAAATCCTTAGAAATCGTCACATCCAGATATTTAATATTATCCACATTTGCGAGGACTGCTCCCTCTATGGAGTAAACTGCATTGATCTTTTGGATCCGTTTCCTAGTAAGCTGCATAATGTTACAATTCATAGGCTGATATCTCATACCCCATTTGCTGGCCCATTTGCCCAGTTGATCAATATCATTTTTGAGTTTCGATGTGTCTTCAATGCTGTCAATCTGACTATAGCTGACACAGTCATCAGCGAACAGACGACTCTCAGACAGATGCCCATTGCAATTTTCCACCATTGATTAAAACCCAATGAGTGTGTGACGTCACGTTATATATTATATAAGACGTTATATATTATATAAGATATCTGTTATATTAAATCAGATATCTGATTTATAGAACAAATAGTAAAACGGCTTGCTGGCAAGTTGTTTTACTATTTATTATGCATTATGTCAGATATGTAATATAGGATATAAGATATCTAATATAGCATATAAGGTATCTGAATTAGTATATCAAATATCTTATATCCTATTTTAGATATCTTAAATCCTATATAAGACATCCGATATATGATATTAGACGTCGTATTTAATTCCACGTATAAGATATCTTATTTACCATATAAGATATATTATTTGTTAAATAAGATATCTCATATCCTAAAATAGATATCTGATGTACTAAATAAGATATCTGATATACTAAATGAGATAACTTATTTAATTGAATTAATGAGATATCTTCTTTAGCAAATAAGATATCTTATATCCTATATAATATATCTTACATAGCATATCAGACATCTTATATAGCATGTAAGATATCTTATATGTCAATTAAGATATTTTATATAGCATATCAGATATCTTATAAAGCATATCAGATATCTTAATTGACATACAAGATATCTTATTTATGTAAGATATCTGTATGGCAAGCTGTTTTACTATTTATCATGCAAAATAGATATATTATATCAGATATCTTATTTACGATATAAGATATCTAAGATAGGATATAAGATATCTGATATACTAATTCAGATATCTTTTATCCTATATTAGATATTTTATATTCTATAGAAGCTATCTGATAATATATATGAAACACCTTATTAATTTATTTATTTGCTTTAATTCCACATATAAGATATTTAATTTACCATGTAAGATATCTTATTTGTTAAATAAGATGTCTAATATATATTAATATAGATATCTGATATACTAAATAAGGTATCTGATATACTAAATGAAATATCCTTTTAGATTGAATAAATCAGATATCTTCTTTAGTAAATAAGATATCATATCCTATATAAGATATGTTATATATCTTATATAGCATATTAGATATCTTATATGTCAATTCAGATATCTTTATATAAATATATGAGATCTTATATAGCATATAAGATATATTAATTGACATTATATATATATATATATATATATATATATATATATATATATATATATATATATATATATATATATATATATATATATATATATATATATCTTATCTTATCTGATATATTAAATCAGATACACTTATATAATAAATAGTAAAACGGCTTGCTGGCAGTTATGGAGATATCATTTAAACATTTCCACTTATTAACAATTTAGTTTAGATGTTATGTTCTAGTAAAAAGCGTCAAAGGACATGAACTCAGTCGTGTTAGTTTGATCTTCGTTTTTTCGTTTTCACCGAAACCTGGTACATTTGGGTCGTTTCGGTATTTTCTTTTTCTGTTGATCGATTTGTGGATTAGACTGCTCCACATGACCTCGTAGAACGAGTCAATCTTTACGATAGTAAATTTGTCGAACTGTGAAGCAGTCTATTTGTGGATTTCAGATCCAAACTAGTAATTCTGGTTCTCGCTTGAGGAAAGGAAATGTACAAAGCGAACATACCATACCAGAGCCAGTATTGTTGTGCATTTGTCAAAAAGTATTTTATGGGTTTAGTTCTCTGATCTCAGTGTCCGATGAATCAGGTATTTTAGCTACCCGTAAGAAAATGCACAGGCCCATAATAATGACCAGCCACTTAGCATTAACTCCTGTCATTTAGAAGAAAGGCAAAAAAACTTGGGTACTTCCAACACTCAACTGCTGTTTAGGCGAACGTAGACCCTTGGGCCTGAAACGTTTTTAGGAAGTTGGGTTATAATAATAACAAATAAATAAAAGCTAAGAAAAACATGGTTTCTCTTTTACAAAGTTATCCACTTTCTTTCAATACAGCCATGTCCTAAGGACATGGACAGTGCAGCATAACAAAGCATGAACAGGAACTCTGATCACAGGAGCTTGAAGTTCTGTCCATAAAAAATTAATAATGTCCAAAATCAAAAGTGACGGTAAGCCATTTTGTAAGAAATGGCCAGGAGTGCAAGCGTTTTTGCGGCACCTTTGAAATGCTAACATCATAGAATCTTAGCGAGTACCGACTGTGTCCAGTGAAAATATATATCAAAATATCAACCGAGGCATAGATAATTTTTGCTGACATATCAGCGAGACGCATTAAACAGCGATTAAAAAATGTTAAAAACTGATGACAGCCATTGCGTGTCCAGTTTCCGGTATGATCGGTTGGAATTCTGTCTATGTCGCTCTTGGGTAAAATCTGTTTTCAAAATTATGACGATTTCAAGAAATAAATTTATTTGAATACTTAGATGCTCTCAACACATTATTTTCATACTATTCTTGCCTTATTTTGCCAGTAAACATTTTTCTGTAAAATATATTCAAAACAAGAAAACTTTGTTTCCAACGGTTTTATTTACTAGCGCACCGGTTATGACGCGCTCATGACGTTTAAAAAATCAATGGACAGACAGGTGAAGAAAGGGGTCATGAACTGTGACGTACATGTAGCGCTTAGTGTTGATTTATTGTTGAGATCCTCCCAGATGGGGTACCTGTTCCTTTGTTCCCCTGAAATATTTAAGCATTTTACCTTGTTCCCCAAAATCAAAATCTTACTTATCTATGTTCCCTGCTCCCCAAAAATACATTTGTTCCCCTGATCCCTTCATTTTTAGACTTGTGTTCCCTGTTCCCATGAAATAAATTTGTTGCTTTCATGTTGTTTTTGTTTTTGTAGTTTTTTTTTTTTTTTTTTTTTTTGAACGGTTTCTGAAGAGAAAACAAAGAATGATGGTAAAATAAATTGTTATCGCTAAAGATCATTTTTACGGTTCTTGTGACGTACCGTATAAACCATGATCTTTAATATATGCATAATTTCATCAATTCATAAATGTCTCTATCATCATGTATGTTAGTAACCAAAAATTGTATTAAGGCAATAGGCAGACAATAATTTTATTTGCACTAATGTGTTCATTATGAATAGTAATGGCTAACATGAACATCAAAATCACGAAATCATACAAATGATAGAACCAACAGAGGAACCCATGAAAGAAAACACCGTTGACAACCCGTGGACAACCCCCGCCCCTACCCTGCACGAAAACACATACTGCGGGTACCGACCAAAATGCCACCTCGTCGAGGCGGTTCTCATGGGCACCACAACACTGTTTATTTGAGATAAATTAAATGGGGTATAATGTATTCTTTCATAAGACAATATATCAAACAAACGAATACTTTTATTTATTGCTGGCCTTGGTACCTCAGGTGATCTGGAGGACGCGGATTCGATACCTGCCGGGGTCGGCAACATTCTTTCATGGAGAGTGATCATGATTTTTTTCTACGGTAATTCTCTCCCTTCCGCTGATTCAAGAAGGGTAGTTGTTAATACCTGGCGAAAGAATATGCACTGTATAGGCTGACAGAAGATTACTCAAGGAACATTTCCATAAAAGTTTTATCAAAATATCTGCAATGGCTTGGCGTGGTTCAGCCGCATTTATGAGTTTTCATTTACTCTGTCACACAGTAGAATTAGCCTTGAGTACTCGTCTTTGTTTATCATAGTGATGAATTTGATTTTTGTTTTCGCTTTGATGCATTGACTGAGTTAGGAGCCTTTATGCGAATCGAATTTTTATATATTTCTATATTAAGAGTTGCATCGGGACCCAGGTTGAAGTTGCCTAGCTGTAAAAATGCTTTAAAACCCCCACCACCCCGCTGGTTTATTCTACTGACTGTCCTAAGGCAGTGGTCCCGGTGATAGTATTTCTCTTTGTTCCTTCGTGTTTTATTCTACGAGGCAATTTGTTTTATGTCTTTCCATGTGTTATTTTGTTCTTGTGTTTTTTTTTTGTTTTTTTTTTCTGTCATTTTAGCTTTGCGATTACCTCGCATAGGGAAAAGAGAGCTAATTTTGGTGCTTTTCGAACGTTTGTTCGATTTGCGCTTGTTCGGTTTTGTCTGTCTCCTCATCCTCTTGGTATCTGGGAGGGGCTGCGGTTTGTGATTGTATCATTTTCTGTTACCTTTTTTTTTTGGCAGTAAATACCATTTCTCAATTTACCCCATTATCAGTCTATGGGAACTATGTTGCCATGGCAATCAATCCAAACAGCCGATTTTAATAAAATAAAAAATACAAATTTTTAATCCCTCAGACCAAGGATATTGCAGATGGAATTTGGGCCAAATCGACTTAGTGGCTTCGGAGGATATGTCATTTGAAAGTAGTGATGCCAAACAACAGGTGACATGCGACAGACAGCGACGGAAAACTGCCTATCCTATAAGCACCCCCCTGCCCCCCTCCCCCCCCTCCCCACGGAGCTTTCGGCTCTGGTGAGCTAAACAAAAAACAAAAAAAAAAACAAACTATAAATCCCCCAGCCCAAGGACGCTAAAGATGAAATTTGGATCCAATCAGCCCACTTGTTTCAGGGGAGATGTCATTTGAAAGTGTTGACGCCAGACGACGACGGACGACTGCCTATCCTATAAATTCCCCTGAGCTCGGCTCTGGTGAGCTGAAAAAAAACAAAAAACACAAAACCTGAAATCGGCTGATATGGTTTATATTAGCCGATTAGTTTCCTCCCTCTATAGTATAATTATGGTTTCTGAGAAGATTACTTTTATTCTTTTATTGTTTATTTGTTTATTTTATTATTTTTCTTTTATTTCTTTTTTTTTTTTTTTTTTTTTGCATTTTGTATTCCGTGGCAACCAATAAAAAAAAAGGCAGAAGGCCTGAAATCATATTGCAGATAGAAGATTGCTGTAGACGGACAACTGCTTATCCTCTAGGCCTAAGCGGCCCCCGGAGTTTAGCTCTGGTGAGCTAAAAAAAAAAGTACAAATTCTATACGCGACTTTAACTTAAGTGGATAACTGTCTTTATAATGGTCATTTCGTGAGGTAATTATAGGCGGTTATTATTGACCTGTGACGTCTTGCAATTACTGATATGTGATGTCTTCATTACCTGATCGGTGTAGTGGTAAGACAATGTCAGCTGAGATCAAGTCCATAGACAACACATTTGGGTCTGTAAACACACTTTTATTAATCACACTGATTAGGATTTGGATTTATGAATTATTATAGGGTTATCATAATGTTGGAGACATAGTGATCGCACTTTTAAAGATCCGGAAAATAAAAGGTATTGTAGTGTTTTGGTCTAGGGGGTGGCGGGGCGGGGGCAGTGTTTGGGGGGTAACTTCCTTTATATGGCATAGTATGGCTGTGCGTGCCGAATGACCCTCTGTTTCAGCACTGCCAAGTATATCTATATGATTGGCTCTGCTCTACTGACCCTTGCTCAACTAACCCTTGCTCTACTGACCCCAAGTATCTGTAACCAATCTCGAGCAAAATTGTCTTTGGCTCTCTCAGCAGTCATAGCCGGATAAATTGCACGATACTTTGGGGCATGTACACAAATTAAAATTCAACATAACAGTTAGAACGGTGAAAATCGCGATTTTAAAAGTTTATATCTTGGCATTTCCGTAATAAGAATGTCTTTCCGGTTCTACATTGCCCGGAAATAAACAAGGTATGCCCCTCCAAGCCCCGCTTTATCGCTAGCTCAAACTTTTCATCTGCCATTTTTATAAATCGACATCGAACATTTTGACGTTGCCGTGCAACATTCGCTGAGGTGTTGCGGAAGTCAGAGGCGCAATGGCTCCGAAATGGCGCTTGCACACCTGGCAATTTCTTTGAAATTGCTTCAGAATTTATATACATGTATATGTATATATATGGACATTTTAAGTACGTTCGATGGACCAAACGTCAAGCGCCTGTGCTCTGATCAGACTGTAAGGTGTGGCCGTATACTTTACTGAACATAAAAATCTAGCTGAAAGAGAATGTTTCGATCAGACTGTTATGGATTTGTAACAGGTGAAATAATTCTAATCACCCATGCCACAGCCGGGTATTGAACCCAGGCCATCCGTATGGCAGGCCAACACTCTACCACGTTGCTGTAAAAGCTGGCTTGTACCGCAAGGCAGTACAAGTGTATCATCACTATTATATATTCAGCCCTCCATTTTAAGATTCATCTGCGAATCTCAATTTGAGCAACTACTCAATACCAGGCCACCAAGCCTATTGGGCCACCAATTTAAGCCCATCACATGGGGTTATTTATGTTGGGTGCCAGATGTAACAGGTGAAAAAATACAAATCACCTATGCGGCAGCTGGGTATCTAACCTGGGTCATCTGCGTGACAGGCCAACACTCCACCGCGTCGCTATAAAAGCCGGCTTGTACCGCAAGGCAGTACAAGGGTCTCATGTACCTATCACTACTACAGATTTACAGGCTGATCTTGGCCAGTGCTGTTCAGTTATGCCCCATTAGCACATTTTCAGATGGCGTGACTCAATTCATTAACAAGGGACTTTCACCTACTATTTTGTCGCCATTGCTTTATTTGTTTATATGTCTATCAGAAAAAAGCACAGGCAGCATAATGTGCATCCACTCTTGTTTGATCAGCTTGACTGTTTTAATACTGCAGGCAGACAGTATGCACAGGCAAATCTTGGCCTTCGTTGTCAGCATATGCCTGAAGATATGTTTCACATAGCACTGGCACTGCTCAGATAATTCAAATAGATTCTAAAAAGGAATGATCCCTGAGAGCTGCAATGAATTAACCCTTGTCCTGCTGAATAAGTTAAGCTGACATGCCCACTTTTAATTTTCAGCCAGTCAGATTACTTATTCCACATTGTTGCTATAACTTCAGATACTTAATAGCAAACAGTGCAGATCCAGATCAATTGGCTTCCTCAGAAGCCAACTGATCTGGATCTGCACTGTTTACAAAGGCAGGGTATATCTGGGCTCAGCAGGACAAGGGCTACATACAGTGCTGAAACAGCCGGAATGTCAAGTATCCTGGGCCATACTAGCTGGTTTCTCAGTGACCCTCATATAAATTTTCAAAAATCCTGGAATGGGCTTAATGCACCAGGTGAAACCTATCAACGTTTTCTCCAAGGGGTGGGAATTAGAAATACTTGAAAATTGGGGGGTACATGTATAAGACTTAGTTATATCATGGTTCGTATGCATGTATGATGCAATAATGCTCGAGTGTGAGTGAGTGCATTATCGCATGTACATGCACAGAACCATGGTATAACTGATTTATCACATTTGCATGCCATGCATGTAGATCATCTACATCGCGAGATATTTCATGCTTACCTGTTTGTACATGTAAGTCATGGTGTTCTCCATTCAGTAAGGCAGTAAGGAAATGATTTAACCCAGAAAAAGAAAGCAAAATGAGAGAAAACAAAATTTGGTAATAATGAAGAAAAAGCAATGATATAGTTCATCATAATTCAAAATGGAATGCTGTCAGTGCAATGTCAAGATAATCATAAGATCATTACGAAACACGCCTATTCAAATATATAGAAAATTTCACCTCCAAAAACTGAAAATTTTCAGATAAAAAATCTCTGATATTTTCATATTTCTACTCAAACATAGATTGTGGGTACTCGTTAGAACCGCCTTGGCGAGGCGGTTCTAACGAGTACCCACAATCTCTCTTTTTGGGCAGAAATAAGAAAAATAATGTATACCCCAGTAAACCCCGGTTTTACTATATAAAAGTGGGGTTTAAGGGGGTCAAAATTATATAGGCGTGTTTTCGTGATGTGAACTGGTTAACTGCAAGTTGCCGTTGCATTATCAGAGTCATATTTTTGTATCAGTCCTGCAATTGTTTATATGGACTATTGATGTACATGTATATGGTAAATATCCTAAAAGTTTGAACACTTAGTTCTATAGATACCTTTTTGTTCCAAAATTTGCTTTTTTTTATGGAATTATTTTCTAAAACACCTAGTGAAATGGCAAACAGTGTAAACTTTGATCTGAGTCTGCACTGTTTGCATATGCCATTTTGTCAGACAGTTTGGTGTATTAAAATTTAGGACATTTACGGTAGTTTGTGTTTATTTCAGGATGCTGAATATATTTAGAAAATCTCTAAGTGTTAACAGTAAACCAGCAAGACTAGGATCTCAAGAGTTAGATCTTTATGAAGAATATCTCAGTACAGGAGGAAACAAAGCCGACATTGTGACATTTCATGCACATGAAGTGACAGATTTTAGCTCTCAGTATGGTAGTGAGACAAGTATATCTTACACGGCAAAAAATCTTGCTGGGAGGGGGTCTATATTTCCTTCTTACGGAGATTTCACTCAAGCGTGTGTTTTTGTAAGTACACCACAACCTCTTTATAACACTGTTGTTGGGGTCCATAGCATAAACGATGTTAGTTAAACAACTGTGTTATATTCAAACAAAAATGTATAGATTATATTGAAAAATGACCATTTATGGTCATTTTTCAATATAATCTATACATTTTTGGGATCCGTCGTTGAACTGTGTTTTATATCCAAAACTGTGTTATAACGAATCGTGTTATTAAGAGGTTGGAGTGTAGTATTATTTCTTGTATAGTGCAAAAATAGAGCATTTAGTGTGGTAGAGGTTTTCATATATATAATCAGGTTTGTTAGACAGCAAATGTACATGTACATGTATTTGTTTCGCAATGAAACTGGCAACGAAATACTGTGAACCCTGAATACCTTTTCGATTTTAACCCATTTATGTTGAGTGGACCCTTCTATCCCAACTCTTTTGACTGGTCTATTTCCAATAGCAGATTATCTGGTTAGTTTTTAGCTCATACTTTTTGTCCGTCATCCATCTGTTAACATTTTCAAAGACTTCTTCTCTGAAGCTGCTGAACCAATTTTGCTCAATTTTCATATAGAGCCTCCTTAGATTGGGGGAATAAAAGATTGCTAAAATGGTTGTGGTCTGTTGACCAAGATGGCCTCCATGCCCATCCTTGGTAAAAACCTTTAAAAATCTTCTTCTCCAGAACCAAGGACGCCTTGGGGCTGAATCTTTCCACAAATCATCGGGGACACAAGGTCTACCAAAATTGCTAAAATAATGGTTGTACATTGACATTTGACCTTTTTACGGTGAGGTCAAGTTTGCTGCCCTATACATTTGTATGGGCCCCATACATTTGTATGGGAAAAAAGTTGAGAATTACAAATGACTTCTTCTCTGAAGCCGCTTGGTCAATGTTGTCCCAATTTGATGTGGAGCCTCCTTGGGGCAGGGGAATGAAAGATTGCTGAAATGGTCGCGGTCCATTGACCAAGATGGCCACCATGTCCATATATGGTAAAAACCTTTAAAAATCTTCTAAAATGATGGTCCTATGTTGACCTTTTTATGGCATGGTCACAATTGATTCCCCATGCATTTGTATGGGCCCTGCACATTTATATGGGAAAAATGTTGAGAATTCACATTTTGAAAATCTCCTCTACAATCCAATTGAATTGAAACTTGATGAGGAGCATTGGGACACCTAGTAGACACAAAATAGCTAAAACTGAGCAGATTGAAAATCCAAGATGGCTGCCACAGCACCCATCTTGAAAATCAATTTTCGACATCTCTTCCCAAACCTTTGGTCGATTTGAGCTGAAACTTGCTCTGTAGCAACAGGGTGACTTCTGAATGAAAACAAGCTAAAATCGTAATCATCTGAAATCTAAGATGGCCAAGGTTAGCTATTGTGATCGTCCAGTATCCATCTTCCGTCGTGTGTCATCAACAATTTCTTCAAATGACATCTTCTCCTACACCACTGAGCCAATTTCAGAATAATTCATAATAATAATAATAATAATCGACTTTATTTATAGAGGGTAACACATTTAGTAATCTAGTACTAATCTTCCATGTGGCCCTCTTTTTTCCTGGGTAGAAACCAGTACTAAGCAATGTGGATAAAGTCTCTTGCTCAAGGAAACAACACTTGCAGTTAGTGGGGATCGAACCCAGTACCTCTCAATCTCGAGTCCGACGCTTTACCACTGCACCACAGCACACATGTTCCTCTAATGCCCCAATACCAAAATTGCTCAGATGGTTCTGCTTCAGTAAACAAGATGCCCACCAGGGCTAAAATAGAAAAATCTTCAAACAACATGTCCTCCTTGGCCAGTGGCCAGTATTTCAAAATATTTGCAAAGAAATGTTTCTCTAATGGCCCTCTACCAGAATTGCTAAAATGGTTCTGCTCGGCTGAACAAAATGGCTGCCAGAACTAAAAACTAAAAATAGAAAAACCTTTAAATGACATCTCCTCTGCGGCCAGTGGCCCGATTTCAAAGTAATTTCACAGAAGTGTTTCTCTTATAGCTCTTTACCAAAATTGCTAAAATGGTTCTGCTTGCCTGAACAAAATGGCTGCCTGAGCTAAATATAGAGAAACCTTTAAACGACATCTCCTCCATGGCCAGTGGCAGGATTTCAAAATAATTTCACAGAAATGTTCCTCTTATGCCACTTTACCAGAATTGCTAAAATGGTTCTGCTTTAAAATTAGCCGAACAAAATGGTTGCCAGAGCTAAAAATAGAAAACCTTCAAAGGACATCTCCTCAGCGGCCGGTGGCCCGATTTCAAATTAATTTCATAGATACATGTATGTTCCTCTCACGTCTTTTTACCAAAATTGCTAAAATGATTCCACTAGGCTGAACAAAATGGCCACCAGAACTAAAAATTGACAAGAAACAAGCTCTGAAGGGTCTTCTTTCCCTGCGTGGCATGACATGGTCTTTTTTCCCTGCTGGTGCTTCACACGGTCTTGTTTCCCTGCTTGTGTTTCACAAATTTCCTACTGAAACGTTTTGCCATGAAAACCGAAAAAAAAAATGACCTCATGTATTCATTGAGAAATAAGAAAAATATTATGTGGATACCCCCTCTTATCTGTAGCTATGATTTTCCATAATTACTTCAGCAGACAGGTCTGAGCAAACAATATAGATCCAGCCAGATGACACAAATGCAGCATCTGATCTGATTAGGATCTACACTTATTTCCACACACACAGCAGTTTTCAGACTCATCAGCAAGCACTTGTTTAAAGTTAGGATGAATTTAGATAAAATTGACTTTGTTTTAACCCTTATCCTGCTGAACCCAGATATACCCTGTTTTGCAAACAGTGTAGATCCAGATCAGTTGGCTTCTTCAGAAGCCAACTGATCTGGATCTGCACGGTTTGCCATTAAGTATGTGAATCCACATCAACAATCTGAATCAAGTGATCTGATTGGCTGAAGATCAGAACTGGGCATGGCATCTTAATTTATTCAGCAGGACAAGGGTTAATTTAGGACAAACTTAGTAATATTTAGAAGAAATATGGTAAGTTTGTAAGATGTTTTAGCTCACTCTGATTAATGCTGTAGGAATGAATTTTATTTTTGTGGATTTTATTGATATGTAAACTCCAGGGAATCACCTACAAATTGAATAAAGCCAAGAGTGCTTTATTTAGTTTGTGAGTGATTTTCGGAGTAATTGATAAAATCCTCAAAAATAATTAGTGATTCCTTATAATTCCAACTTCGTCATCAAAATGTTATAAATATTGTCAACTAGAGCAAGTCGATGGCACGCCATTGCATATCCCCACGCCAGTGTCATCGCATATCTCTGTGCAGATCAAAATTCCAAATGCGTTCTTCCAGTCCTCATCCATTGGGCTATTAACTGTGACAGTTCCAAGGTTCTAGCTCAAAAAGCCTAAGAAGAGTTGTGTGACAATAAAAAAAAAAAAGGACCGAAGATCCTACCTTTTGACCTCAAGTGACTCCCCAGACATGCCCCCGGGGCAAAATTTTTGCTCCACTGTATTCTACTCTTCATTACCTTCGATTTGATATGCAACATGACTATGTTTGTACAAAAAGGATTTTGAACCCTACTGGGCCTCACCCCGCTAGCCCTGCACCAAGGGGTTAAATCAAAATTCCAAATGTGTCCCTCCAGTCCTCATCCATTGGGCTATTGCAGTTTCGAGATTCTAAATGGTCTAAGAGCAATGGTGTGACATTACAGATGGACAGACAGACAGAAGGACTGATGGATGGACGGGGGGGGGTGGTGGTGGTGGTATCACAATATCCCCGCTTTTTCTTCAAAAAGTGTGGGGATAAAAAATGTCAATCTTTTGAGACAAATAGAAGGGAAATAGATCCAAGATTCCTGCTACGTGATTTACTGAAGTGCAGAACTTTTCCTTCAACCAATCAAATTGTGTAAAATGTGTATGAAGATTAGGATTTGGAATTTTATGTCTGTATTTTAGAGAACCTATGGTCCATGGTGGGATATAGCCCCTTCACACAGAGATCCTTTTCTGAGAACACCGCCGGCTTTCTGCAGTCAAGATTATATTGGTAATAGTATCATTTGTTTTATGTGTTCTTGCTTTATTCCAATCTGTGTGTGTGTGTGTGCCAGCCTCTGTGGCTCAGTTGGATGCCCATCCGACTAGAGATCAGGAGGTTGCCGGTTTGGCCCACGCCGGGTCGGCAACATTCTTTTGTGGAGATGGATCATTAGATATTTTCTATGGACATTTTCTCCATTCCACAGATTCAAGAAGGGTAGTTGTCAGTTTCTGGTGAAAATATGTGCACATGCTGGTTAACCGCTTAGAGGACTAAGCCTGCCCAGTAAAAAATGTGGTTAGGTAAACTGACCATGCTTGACATGATCCCATTGGGTTGACTGGGCCGTAAAACCTCAACACAAACAAACAGTCTGTAATGACCCCATTGGGTTGACTGGGCCGTAAAACCTCAACACAAACAAACAATCTGTATGTATACGTAGCTCCTGGTAAGTGGAGTATCAAGATAGATATTTCTTTTATTATGTCCCCACAGCTAAGGGTACGGGTACATATTTTTTTTGGCATCACAAGGTCACAGCAGTAGAAATACTGAAAATTCACGGTGAGAGGCATATGGTTTTGTCTGAAAGCACTGCCTTGTTTATATATTTTGTTGACAAGGCACTTCTAATGAGTATCCACAACATATGTTTTGATGGCTAGGTAAGAAAAAATTCATTTTTGGTTGTAAAAAGAGAATTCTAATAAGTACCCACAACATATGTTTTCACAGAGATGCTTCTAATAAGTACCCACTACATATGTTTTCATGGCGAAATAAGAAAAACATTATCGTTTACCAAATGGAAAAAAGTGCCTTATCTGGTACTATGCTTCTGTAGTCTTTTGGAGTGGCATGCAAAACAAGTGGAGAAAAAAATGTTGAAAAAATAAGAATATACTGTCAGACCCATGTTTGGCCATAAAATTGAATTTGCTATAAATATTTGAAAACAAAGCAAAGGAACAGAAAAAACAAATGGTTTCTGATATGATACTGTCAATCACAATTCAATTTTTCTATTTAGAATAAAACATCGATTGAAAAAACATCTTAAAAACATCTGAAGACTATGGAATTGCTTGACTGTTTGCTTATATGGGGTATGTGCGGTAATTAGGCTGAATATGGTACTTTACTTATTTCTTCATAAAAATATCATGGGGGCTGACTTGTTATTATTATTGCCATTTTACTACTATACCAAATTAATATACTGTTTTGCCGCAAATTATCCTTATGGGTTGAGGATTAGTTTAACCTGAACTCATCATATGTTAAAGGGACCTCCATGTCACAGCTCAAGATAAGAGAGTTTCCAATTAATATATTTCTTATATCTCCACAAAAAGCTTATGTTAAGAGCAGCATTAGCCCTTAAAAAGCCAAGAAAACCTGCATCTGAAAAAGTTGTCTGTTTATGTCGTCTGCTGAATATTCTTGCAAACTTTTCAAGCCTTTTTTTAGCATACAGGCAAACAGTGTGGACCCAGATCAGACTGCTCCTAGAGGAGCAGTCTGATCTGGGTCCACACTGTTTGCAAAAATGACGTTAAAAATCACAAGCAGATGACAAAGCAGACGACAATTGTTGTCTTGATGAGGTGTTTCTGAGTATCCTCTACATACCAGCGACAGTGTGAGAAAATATACCTTCTGACAGATCAGCATCAATGAAGTATGATTAGGGTCTTTGTTGTCCTCATGAAGAAATTATCTATAATGTGCCAATGAAAAATTCTGATCAGACTGCATATGCGCAGACTGATCTGAATCTTAGCTGGGTGCATGTGCTCGAAGGTATGTTTTTTTACCTTGCCACTCGTAGGGTGTCGCTCTTGAAGAAATATAAAACATTCAAATATTTATTGGTTTAAAAAATACCTTATACAGAGATGTGACAACTGAAATGAATTTCTTTGGACAATGAGAAGTTTAAAATATCATCTCATAGGGAAAAAAAAAAGAAAAAAAGTTTTAAGAAATGTCTTTTGCTAATGTTTAAAATTCAGCAGGTTAAATGTTAAGTATTCCTTATTTTACAGAACTGTCTTTTGAGAGAAAAGCATTTCCTTTAAAGCTTGAGATCTATGAAACATATCATCCAGGGTGTATTGTAAGAATCCTTGCCTGTAATCGAGATGCTGAGTCCAATGTGGATGCTGGTGTTATACGGTGAGTAGCAAAGAAACTAGACTGTTTGCACTAGTATTCATTGTTTTATTGTTATTGTTTTTTGCCATAACAGAAGAGATTTTGAAGAGGAGTATTTGATGATTGGTTTCCGTAAAATGATATACACTACAACATCTTTATAATAGGGTTCATTATATCACAGTTTTGGATATAACACAGTTCAAAGATGGATCCCAAAAATGTATAGATTATATGGAAAAATGGCCATTTTTCAATATAATCTATACATTTGTTTGGATATAACACGGTTGTTTAACTAACATGGTTTATGCTATGGACTCCAACAATAGTGTTATAAAGAGGTTGTGGTGTACTGAGGTTTCTCATTAGAACTGCCTCTCTGAGGCTTTTCTTATCAGTATTCACAGCATACCGGTATGTTTTTATGGGGTAATAAGAAAAAGTATCCCAGAATTATCACCATTACAACTCCTCTGGCAATAGTCACAAATACAATTTTATCATTTAAGTGTATATAGCTCGAGTCAAAGAAAAGTTTTGTTGATAAAACTTTTCATGTTTATTTCTTTCTTTCCCAGTGAGGAAGTTCACTTTCCCACAATACCACTTCATTTGGTGGAAATGAGGTGATTCTAATATGCACCCACAACATACTACTTGGTGGAGAAATAATATTAAAAAAATAAAACTAAAACATCACAAGCCTTAACCCTTGTCATGCTGAATAAATTAAGATACCACGCCTACTTCTAATTTCTAGCCAATCAGATTACTTGATCTGGGTTTTTGATAGAAATTCACATATTTAATGACAAACAGTGCAGATCCAGATCAGTTGTCTTCTTCAGAAGCCAACTGATCTGAATCTACACTGTTTGCCAATACAGGGCATGTAGTGTTTTGCAAGAGCAGGGTTAAAAATTATCACCTACTTGCTGCAATACTCTTTATCTCTCTAATTCCCACTCATTCCCCAACCCTTCTGCACTAACCTGATGACTGTCCTTAATGATAAATATAAAATGTCACAGCTCCAGGTAAGACAATGTTTTTTTCAAACAAAAAGTGTTGAAATATCAAGCCTTACTTTTGCCTAAAAATAAAATATCATCTGCTGCTGTTGTGACAGGTGCATGTACTTAAAGAGTTAATGTGTTACAGGAATCGCTGGAAGACCCTGTGGGAAGGCAAGCCTAGTGTAACAGGGGACAGTGAGTCCAGGTGCTTCAGGCCTAAACTTAGAAAATGTCCCTTTGCCACAGAGTAAGTGTGCGATTTTATACATGTATCTACTATGAGAGTAACCCAGTCTAGTGGGGAAACCCTCAAAAGGGTAATTGGGAAACAGTGCGGATCCAGATCAGATGCTGCTGAATGCAATGTCTGATTAGGGTCTGCACTGTTTGCATTAAAAACAGGAATTTCTATCAAACATAGAAATAATAAAAATGAACCAGACACCCTGTTATTGGAAATAGACCAGTCCAAAGTATTGTGAAGAAGAGTCCACTTTACGTAAATGGGTTAACTAGAAAATTAATGAAGAAGTTTCAGAAGTGCTACAATCACAGATCGCATGTCTACCTCCAGTACTGAGAGTAAATGTGAAAAAAAACATGGACCGCCAGAACATGAAACTACGATAAATGTCCTAAAATTTTGAACACCAAAGTTTCTGACAAAATGCCATATGCAAACAGTGCAGACCCAGATCAGGAGCAGTTTGATAAGGGTCTTCACTGTTTGCCATTCCACTAAGCAGTTTAAGAAACAAATGCATAAAAAGCAAAATTTAGCCAAAAAAGAATGGAATAAAGTGTTCGAAATTCCCCAAGTGAGGTGATCATAAAGCTAGGTAAGACAGAACAAACACAAGAACAAGGCACCAAACAATATGGAACAAAACAAAAACAACTCTGCATCCAGAGGCCACACAAAAGTACAAAGAACAAACAATATTAGAACCACTGCTTTTAAAAAAAACAGCAGGGTGAAAAAAGATTCTGGGAGACAGATTTAACAATTGGCATGCTATGGGTAAATTCATCAGAAGACAAATTGATGATGTTTTTCTTACTTTTCCCAGCAAATAGGTTTTGACACTTCATGCAAATTGTCTCCCTAGGAGATAATTTGCATGAAGTGTTAAATCCTATTGTCTGGGAAAGATAAGAAAAAAAAAATCAAAATGTCCCCTGCTGAAAAATTTACTCAGCCTGCTTAGTGCTCAATAAGTCATTTACGTCTCTGTCACATCAAATTGTCTGTTTAATGCATCAAATTGTATTTATGAACCTTCCTGTTTTATCATACTCCTCGCAAACTGTGTTTGTGGGGGTAGTGATATACTGTTTTCACATTGTCAGTATGTCCAGATCAGATCATGTCAGATCCTAATCTTTACCCGAGGTTCTGACATTATTCCAATTACATGTACATATATGTCACATGGTACATGTATAATTACAATATGTGCACCTTTGTTCAGGAGCAGTCTGATCAGGTTCTGCACTGTTTGCCATTCTACAAAGTATTTTAAGAAACAATTGCATAAAATACAAAATTTAGGCCAAAAAAGTATGGAATAAAGTGTTTGAAATTTTAGGATATTTACCTGTACCAGTGTTTCAGTTTGATTTCCTTTTAATTGTGACTCATTATATTGTAATCTAAAACACTTTGATTCAGTTTCATACATTGAGAAATATGTCACATGATATTACTATGTCACATGATATTACTATGTCACATGATATTACAATGTTTGTGTAATTTTGATTCATTTTAAGGGGAATGGATACACTTTCTAGGGAGGTAGCTTTGTCAAAATTATTTTACCTTCATTCTGAAAAGGGTTCTACTCAGAAAGGAAAACAATGATCTGCTTGAGAGCAAGTTATTTTCTTTTAGAGTAGACCCCCTTTCAGAATGCGCTTGATGTGCAAGCAGGAAGTCACAAAAGTTGTGCCTCTTGTGAAAAATGATGGAAATTCTACCAAGTACATGTTTATCTAGTCCCCTTAATCCGTATCACTTGGGTTGCATCAAGCGAAAATATATAAATATACACAGATCCAGATTTATCCTGCACATTCGCAAAGTATCATCCGGGTCTTTGCTCTCCATTCATACAGTTGTAGTATCCAATGATTCTGTTAGTGGATAGTGAAGGCTCTGATCAGACAACATGGATGCGCAGTCTGATCTGGGCCTTTGCTGTCGGCATCTGCCCAAAGGTGTTTTTGCATAGCCCAGCCCATGTGCTCTTTCAGATTGTGTATATATGCTTTTGTTTCAGTTTGATTCGCCTAGAACTTTGTCACACATATGTACACTACTACACGGAATTGGATTCTGTTATTTTATATGGATATACAAAAAAGAAGAGCTGGAAACGTCATGAATCAGATATAGGTATGGTTGAATATGAGGCTAAACTTGGTCAGATTTCAGCCATTTTTTGACAATCGAGACAGCTTTTGTGACTTTCTGTTTGCCTTCTGAAAAGGGGTCTACTCTATTTGCTCCCAAGAGGAGCAAATTCTGTGGGAGCAAATTCTTTCCTTTTAGAGTAGACCCCTTTTCAGAAGGGAGAAAGGATACAAAAACAATTTTGAAATAGTTGCCTCTTTTGAAAGTGTGTCCGTTGTCTATAGTTTTTAACCCTTGTCCTGCTGAATAAATTAAGATGTCACGCCCATGCCCCCTTCAAATTTTCAGCCAGTCAGATTACTTGATCCAGATTTTTTATATAAATTCACATACTGAATGGCAAACAGTGCAGATCCAGATTAGTTGGCTTCTTCAGAAGCCAACTGATCTAGATCTACACTATTTGCAAAGGCAGGTCATATCCAGGTTTAGCAGTACAGGGCTTAATTTTCATAATATCAGCACATTATTCAATATGATAACAGCTGCATAGCATCATTTAAATATAACAGAATTACATTTCATAAAATCTGTTATGTGGTGTCCTTATTGTAGAGTTTTCAGTGAACTCATCCAGTATCATGTAATTAAAATAGAGATCTAATACTCCTGGTGAGGATGGTAAACTTCCCATGATTGATCTTTGCATTGTTTCTGTGTGTGTTGTCATGTACTCTGAAATGACATAAATATTGTTGATGAGGCATAAAGAAATATAATATTCAGCTGAATAACAAGCTATGGACTGATCTGATCTGAGCTTTCACTGATCTCATACATGTATATGCTAAGACCCCATACAAAAGTACAGGGAGAGCTTTAGATCTACCTTTGGTGTTGGTGGTGGCACCCACAAGTGTTAACTCTTTCCTCCCTAAGTTTATGAAGTGGACTTTTCCATCACTGAATTCAAATACGTCCATTATTGCAAATAGGAGTATTAGTCAAAAGTCAGAACAGAATGGCAATCAGTGTAGATCCTGATAAGATGTCATTTCATCAGGAGCTACACTGTTTGCACAGGTATCTAAATGGGTCTGCAGGGCTGAAAGGGTTGGTGATGCCTGGGTGGATGTAATTGACTTTTAGACTGATTTTTTAAACACTGGTCCAAAGTTTTGTTCAGTTCAAGCACCATCCCTCTCAACATAGATTGTGGGTACTTGTAAGAACTGCCTCACTGAGGCAGTTCTAACAAGTACCCACAATCTATTGACTTAAAACTTGTTCTTAGTCTTAATGTTGAAGTTTTACATTAAAGTTTTTAAAGATCTATTTTTCTCGAATGCTTGGATAGATTTAGCTGATACTTAGACTGATGTTAAGTACTGGCCCAAAGCTGTTCATTGTAAGGCCCATACGCCTAGTGACCTTCATTTGAAAGTCATAGACTTAAAAAATTTTCATACTCTAATGTTAAAATTTTTTAAATATCTATGTCTCCTGAATGCTTGGATAGATTTTAATAGTCAATACTTACTAGCACTGATGTTAGATACTAGAGTTTGTGCAGTACAATCCCTGCTCATTTCAGTGGCCTTGAGGTCAAGGTCACATACTTTTTTCACACTCAACATGTTAAATTTTTTGTTAAAGTTTTTGATCTATGTATTCTGAAGTGCTTGGATGGAATTAGTTGATACATGGACTGATGCTATATACTTTTGCAAAATGTTTTGTTTCTTTGTTTTTCCATGTAAGGTAAGCTACCCTGTCCTGTGACATGTCTTGTTTCATGACAGCAAAATAGTATAGAAAATGTCTAGGAATAGCCACAAACACAGAGCATAGCCTATCAGTGACATCAAGAGCTATCAAACAATGATAGACAGTACATATGCCATAAACTACAGTAAAGCAAAAGGGAGGTGAAGCATATGAGAAGCCACAGTGTGAGAGGATGTTTGTTTAACCTTTACCACTCTCTGGGCATTTTCAGCAGACGGCAAACTGATGATATTTTTCTTATTTTTCCCAGAAAACAGGATTTGACATTTCATGCAAATTGTCTCCTTAGGAGACAATTTGCATGAAATGTCATATCCTGTTTTCTGGAAAAAATAGGAAAAAATATTTCAAAATGTCGTCTGCTGAAAATTTTACCCAGAGTGCTAAGCGTTAAATGTATACTCAGAGCTTATGGATTTTGTCACACCTGCTGGCATGGTGCGACATAGGGGTCCAATTTTCCGTCTGTGTCTGTGTGTTCGTCCGTGAATCCGTCTTTCAACTATTTTATTGACCCTTGCAGTCTCTTCATCTATAATTGCTAGAACCTTCAAACCTTGCAAAGTGTTTCTCCTCGACATCCTCACTCAGCACGAACCTTGTACCGGTGACCTTTACCTATATTTTATGCTCCAGTGACATATTAATGGAGTCCCAACTGCCTTACCAACTCACCCCCTCCCCCACCTCCAGCAGGTGCACCGTTTTCTGTGGAATTCTTGTTCTTATTTCTCCTTGAAAACAAAAATATGTTGTGGGTACTCATGAGAAGCACCTCGCAGAGGCACTTATGATGAATACCACAACATATGTTTTTGTGGAGAAATAAGAAAAAAATATCAGGACTTTTTGGTTGGCAAAAACACCTTATCTGGAGATATAAGTTTGTTTGATTAGTCGTCACTGTCTACCTGAAGAAACCTTTGATCCTTGGCAATTAACAGAACATCCAGTGAAAACATCCAACCACCTAGATGCACAGGCTGATTGGAGTTTTTGCAGGTCACACATATCTGATGGTACATTTTTCTCATGTATTTCAGTATATGTGGTTTATATGTCTCATCCTGCACATCTATAAGGCTCAGGGCAATCATGTCCTTCTTAAAGAATAAGTCAAACCTCAATAGCTTGAAATCTGATGGCTCGTTTATCATGGCTAATTCAAACTTGTTGTTCAGTCCCTATGGAACTCTTCCAATAGCTCAAGAAAACATATTTAGGGAAAATTTCTTTTTTCATCATGAAAACTCATTAAAATTACCTCATTGAAGCAATTCTAATCAGTACAATCAACATACCATTATTGTGTAGAAGATCTAAACGATTTTTTAAAATTATCTCCATTTTCTTCCTGACCTGGCGCTATCATTAAACCTCAGTGGCTCAAACAATCCATATATTGAACAAAGTTTCATGGCCCCAAGGTTGTCTGAGCCATTGAGGTTCGACTATAGCTAGTAGAACATATCATAGAATAGAATATATAAACATCTAACTACAGATGTGCATGGTGATGTAGGTCCTTGCTTTTTTGCATTTGTCATAACCAGAATGAAGGAAAGACCATTAAGAGCTATGAACACACTCAAAACTGAAAATACCATATTCGACCTAATTACCACACTGTGTGCTTAAGTTTTTAGGTTTTTCAAAATTACTGGGAAAACTTGTGGTAAAATATGTATCTACCCACTAAGTGTACGATTTAAAAAAAAAAAAAAAAAAAAAAAAAAAAAAAGCAGCAAAGGGCATATTTGTTGATGTGTATGCGACTTTTTTTTTTCTTATTTTCTTTATAAAAGCATATGTTGTTGGTACTCATTTGAATTGCATCAACATATGCATTATAAAGAAGTAGACAAAAAGTACACTGGCTCTAATCTGAAGACTACACGATATTGCTTGACTGTAAGGTTATAGGGGTATGTGCGGTAATTAGGTCGAATATGGTAGTTGAAGTGTCAAAATTTCTGCTTTAGGCCAGTTATGCTTCATCAGTGACCCTGATATAAAAATCCCAACATTGCATTTACTAATATAATGATTTATTGAATGATGACAGATGGGCTAATAGAGGATGATAGGTTTGAAGGACCATCAGAAAATGACAGGACTGGTGGGTCACCTGAAGTCAGGAGTTCCAACACAGATATAGATAGACTACATAGTGATATGAGCAAGCTTTCTCTTGATAGTGATCATCAGAAGTCAGGTGATCAGGTACATGGTCATGTGACCAGAGACTTAGAGAATGGAGAAACAGATGGGGTAATGAATAGGCAGGAAAGTGTAGACCAAATACCATCTGATAATGGCTTCTTTGATTTGTTACCGGTAAGAAAAATATATTTTCATGTTTTTTATTCTGTGTTTTGAACTCTTCTAATTCATTTTTCTGTATTATTGTTATGTAAAACATTATGAATAGGCATAAGATGTCCATCAGCGATAGGTTTGAATGAAGAGGACTTGCCAAGACGGTATGTTTGGTGGTAATTTTGGGATAATATTTAGCTCACCTGTGCCAAGCACAGGAAAAGCCATTTCAGTAACCCAGGGCCCAGTTGTTCAAAGCATCATTAGCTTAACGAGCTCGTTAAGGGTTATTTCGTTAACTGTTTTAGCGGATTCAGTACACAATATTCTGATATTTTTTGCTGAGAAAATGTGAGTAGCTTTTGCAATGCAAAAGCTACTCACATTTTTTCAGCAAAAAATTACAGCATATTTGCGTATCACTTGATGTAAATTTTAACAAATCGTTAAGTAACGACATCGTTAGCTTTGAACAACTGGGCCCTGATGTAGTGTTGGAATTGATCCTGACTTCATCGTTAACTCCCATCTTACGGATGGTCAGGTGTTTTTTCTCCAGGTTCTCCGGTTTTCGCCCACCTTTGATGAACGATCGGCTCGATATAAGTGAAATATTCTTGAAAGGGCCATAAAACCCATATAAAAAAAAAAAAGTCATTGTTAACTCCATAACTTTTCAAGTTTTTTTAGAAGTCATCATTGCTTATAGTTAGTTCATATTTCATGTGTCCAAACTTCTATATAGATACAGTATCATCTTCATCCCACCCATATCCTAGAAGTCAAGGTCTTCAAATTGTCATTTTTAAGATTTTCATTAAAGTTCTTAAAAGCTTTATGTCATGAATGCCTTAACATTATGGATTTAGTGGACATCTAGATAATTGCTTGGTACTGGTCAGCAATTTTATTTAATGCAAGCTTTAATATTTCTATGACCTTGAGGTCAAGCTCACAGACATGCCATTATGTTGTTAAAGTTTGAAAGATCAACTTTTAAATGCTTGTATAAATTTTTTTGATACTTGGACTAATGATAGATATTGGTCCCATGTTTTGTTAAGACAGGCCTCATCCTTCTCAGGACCTTGATGTCAAGGTCATAGACTGAGAACTTAAAGTTCTAAATATCTGCATCTCATGAATGCCTACATCTATTAACTTGATACTTGGGTTGATATTAGGTACTGGCCCAAAGCTCAATTCAACACAAGCACGAGCCCCACCAGCAAACCTGAGGTCAAGTCACTTACTTTTGCTTTTCATATTTTTAGTATTTTTTAGCATTGCCTTTCCGAAACTGGGCCTGTCCCATACATGCCATAAGCTGTGGACTAAAATCTGTGAGATAAGGCAAAATTTTAAGGGAGATTTGACAAAATTCTGTGAGATTAGTTAAACAATACTTTAGAGCTCCCCCAATATAGTCTTAAGTCTTTTAATTCATGTAAAGAGCTTGTGAAAACCACAACATTGTGTGATTTATGTTTATTTCTTCATAAAATCTGTTATATAATAGTCTGAAAATTCTGTGAGATTTGAATTTTTTATGGGAATTGCCTTCCAGATTGGCCAAATTCTGTGAGATTTTATCTCACAATGTGAGATATGACGTGTATGCTGTCCATCAGGACAAGCACAACTTCAGAAAGGCAATGCTTGCAATAACTACTACAGATGTATTTTTCAGAGATCTGGAGAAAATTAACCCAGAATAATCATCAAGGACTTCTTATGGATTCCCTTGAACTGGGTTGCTTTGTGTGAGATGGTAAAAAAAATAAAAAAGAAATAAACAACTATAATCTTAAAGACAGGGCTGGACTGTATAAGGGGCATTAGCTTTGTACTGTCATTTTGCCCCATGAGCTTCATTGCCTTCACATCAGATACCAGCCAATACATGTAATATGTCAAATACTATGGCGTGATTGGCCAGTTCATTCACCAAAAAATCAATAATTGATTATCTGGGCCCAGTTGTTCAAAGCTAATGATGTCGTTAGTTAATGATTCGTTAAAATTTACATCAAGTGATACGCAAATATGCTGAAATTTTTTGCTGAAAAAATGTGAGTAGCTTTTGCAATGCAAAAGCTACTCACATTTTTTCAGCAAAAAATATCAGAATATTGTGTTTTGAATCCGTTAAAACAGTTAACGGAATGACCCTTAACGAGCTCGTTAAGCTAACGACGCTTTGAACAACCGGGCCCTGGAGTCTGCCTGGATTTTGGCTGGGTGACAGCAAAACCCTGCTTTTAATGAGAAATATGTGACCTTACATCAAGCACCACAGTTTTTTTTCTCTTGTTTAATTTTTATGAAATTAAGGTTTAGACATACAGATAATCTTATTGTTTGTACTTGCTAACCTTAAAAGTACCTTTCAAAATTGTAGTAAGTACTATTCTAAAATATGTTTAATTTAATATTTAGAGAAAATGAGACTTAGCAGACAGGCAATCCACATGAAATGTCTAGCTTGATTTTTTTTTTTTTTTTCAGAAAAAAAAAATTTTTTTTTTTTTAGAATGTTGTCTACTGCTGTTACCACTGGCCTTTAAGGATAAAAGTTCAGACAAATAATTTGAATGATATTAATTCTTTGAGGTGTTAGAAATTTTAGGGCCAAATTCTTTGAGATTTTATCTTTACTTTAAAATAACCATAGGTCCAGATAAGCGGGGGTGTATTAGGTAAATGTGTTTCTTATTTCGCCATGAAAACATATGTTGTGGGTACTCATTAGAAGCACCTCTATAGATTTTCATGCAGAAATTAGAAATATATTTACCTAATGCACTCTCTTATCTGGACCTATAGTTATTTAACAGTAAATGACTGACAAAAATATTTAAATAATACCTAATCTAAAGTGAATTTTTTTTTTTGATAGGAGGAAGTAATTCAGCTGATCCTTAGTTTTCTCGATCACTTGTCCTTGTGTAGAGTGGCAAGAACATGCAAGTAAGTATCTTACAGAACCTTTAAGATAGATCCAGCTAATGCATTTTTTCAACCAAAATATATGGATATATTACTTATTTCTCAATGAAAACATATGCTGTGGGTACTCATTAGAAGCACCTCGTTGAGGTGCTTCTAATGAGTATCCACAACATAAGTTTTCCTGGAGAAATAATGAAAATATTATGTGGCTATCCCCTCTTACCTGGAGCTATGCTATTATTTGTACATATTGAGTTTTGCAAAGTCCAAATCAATTTGGTAGTTCCAGATAAGATGCCTTTTTTTTTTTCAACCAAAGACTGAGAGTATTAAATTATTTTCTTATTCTCCACAAAAATGTATGCGATGGATAATTGTCCTAAAATTTTGTGCCTCAGCTTTTCTTGACAAACTTTCATCAGGGCATATTTTTTCATAAAATTGATAGTTAAAAATGCTACTACAAAATTTCAGTTTTAAAATGATAATAAGTTGACTTTGCAACATATGTTTTTGGTGAAAGAACTCTAATTCCTTATAAGATGTTTTACTAAAATTATCAGTTAATGCCTGTACTCTTATGAATCTATAATCTGATTCAGAGTCACAATTTTAACTAACTATGCACTGTACATATGTTTTTTTGAAAACTGCATATTTTTGGCACAAGAAGCTGAAATCATGTCCACAAAAAATAATGAATTACACCATAATTATTTTCAAAATTTTAGGACAATTACAGTACACTTAAATTTTTGTGGAGAAACTTAGTTTGTAGGGAGCCTAGGGGTAGGGGTATACTGTTTCATGTTGTTTGTACATACGTCCAACCGTCACATTTTGGTTTCTGAGTGGGGGGTATCTAATAAGTACTGCTTATTGACATTTCTTGTTTCTGTTGCAGTCTGTTTCACAAACACAGTTATGATGCCCTGCAATATAAAGAATTGAACCTCCAACCTCACTGGACTCAGGTAATTTTAATAGCAGGTTGTTTTACTCTCATATCCAATGATCCAGATGAGAGTGCTTTCCAAATGTATAATTTGTCTTATTTTTGCACCCAGCCCAGCCCAGTCCACTCATCCTCTCAGTTGTTTAAGGGTACTTGATATATTGGTACATTGTCTGCCATTATGTACATTCTTTTCTTTTAGAGAAGACACTTATTCAGAAGGGGAACAAAAATATAGGTAACGATACCCAGGAAATGACCCAATCACAAAGCACTGCCTTCCCAAGGCATCAAAAGAAGGAGACCTGACGAATGAACAAAGATGAACTGCAGCAGAGGAACCACCTTGGAATGATCAGTAGAAAAACTACTTTAGGGGATTTGGGGTGCTTAAACCAATTTTGGGGGTGGTTGTGTGTGGCAAAGGTGTTATGTATCTTACGTCACTGGGGCATCCAACTAATATTGGCTTCCAGTTGGGCAAGGCAGCTATATATCCTTGTAGCAGGTAAGGGTAGAGGGGGAATGTTTTTATTTCTTCTGTTTCTTCACTTTTCATTCCTGTTCCTCTTTTTTTCCCTGTCCCTCATTTTCATCTCCTGTACTTTCTCTTCTAATGCAGTGACGTTGCTCCAAACCTTGTCACGTACATTGGTAGAATTCACATTTTAGTTATTAAAATAGTGTTTTAAAGATTAGAAACACGGGGAAACAAAATAAATATTTATAGTTATATAATAAAAGAGTTATTTCACTGATATTGGCGAATATTGTCCCTCGATGGGATATCTCTACGGATGCTCGCAAGCTCGCATCCTTCGATATCCCAACTCGGGACAATATTCACCAATATCAGGGCAATAACCCTATAATATCTCTAACTTCAGGAGTCAAATTACATACTCATTTGTGAAATGTGGGTGTTCAATTTATTTTTCCCCTCAAGTCTGCAAATCTGATACGTCAAGGTACGGATATCTCAAAGTATTTTAGAGAGGCCCTTGGACTTGGAGATAAGATAACAAGAGTCAACTCTATATCTATTCCCATTAAAAAATAAATGTATGGATGGGGATAAAAATGTTACATGGCGCAGACCATATAAACCTGTGTGTGCATTGAATTCACTACATTGGACTTCTTTTCAGGTAACTAATCTAGCCTTAGATTCACTACACAGTCGAAGTCGACATTTACAAAGATTAAATCTCTCTTGGTGCCATGGTAACATAGTAACACATGCTGGTTTCAATAGGTGAGTTCATATTGGGATCATTTATGTTCTAATGTAATATAAATAGCTCCAGATAGGAAAGTATCCCGAAATGTATTTGTTTTATTTCTCCATGGAAACATATGTTGTGGATGCCTACTAGAAATGCCTCAATGAGGCACTTCTAAGAAGTACCCACAACAGTTTTCATGGAGAAATTAGAAATCAACACTTTTCAGATGAAAAAAAAAGTGCCTTCCTGGAGCTATTAATATAGTGACACAATGTGGTTTCAGTGGAAAGAATTCAAAAGGGAATCATACAAGGTAGTCTGTGCCTCTTGAGACGATTTAGCTTATGATTATGGCTTCAGATAGGGGTGGTATCTAGATCAATATATTCTGTATTTCTCCACAAAACCTTTTTTTTTTTTTTTTTTTTTTTACCTGGCCAAGGTATTTCTGTAGAGTACTGACAGCATACTGTTTATGGAGATGTATGAACAGCATAGTCTCTCTCATATAGTGCAAGGGAATCGCCTGCCTTAGCAAAATTGGTTTCTGTTTCAGTTGCATTGGTAAAGTAAGTGCCATTATGGCCTTGCATTGTGGAAAACAAGTTAGCAATTTATTTCACTTGTATTTTGTTTTATAGATGTAAGATTTTGGTGTAAGTAATATCAAATGGTAACTCATGTATAATTTTAAGATAGATAATTCTTATGCTTGATAAAATATATGATACAAAATATTTACTTTGAGTTGAATTTTATACTATGAAAGCTGTATTTACAGTGAATCAGTATTGGATTTCTAGGTGAGTGAAGCGATTTACAGAATTACTGGTTAACTGCTTAAGAGGATTAAGCTTGCCCAGGAACAGTGTGAGTAGGTTAACTGACCATGTTAGACATGACCCAAATTGGTTGACTGGGCCATAAAACTTCAATTCAAACAAAAAGGACATGACCTTTTAGAAAAGTGCTACCAACCCCCACAAGGGGCATACATTTAGTTCAGTTTTGTTTGATTACCTGGTGATGTATCAAAAAAAAAATGATGGCAAACAATGTAGACCCAGATCAAACTGCTCCCTTTAGGAGCAGTTTGATCTGTGTCTACATTGTTTGTCCAAATATTTATGGTAGATGCAGAATATGTCTATTAACCCTTGTCATGCTGAATTAATTAAGTTACCACACCCACTTCAAATTTTCAGCCAATCAGACTTGATCTGGATTGCTGATATAAATTCTCATACTGACTGGCAAACAGTGCAGATCCAGATCAGTTGGCTTCTTCTACACTGTTTGCAAGGGCAGGGTATATCCAAGTTCAGTAGGACATTTCTTTTAACTTATATTCAACAGGTTGATAGAAACTTGTGGAAAAACTCTGACCTGTCTCTACCTCTCATCCTGCAGTTTTGTGACATCTCAGTCAGTTGATGTGATAGCTGAATACTGCTCAAACCTTAAAGGTAAATTGTTCATGGATTCTCTTGCAGTTTTCAGAAACTGTCACCCATGTGAAAAAATGGCAGGATATCTACCGAAAGTATCCTTTTAATTTCAGAACATGAACATCTATAAATGAAGAATAAAGTAAGCTTATGCGAGTATGTAATATTGATTTATTTAAATCCAACTATAAAAGAGTGGTTGCTTCATGTATCTTGATTAATAAATCAACTTTGATTATAAAGTACAGTAGAACTTCGATAATTCAAAGTCCAAGGGACTAAACAGTTTTGTTTGAATTATTGAGACTTTGAATAATTGAGGGTTAAAATGCATACATATATTTAAGTCGGGACTTCAAAATGATTTTGAATTATTGAGAATTTTGAATTATTGGAGTTTGAATTATCGAGGTTCTACTGTATAAAGTTCAAAGTCACATAACAGACCTAGATATGTCTATGGCCACCAACTCTGATTAGCCTCCCTTTCCAAGTTGTTTTTGCTCCCTTCTGAAATGCAGTTTAAATGTGTTCTCTGAAAGGAAAGAATTTGCTCCTCTGGGAGCAAATTCTTTCAGAGTAGATTAATTATCAGAAGGATATATGAGTGCCGGAGAGTGAACAGATAGGTAAAGTCACGGAAAATATACCAAGTTCATCCTTTCCCTTTGATTTCAGAATATGAAAATGTAATTAGGAATGTAGTCGACTCTCGTTATCTCAAAGTCCAAGGGATTCTCTGAAATACTTAGAGATATTCGTACATGGACATATCAGATTTGCAGAATTGAGGAAAAAATAAATCGAACAACCACATTTCACAAAAAAGTCTATATGTAAATTGACCCCTAAAGTTAGAGATCTATTAAAGGAAAATTTTGTGGAAAAGAGGAGAAATTTTCTACAATATTTTGTTACCTGTTTTAGATTTCCATGTTAAAACAGGGACAAGTTTTTCACTTCGAGATAAGCGGTTATTCGATGTAAGTGAAGTTTTTGATTGTGTTGGGGTTTAACGATATGTCAACCCATGTGGGTCATTTTTTGTCGTCTCCTAGAGAAAGGGAGAAAAGAGATAGTAGAGGAAATGAAAGAGAGAGAAAGGAAATAAGAGGAACAGGAATGAAAGTGAAGAAACAGAAGAAATAAAAACATTGCCCCTCTACCCTTACCTACTACAAGGATATCTGGCCTTGCCCAACTGTAAGCCAATATCAGTTGGACACCCCGGTGACATAAGATAATGACACCTTCGCACCACCAGACCACCCACGATAAGTGTAGTCGAGATAACGAGAGTCAGCTGTATTTAAAAGTGATCTTTCGCAATTAAATATTATTGACAGAATATATAACTGTTTGTAATACTGCAAAGAAATTTCCAAGCATTAATGATTTGATTGAATAACAAGGCATTAATATGTCCTATGTACATGGCTCATTACTAAAATGCAGTGACAGCCATTTTCATTTTTTTCACCTTGTCAATGAACAACTGCTGGCCCTGGTGGCTCAGTCAGATGCGCGTCCAACTGGTAATCAGGAAGTCCTGGGTTCCATCCCAGCCAGGTCTTGAGAATTTTGTGGAGATTGATCATGAAATATTTTCTAAGGTCATTCTCTCCCCTCAGCTGATTCAAGAAGGGCAGTGAAAGAATTGCACAAGTACTGGTTAATTGCTTTAAGGACTAAGTCTGCCTGAGAGAAAGTGTGTTAAGGTAAACTGACCGCGCTGGATATGACCCAAATGAGTTGACTGGGCAGTAAAACCTCAACACAAACAAAACACAAACAAAAGCAATGGACAACCACAGCAAAAACTTGCAGTTATGTCATAGAGCAATGTAATTTAACTTTAATACATAATATATCTGTATGTATACAGTCAACTCTCTTTATCTCTACCTCACTTATCTCGAATAACCGCTTATCTTGAAGTGAAAATCTGGTCCCTTTTTAAACATGAAAATCTAACAACGGGTAACAAAATATTGTGGAAAAGAGGAGAAATTGCTCCTCTTTTCCACAATATTTTCAATATATCTCTAATTTCAGGGGTAAAATTACATATACATTATTAAAATGTGGTTGTTTGATTTATTTTTCCTTAATTCTGCAACCCTGATATATCAAAGTACGGATATCTCGAAGTACTTCAGAGAGTCCCTTGGAATTTGAGATAACGAGAGTAGATGTATGTGCTTCAGAATGAGACTTGGGCCACTTCCGAACTATATAGAGTGTATTGGAACACTTCTAAGTCCCAATGAAAACAATATTTTAGTTCGCCATTTCATCCAATGTCATATATCAGGTTGCCTTCAAAAAGTGACGCTAGTCCTATTATGTCATGACATCATAGTTTAACCCGTTTATGCCGAGCGGACTCTTCTACCTTAACTCTTTGGACAGGTCCATTTCCAATATAGGGGATGTTTGGTTAGTTTTTATTATGACCATGTTTTATAGAAATTCCTGTAGTTAATGCAAACAGTGTAGACCCTGATTAGACGCAGCGTTCTGCGGCATGTGATCTAGGTCTACACTGTTTGCCAATGTCCCTTTTGTGGGATGCTAGTCTTAAATGGGTTAATGTCAACATGTGGTCTTTAGTGCCATTTTGGTTAGCTGATGCTAAGAATGCTTAAATAACTACAAAACATCGGGTGTCGGTACAAAACACTCAAAAGCTTTGCAGTATTATAACAAATTTGTCATTTTGATTCATAACAGGGAACATATTCATATTCCCTGCCTGAGAAGCAGATTTATCTTCAAAGAATCCAAAGAGCTAATATTACTACTGATTATTTAATATTGCAGTAGTTATGGTAACAAAATGTTAGCTTTATTCATATGGGGTGTATGGTATGAGAATATGCCTTTCAGGCATATAGAGATTGTGAAAGCTCAGATGAGCCTATGTATCTACACTGTCAATTACAGAATTGTGGATACTTTAGAACATACTGATGTATGCCGGAGGCCCTCATTAGACTGTGTAACTTTGTGGGCTAATCTGGTTCTTTACTGTTACAGTTGGTAAATGACACCTTTTCTGATGTTGAGCATGCTGTGTAAAAAGTTAGGGGTGGTCAGGTGGTGCGAAGGTGTCATGCATCTTACCACACCAGGGTGTCCAACTGATATTGGTTTACAAATGGGCAAGGCCTGCTATCCTTGGAGCAGGTAAGGGTAGAGGCGGAATGTTTTTATTGCTTCTGTTTCATCACTTTTATTCCTGTTCCTCTTTCTTCCCTGTCCCTCCTTTTCATCTCGTCTACTCTCTCTTCTATCTCTTTTCTCCCTTTCTCTTGGAGATGACACAAAGTGACCTACAAGGGCTGATGTGCTGTTTAAACCCCAACACAATCAACACAATCTGATATTGGCTTACTGTTGGGCAAGGCCTGCTAGTCTTGAAGCCGGTAAGGGTAAAGGAGGGATGTTTTTATTTCTTCTGTTTAATCACTTTCATTCCTGTTCTCTTTCTTCCCTGTTCCTCTCTTTCATCTCCTCTACTGTCTCTTCTCTCTTTTCTCCCTTTCTCCGGGAGCGCCACAAAATGACCCACAAGGATTGACGTGTCGTTAAACCCCAACACAATCAATGTGTAAAAATTTCAGCAGATAACATTTTGAAATATTTTTCTTATTTTCCCCAGAAAACAGGGTTTGACATATCCTGCAGATTGTCTGCATTGGAGACAATTTGCATGAAATGTCAAAACCTATTTTCTGAGAAACATGGAGACAAATTGTATGAAATGTCAAAACCTGTTTTCTGAGAAAAATAAGAAAAATATCATCAATTTATTGTCTGCTGAATTAGCCTAGAGAGTAGTACAGATTAATGGCTTGACTCATGATTGTTTGACAGAATTAGACCTAGGCAGTTGTAAGCAGATAGACCATTCAGGATTTATGCCATTGAGAAAACTCACACAACTGCAAAGATTAAATCTCTACAGAACAAATATAGATGATGCAAGAATATTACCTATTGTTAGGTATGTATTATATAGAGGAGGTCCAGTTATTATCTGGTGCCATGTACTGTTTTACCCTAAGTCTTCAGACAACTTTTTTTTTTTTTTTTTTTTTTTTTTTATCTGGGCCCAGTTGTTCAAAGCTAACGATGTCGTTAGTTAACGATTTGTTAAAATTTACATCGAGCGATATGCAAATATGCTGAAATTTTTTGCTAAAAAAATGTGAGTAGCTTTTGCATTGCAAAAGCTACTCACATTTTTTCAGCAAAAAATATCAGAATATTGTATATTTAATTCGCTAAAACAGTTAACGAAATGACCCTTAAAGAGCTCGTTAAGCTAACGATGCTTTGAACAACCGGGCCCAGATTTGTAATGAACTTCAGGTAAAAGTAAAGTGAACCCTAGTTACAATGACAGCATTTGTTCCGAAAGACTTAGCCATTAAAATGAATTTGCTGTTGTACAGAATACTAAATGAGCAGATTGATATATAATTAAGGTCCTCACAGGACATATGTTTTTGAATATTTGTTAGAATTGCCTCATTGAGGTGATTCTAACAAATATCAGAACATATGTTTCTTTAAAGTATTAAATATAATATTCTTGCATAATTTGTGACTAGTGCTTACCTCTTAGGCAAAGGTTTCATGATAGAGAAATTGTCGTTATAACGAATTGTGTTGTTGTATCGGGTGTCGGTATAAAGAGGGTTGTCTGTATATGTAAAGATACCCAGGACTAACCACAATCATAGAACATAGACTACCAGTGACACCAAGAGGAAGAGCAAACAAATCTAGACAGACAGCACACAAGCCATAGACCAAATAAAAGCAGCCAGCCCCCTCTCCCAACAGTTGGATCACAAGGTCAGACGGGATCCATGAAACACACCACATCTATTTTGGCTACCTTGTCATCACGAAAACATGCCTATATAATTTTGCCCCCCTTAAGCCCCACCTTTATATAGTAAAACTGGGGTTTACAGGGCTATACATTATATTCTTATTTTTGCTAAAAAATATAGATTGTTGTACTCGTTAGAACTGCCTCACCAAGGCAGTTCTAATGCATACCCACAATCTATGCCGGCCTAAGTGGCTCAGTTGGATGAACTTCCGACTGGAGACCAGGAGGTCGTGAGTTCGAGCCCCGCCGAGGTTGGCAACATTCTTTCATGGAGATTGATCATGAAATATTTTCTACGGTCATTCTCTCCCTTCCACTGATTCAAGAAGGGCAGTTGTTAGTTTCTGGTGAAAGAATGTGCATAATACTGGTTAACACTGGTTAACCGCTTAGAGACTAAGCCTGCCCAGTAAACGTGTGGTTAGGTAAACTGACCATGCTCGACATGACCCCATTGGGTTGACTGGGCCATAAAACCTCAACACAAACAAACCCACAATCTATGTTTTGAGCAGAAATATGAAAAAATATCAAGAGTTTTTTATCTGAAAATTTTCAGTTTTTGGAGGTGAAATTTTCCATATACAGTCGACTCTCTTTATCTCGAAATCCAAGGGACTCTATGAAACACTTCGAGATATCCGTACTTCAACATATCAGATTTGTGGAACTGAGGAAAACAATTAATCCAACAACTACCTGTAACAGAATGAATCTTAAATTTGACTCCCAAGTTGGAGATATATTGAAAATATTGTGAGCAAACTCTCCTGTTTTCCACAATATTTTGTTTCTTGTTGGTAGATCTCTGTGTTAAAATAGGGACCAGATTATTACTTTTAGATAAGAGGTTATTCAAGATAAGCGAGTTCGAGATAACGAGAGTCGACTGTATTTGAATAAGCATGTTTTTGTAATTGATGAGTCCGAAAAGTGGTGATGAAATGGCCAGCAGAGCTGGCCCAGAGCAAATTCTTTGTGTTCATGCATATCTACGTGAATACAGTGGAATCTCATTGATTCCAAATGACATAGACCGTTAGATTCTGGTTTAAGTACACCACAACCTCTTTATAGCACTATTGTTGGGGTCCATATCATAAACCGTGTTAGTTAAACAACCCTGTTATATCCGAACAAAAATGTATAGATTATATTGAAAAATGACCATTTATGGTCATTTTTCAATATAATCCATACATTTTTGGGATCCGTCTTTGAACTGCGTTATGTCCAAAAATTGTGTTATAACGAACCGTGTTATAAAGGGGTTTTAGTGTATCATTATTTCAAATATTCCAGCTTGACTTTCTCTGTCAGTTTCTGGAGAGTTGGGCTGTAATGGTAATAATTTTTTGTCTTCATTTTACACTTTCAATCAGTACGTCCGTGGGTTATTCATGTCTGGTGAAGCATTCAAATTGATGTCCCATTTGACCTCATCCTCCTATATACTGAGCAGATGTCTGAAAATAGTAAATAAAACAAAGCAAAATGTAACTTGTCTTTATGCATCTAGTCAATTCTTATTTTGTCAAGAAAACATGTTGACATCTAGTCAATTCTTATTTTGTCAAGAAAACATGTATTTATTGGAAGTGCCTTGCCTTGTCACTTATATTGAGTAACCATGGCATATACTTTGATGCAGAAATAAGAATAATATTAGAGGAACAATGCCAGAAAACGTAGATTCAGACGTGTGCCTCGTAGCTCTTGATAAGGCATTTTTTTCAACCAAAAAGTATCTCTAATTTTCTTATTTCTCAACAAAAACATATGTTATGGGTACTCATTAGAAGTGCCTCAGTGAGGCACTTCTAATGAGTTCCCACAACATATGTTTTCATCGAGAAATAAGAAAAATACCGGTTTCCTGATCCTACTCTTATCTTGACCTACGGTGCTTGGTGAAGATTCAGATTGGTTTGTGCAATTATGCTATCTGATCAGAATCTTTTCTGGGTGCATTTTGGATAGACAAGGATGGAAAGTTCCTTCACAGACTACAGTAAAACTTGTGTAAGAGAGCCACCTTCGAGACTGACTTTAAATAGAGGGTTGATGGGAAAAAGTTGTCTGTCTTATAAAGGTAAATGTCATGTAATTTTGCTGGCAAAATTACATGACATGTACCTTTATAAGACAGCCACCTTTTCACATCAACCACAAAGGTCAATTTCAAAGGTGGCTGTCTTACACAGGTTTTACTGTATGTGGATGTGCAGGCTGATTTGAGTTGTCATTGGGCACTCATGTCAGAAGGTCCATTTTGTCAGCACAGGTTGATTTGAGTCATGTCAGAAGGTCAGTTTTCTCACCTTGCAGTTCATTTATCTGGAAACCAATTTTATCTAAAGCTATACTGTTACAGCCATGTAGACTAACTCTGCACATCTTTCTCATTCAAATAGTTTTGAACAAACATCAAGACCATTTCATTTTGGTACATCGTTTTGATATACTGATGGAATGGAAGTGTAAAAATCATTTTCAAAGGGCAAATTCAAAATATTTGTAAAATGATTACAAAAACCCGTGTTTATGTGAAAAAAACACAGGACTGTGTGAAAATCAAGACTGTTGCAATATGAACTTTATTATTCACATTTCATCAACTGCCCTGGCCTACTCAAATGTGTATTTGAAGAACTTGATCATAGTAGAATTGTAAAATAAGAAAGGGATTTAGTCCAGGTGCACAGAATTAGCAGAAAATTTTAATGTCTCAAATACACAATGGTAGCAAAGTTTGATGGCCTACACTGACAACAAATTAAAACTTAGAGATGAAAAAATGACGTCCAATTGGCTCTACATTGGCAAGGCTCTGAAGTGTTGCTAAAATGCATTTTATTTATTTGTCTTTAATGAAATTATGACCTGCACAGTAGCTTAAGTGTGCAGGATTGGCCAACAGCACTGTACATAGCTCCAGATAAAGGACTTTTTTTGCAGCCAAAAAGTACTGCTATTTATATTTCTTCATGACAACATATATTATGGGTACTCATTAGAAGCGCCTCTCTGAGGCGCTTCTAATGAGTACCCACAACATATGTTTTCATGGAGGCATAAGAAAAATATTTTCTTGATAACCTCTTTTATCTAAAGCTATGTTACCAATAGTAAAGAAATTGTGATCTTATCAATTTTCTGTTCCAGATCTTGTCCTGACCTTAAACATGTAAACCTAGGATCCTGTAACTGTATCACCCAGTATGATGATGTCTGTGTTGAATTGGCTAAACATTGCAGGTGAAGAGCTCTTATAATTAATTTATACCACTCTATGATATATGTCAGGGGCAGTAACTCTGTCAGAATTGTTTATGCCTTCTTCTCAAAAGAGTCTACTCTAAAAGAAAAGAATTTGCTCCCAACTTGGAGCAAATTCTTTCCTTTTAGAATAGACCACTTCTCAGAAGGGGATTACAGTACTGGAAAGCAAACTGTAAGTCATAACAGTTGGATGCGCGTCCGACTGGAGATCAGGAGTTCGCGGGTTCGACCCCCGCCGAGGTCGGCAACATTCTTTCGTGGAGATTGATCATGAAATATTTTCTACGGTCATTCTCTCCCTTCCGCTGATTCAAGAAGGGCAGTTGTTAGTTTCTGGCGAAAGAATGTGCACAATACTGGTTAACTGCTTAGAGGACTAAGCCTGCCCAGTAAACGTGTGGTTAGGTAAACTGACCGCGCTCAACATGCCCCCATTGGGTTAACTGGGCCGTAAAATTTCAACACAAACATAACAGTTGCCTCCCTTGTAAAACATGGCAGAAAGTCTATCCATTACGAAAACATGCCTATTCAAATATACTGGAAATATTAATACCAAAAAATGTAAATTTTCAGATAAAAAATCTATTTTTCATATTTCTGTTCAAAACATAGATTGTGGGTACTCGTTAGAACCGCCTCGATGAGGCGGTTCTAACGAGTACCTACAATCTACGTTTTTGAACAGAAATAAGAAAAATAATGTATACCCCTGTAAACCCCAGTTTCAATATATAAAAGTGGGGTTTAAGGGGGTTAAAATTATATAGGTGTGTTTTCGTGATGAAGTATATTCAGTCCCCTTAACCCTAAAACTGCCAATCACAACAATTGTCGTCACCTTTGTCATCTGCTTGTGGTTTTAAAAGACATTTTTGCCAGCAATGTGGACCCAGATCAGACTGCTTCTCTAGGAGCAGTCTGATCAGGTTCACACTGTTTGCCTGTTTGCGAAAATAGGTTTGAAAAGTTTGCAAGAATATTCGGCAGATGACATAAACAGACAACATTTTCAGATGCAGGTTTTCTTGGCATTTTAAGGGTTAAATGGGCCGTCAATCAGATTATTATAATTATCCTAAGGAGAAAATTCCCATGATGATGATGTTCATCATTTTGATGTGTTTCTTAACATCTCATCTGACAGTACATGAACATGAAGTATTCTGCATTACTTCCACCTGTATTGGCCTTCAGATAAAATGCTTTAATAATTTTTTCTTACCTTGAAATGCTTTTTCCTTGTAAAATAAGACTTGTGTAACTCTTGATGTATGCTTTCTTTAGCAAAAGAGTATTGATATTTTTTCTTATTTCTCTACAAAAACATACACCATAACCCTTTTGCAAGGCAAAAATTTTAACTAAACAACCATGTAATAGATATTCCTCCAACATATGCTTTTGTGGAGAAATATACATACAAGCATTTGGATACCCCTCTCATTTAGAGATACAGTGAAACCTCAATGACTCAAACACCGATGACTCTTTACTATGGCTGTTTCGAACTCGATCTACAGTCCTTGGGGAAATTTTCCCATAACTCCAGCTATCAATATTTTTAGGACAGTTTAAGGAGATTTTTTTCTAATTTTATCTTGAAAATGTATGTTGTGTGTACTCATTAGAATTGCCTTGATGAGGCAATTCTAATGAGGACACACAACATACAAATATTTTATGGAAGATCAAAAAGATAATCTTGAATCTTCCAGATTATACCCCTGACCTGGCACTATGATAACCCCCAGTGGCTTGAACTATCCTTATCTCAAACTAATTGTCATGGTTCCAAAAATGTTTGAGCCATTGAAGTTCGACTGTATGTAAATATAACATTGGAATCATATTTATCTCAAGATAACTATTTTTCATATTTTTGTATGAGAAAATACATTCTGGGAAGTGATTGGAAGCACCTCAGTGAGTGTCCATAAAATATGCTTTTATGCAGAAATAAGAATATTATCATATGTTTTGGTCGAAAAAAGAAGACCTTATCTGGATGTATGATCAACAACAGTATTGTTAGCTCACCTGAGTTGAAGGCTCATAAGGTGAGCTTATAGTATAGCAAGGCTCCATCATCTGTCAGTGTGTTCGTGCATCCACACTGTCGAACAAGAATATCTCCCGTCCAGATGGCCAATCTTGATCAGATTTCACAGGTACCATTATTGGATTGGTGGATTGGCTGTATCAGGTTTTGGGGCAGATCTCATCAGAACTTTGGTTTCCACGTCAACCAAAATGTCCCATAGACATATAATGGGGAAAATGTTTCAGGGGGATAGCGACTTTATTTTTGATAGGATCCTCATAAAACTTGCAGGTAATGAGGACAGCCATAAAATCTCAGACAAGTTCGATTTTGGTCCAATTTCAACTATTGACATGAATGTTACTCACCCTTGAGTGCTCCATAGACCTCAGAAAATGTTGTCTGGACGATAGCGATTTCATTTTTATCAAATCTTCATCAGACTTGCAGGTAATGAGGACAGCCATAAAATCTTGGACGAGTTTGATTTTGGGGCAGATCGGACTAGTCACATGAGAATTACTTGCCTTTTAGACTCCTACAGACATATAAAGGGAGAAAACTTTGTCTGGACAATAGCGACTTCATTTTTAGCTCACCTGAGCACAAAGTGCTCATGGTGAGCCATTGTGGCCAGTCAATGTCCGTCATGCGGCGTGCGGCGTCAACAATTGCTTTAAAAGCCTACTTTTCATACACCCCTGGGCCAATTGACTCGATACTTGGTAGGAAGCATCGGGGTGACTTGTAGATTAAAAACAGCTAAAATCGTGCTGATCGGAAATCCAAGATGGCCACCATCTTGAAAATCTATTTTTCGCTTCTTCTCCTGAACCGAAAGGCCAATTGACTCCAAACTTGCTAAGAAGCATTGGGGTGACTTGTAGATCAAAAATAGCTAAAATTGTGCCGATCGGAAATCCAAGATGGCTGCCATCTTGAAAATCTATTTTTCGCTTCTTCTCCTGAACCGAAAGGCCGATTGACTCCAAACTTGCTAGGAAGCATCGGGGTGACTTGTAGATCAAAAATAGCTAAAATTGTGCCGATCGGAAATCGAAGATGGCCACCATGGCAGCCATCTTAAAAATCTATTTTTTGCTTCTTCTCCTAAACCCAAAAGCCAATTGACTCCAAACATGGTAGGAAGCATTGTGGTGACTTATAGATCAAAAATAGCTAAAATCATTTCAATGGGAAATCCAAGATGGCCGCCATGACAGCCATCTTGAAAATCTATTTTTTGCTTCTTCTCCTGAACCGAAAGGCCATTTGACTCCAAACTTGCTAGGAAGCATCGGGGTGACTTGTTTAAGCAATCATCATGAATCTTGCTCAAAATGTCTTGATGATTTCTTGGTCAAGTTCGAAACTGGGTCACCTGGGGTCAAAAACTAGGTCACCTGGCCAAATTAGCGGAAAACCTTGTTATCACTCTAGGGGTCACATTTTGGAGCAGTCATCATGAATCTTGCTTAAAATGTTTTGTCTTGATGAGTTCTAAGTCAAATTTGAAATTGGGTCACTTGGGGTCAGAAACTAGGTCACTAGGCCAAATCAGCAGAAAACTTTGTTAACATTCTAGCGGTCACATTTTTTAAGCAATCATCATGAGTCTTGCGCAAAATGTTTGTCTTGATGATTTCTAGGTCAAGTTTGAAACTGGGTCACCTGGGGTCAAAAACTAGGTCACCTGGCCAAATCAGCGGAAAACCTTGTTAACACTCTAGTGGTCACATTTTTCAAGCGATCATCATGAATCTTGCTCAACATGTTTGTCCTGATGATTTCTAGGTCAGGTTTGAAACTGGGTCACTTGGGGTTAAAAACTAGGTCACCGGGCCAAATCAGCAGAAAACCTTGTTAACACTCTAGCGGTCACATATTTGAAGCAATCGTCATGAATCTTGCTCAAAATGTTTGTCTTGATGAGTTCTAGGTCAAGTTCGAAACTGAGTCACTTGGGATCTAAAACTAGGTCACCAGGCCAAATCAGCAGAAAATTTTGTTAACACTCTAGTGGTCACATATTTGAAGCAATCATCATGAATCTTGCTCAAAATGTTTGACTTGATGATTTCTAGGTCAAGTTTGAAACTGGGTCACATGGGGTCAAAAACTAGGTCGCCAGGCCAAATCAGCAGAAAACTGTTAACACTCCAGAGGTCACATTTTTTAAATATTCATCATAAATATTGCTAAAAATGTTCGTCTTGATTTCTAGGTCTAGTTTAAAACTAGGTTACTTGATATCAGAAACTCTAGTGGTCACCTGGCCAAATCAAAGGAAAACCTTGTTGATGCTCTAGAGGTCATATTTTTGAAGTGATCATCATGAATCTTGCTCAAAATGTTTGTCTTGATGATTTCAAGGTGATGTATATTTTTCTATCCAGTGACTTAAGTGTTTCCATTTAGGTCAGTTTCTCAGTAATTATTGGTCCTACAGAGTGATATTTGGTACTTGTGAAGTGTTTGTGTTTAGGTCAGTTTCTCAGAACTATTGCTCCTACAGCCAGTGATACTTAGTACATGCATACATCTTAGCATTGCCTCTTGAGTGCAGTCATCCATATTTAACCTTGACCTTTATTTCACAGTCCATTAGACATGCTACATTGTCTTACTTGTTAATATAATCATTTTGAATTTTGATCAGAATGTTTTCCTTGATCAGTTCTAGATCAGGTTCTCAAAGTGCTATGATACTCAGGTGAGTGTTACAGGGCCATCATGGCCCTCTTGTTTATTAGATCTTCATCAAACTTGCAGATAACAAGGACAGGCATAAAATCTCGGATGAGTTCAGTTTTGGCCCACTTTCGACAATCAGCATGCTTGTTGCCTGCCCTTAAGGGCCTCATAGACTTCAGAAAATGTTGTCTGGATGATAGTGATTTTGTTTTGTATTAGCTCTTTATCAGACTTGCAGATATTGAGGACAACCATAAAATCTTGGATGAGGTTGTTTTGGGTCAGATCGGACTATCATGAGAGTTACTTGTACTTTAGTCTCCCATAGACATATAATGTGAAAAATGTTGTCTGGACAATAGCGACTTCATTTTTGATTGAATCTTTGTCAGACTTGCAGATAAGGAGGACAGGCATAAACTCACTGAAAAATTTGATTTTGGCCCACTTTCCACTATTGGCATGAGAGTTACCCTCCCTTGAAGGACCCAGAGACTTCAGAAAATATTGTCAGGAAGATGGTGATTTCATTGTTGATCGAATCTTAGTCAGACGTGCAGGTAATAAGGATAGCCATAATATCTTGGACAAGTTAGATTTTATACCAGCACAGTGGCTCAGTGGTAGAGCATCCACTTTGTGACCGGGAGGTTGCCGGTTTGATCCCCGTCCGGGTCATACCAAAGACTTTAAAAGTAGTACTAGCTGCTCTTTCTCTTGCTGCTCAGAATTAAGAAAGTAGAGCTAGAACTGGTCAGCTCAATGTCAGTATAATGTGACTGGGTGGAATATCATGTCAAAGTGTCTGGGGTGTGATATTTCAGTGAGGCAGCACTCTAAAAGTGAGCATTGAGCTCCCTCCCACATCCAGACACCGTCGCAATATGAGTGAAAGATTGTTGAAAGCGACATTTAAGCCCAAATCAAACAAACAAACAAGTTTGATTGTGGGGCAGATCGGACTATTGACATGAGAGTTACTTGCCCTTTGGTCTCCCATTGACAAATAATGGGGAAAATGTGTTTGGATGATGGCGACTTCATTTTTGATTGAATCTTCATCAAACTTGTAGATAATGAGGACAGCCATAAAATCTCAGACAAGTTCGATTTTGACCCACTTCTGACGATTGGCATGAGAGTTAGCTTCCCTTGAGAGCCCCATAGACTTCAGAATATGTTGTCTGGACAATAGTGATTTCATTTTTGATTGACTCTTATTTAGACTTGCAGATAATGAGGAAGCTATAAAATCTTGGACTGGTTTGATTTTGGGGCAGATAGGACCATTTACATGAGAGTTACTACCCTTTAATATCCCATAGACATATAATGGGTAAAATGTTGTCCGGACAATAGCGACTTCAATTTTTATCGGATCTTCATCAAACTTGCAGCTGATGAGGATAGGCATAAAATCTCGGACAAGTTTGATTTTGGACCAGTTTTGACTATTGGCATGAGAGTTACCTGCCCTTGAGACCCTCATAGACTCACATTATAGTTACTTGCCCTTTAGTCTCCTATAGACATATAATGGGAAAAATGTGTTCAGATGATAGCAATTTCATTTTTGATCGAATCTTCATTAGACTTGCAGATAATGAGGACAGCCATAAAATCTTGGACGGGTTTGATTTTGGGTCAGATCGGATATTCACATGAGAGTTACTTGCCATTTAGTCTCAGACATATAATGGTGAAAATGTTTTCCAGATGATAGCGACTTCATTTTTGATTGGATCTGCATCAAACTTGCGGATATCTGGGACAGACATAAAATCTTGCATGTTTGATTTTAGCATGGTTTGGACTATTGGCATGATAGTTACCTGCCCTTGAGTGTCCCACAGACTAGGAAAATGTTGTGCTGATGATTGCGACCTCATTTTAATGGGAAAATGGTGTCTTTATGCAAGCAGGTTCATTTTTGATTGAATCATCATCAAAGTTGCTGGCAATCAGGACAGGCATAAAAGCTCTGGTAAGTTTGATTTTTGGCCTCTGGTTTCCATGACCAAACTTACTCTCCTCAGGTGCCCTAGAGGATACATATTTCCATTCAGTTAGCAACATTTAAAAAAAACTTCAAACAAAGGATGTGTTTGTGTAACTTTGTATGCATAGGATGAAACCTATGGCAAAAACATGTGATGGTCGCTTGGAGGTTCAGCTTATATTCATACCTTCAGCTAACTGTTCCTCAGGTGAGTGATCCTTGCCCTCTTGGGATACTTGTTGAATATGAGACAAAAATGAAGTGATTGTCTAAGGTAGGCTTTGTGCAAGAGAGGGCCTTGCAGCTCTGAGAGAAAGTGCTCTTTAGTGGCTTTTGACAAGATGCTGTTCAACCCAAATGTATTACAATTTTCATTTTGAAAATATGCCTATTCAAATATATAGAAAATGTCATCTCCAAAAACTGAAAACTTTCAGATAAAAAACTCTGATATTTTTCATATTTCTGCTCAAAACATAGATTCTGGGTACTTGTTTGAACTGCCTCAGCAAGGCAGTTCTAATGAGTACCCAAAATCTATGTTTTTGAGCAGAAATGTCAAATAATGTATACCACTATAAACCCCAGTTTTTCTATATAAAAGTGGGGTTTAAGGGGGTCAAAATTATATTATAGGCAAATTTTACGTCATGTCTCATTTCTTCACAATATATATATATATATATACATTAAGTGCCACAGATTACATGTAGATTAGAACTGCCTTTGTATATCTTAGCAGCAAAATAAGAAACAATATTTGTTGCGTTACTCCACTTATCTGGAGCTATGAAATGGGAGTCAAAGACATGATTTGTATAGCAGAGCATGAGCACTAAACCTTTATGTTATAGATTGTCTTTAGTTAACATTAAATTTGAGACCATGTTTTCCTGTGAAATAAATATAAGAATTTGTTTTATTTTTTATATATAAGAAAATAATTTTTTCTTATAATTATTTCACAAGAAATGAGTCGTTTGTTTGTATTTGAATTCTGTAGGTTAAGTATTAATACCAATGCTCTAGGTAAGATTTTAGTACAATGAGTATTTTACCCCCTGCTTTAAAGCTTAATACTTCAATGAACTTTTGCAATGCTTAAAGCACCAAGCATAAGTGTAACATACAAATTTCTAATTTTTTAGAGAAAACAAAGCTTGGTATTTCATGTGAATTGTCTGCTAAGCAGACAATTCACATAAAATACCAAGCTTTATTTTCTCTGAAAAACAACTAAAACTGCAAAACAACCTAGAATGCATAAATTTGGCATGGCTGCTATAAGGGTCAAACCCTTTCTGATCTATGCTGCTACATGTACTGCTGATGAAATAAATGTAGAGGAAATTGCTTTACGTAAAAGTTGTAAAGGTCACTGAAAATTCTTTCCCCCTAAATTTGATTTCAGTGCTGAAATCAAAAATTTCAATGAGTAGTTTTACCTCCTCAGCTTAAATTTCAATGCTGATTTTCAAAACTTCAGTGCTGAAATACCCTTTACTCTTTCTTATCTAGAGCTCTGAATACTATTTACATAGCTTTAGATAAAAAGATATCTTGATAATACATGTAATTTTTCTCTCTCACTTTAAAATATATGTTTTGGGTACTACTTGAAATCACCTTGGCAAGAAGATTCTAGTCAGCGCCCATAACATGTTTTTGCAGAAGAATTAAAAAAAATATCAATATTTGTTAACCCTTGTCCTGCTGAACCTGGATATACCCTACCAGTGCAAACAGTGTAGATCCAGATCAGTTGGCTTCTGAAGCAGCCAACTAATCTGGATCTGCACTGTTTATCATTAAGTATGTGAATTTATAGCAACAATGTTCATCAAGTTATCTGATTGGCTGAAAATTAGAAGTGAGCGTGGCATCTTTATTTACTCAGCAGGACAAAGGTTAATGGCAAAAGTGCAGATCCAGATCAGTTGGCTTCTTCATAAGCCAACTGATCTGGATCTACACTGTTTGCAAAGGCAGGACATATCGAGGCTCAGCAGGACAAGGGCGAGGAAAATATCAATGTTTTTTGTTAAAAAATAATACATCTTCTAAGAATCTGTATATTTATTATTGATATTTTTAGGGGTTTGATATCCCTTGACTTGTGGCGTAGCCGGACTGTGTCACATATTGCCCTCAGGGCCTTGGCCAATGACTGTCCAGATCTACAGGAGATAGACATAGGATGGTGGTAAGTCATAGATTAATCAAAACAATGGCAACTACAATAATAAAAAAAAATAATTATAACCAAAATTTTCACTAATTTTGTTTACTGAAACATGAAAAGAAAAGGCCTGTATGTGAACATGAGAGATATGCCAATGAATACGAGAGTCGCGAAAATGTATGATGCAATCCGACAATCAACAATAGCAAGATATTAAAAATTGATTTAATGAAAGTAATAAGATTTTCCGTGAAAGGAATGAGAAAGGAACATAAGAAAACGGGAACTAAGAAAATAGACCGGAGAAAAGAAAGAAATTTAGATTTTTTATCACCCGGTAAAAAATCCTGTTTATTTTCTTTGTTCCACAGAAAAGAAACTGATACGTGATCATTTAAGTGGGATGAGTTACATCACACAGGTAACTGCCTAAGGGACCTTCTGGATTAAGACTCCTTAAGACGACTGAATTGTTTTTTTCTGTGGAAGGTTTGAAATACAGAATAAAATAGCACATTATCTATAGGTTAAATATTGCTAGTTAAAATATGTTTTACTTTTAAAAACTTCATTTCTAAGGAGTACCCATAACATATATTATTTATGAAGAACTGGAGAAAATTATGCCAGTATAATTCATCATCAAATACTCCTCCTTAATATTTTTGTAATCAACTTGCAGTCCAGATATTAAGTCAACATCCAACTGTATAATAGAACTGGTACAGCAGTGTAGAAAGTTGAAGAAGTTATTCCTGACAGCTAACCGTACAGTCTGTGATAAAGATCTGCTAGCTGTAGCAAAATACAGCATGGACCTAGAACAGCTTGATATACTGGGAACCAGGCAGGTGACTGCTGATATAGCGCAAATGTAAGTTCTCATTTAACCTTATAACAACTACAGCAGAAAACACTTTGAAATTTTTTTTTTTTTTTTTATTTTTCAGCCAAAAATAAGGCTTGACAATTGATGTGAATTGTCTGCTTTGCAGACAATTCACATCAATTATCAAATCTTATTTTAGCTAAAAATCAACAAAATCAATTTTAGAATGTTGTCTGCAACAAATTTGCTTTAATAACACTTTAAGGATTAAACTTTGATATGCTGGGAAGCAAGCAGGTGAAAAAATGTAAGGTTATTTTTTAGACCCATTCTGCTATCCATCTATTTTCTGCTTGTTTGTCTGTCTGTCTATGTATGCATATATGCATTTATATTTGTATGTATGTATGTATGTATGTATGTATGTATGTATGTATGTAAATATATATGTATGTATGTATGTATGTATGTATGTATGTATGTATGTCAGATGAGTCGATCAATTTCTGATCATTACCCTAGTTTGTCTGGTTTGTGATAATGATTACTTATCACAGCAAAATACTGCATTGGTCAAGAACAACAGGATAAACTGGGTACCAGCCAGGTGTCTGCTTTTGTTGCTCAGATGTAGGTTATCATTTTAAACTTTGATATAATGGTATCATAAAGTTTGCAAGGTGTTGTTTACAGGTTTATTGTAGCAGGCTTATTGGACAAAAAATCAAACATTTTTTGGTGTTAATCCATTTCTATATACCTTCAAATAAAGGCTATAGAAAATGATAGAAGGTCTATTTAAAGTGCAGTTTGTATGCGATATTTAAAAAATTGATGTCAGACAGGAAAATGGGGTACTCTCCCTTAAATGTGAAAAACAACTAGGGTGTCACAAATGACGTCATGTTTGCACATGGACATGAGAAAATAAACAGTCTACTTTCTCTTTTGAGCATATTTTCTTTCTTTTTTTATGATTTTAACCTGAATACACAAGGTTTGGTATACATAGAATTTGTTAAGTATCAACTGGGCCTCCATAGAAACATGCAAGTTTTTGCAAAGTGCAATGTATGCATATCTGCTATACAGTTGTTTTATACACAGACACGTCCAGGCTTTCATCCTATATCAAAATGAATTGTATATCTTTCCGATGCTAGGGTTAGCAAATATTGAGTACTGGCATGCTAATGTTGCTCAAATAAAAGTGACTGGCAGATGACTAATAAGGGACTGTTGTAGCTCTAGAAAGTAGAGCTAGGAATCAGAATTTTATGTGTCTGGGGTGCGATATTTCTGTGAGCAGCACTCTACAAGCAAGTGTTGATTTCACACAGTGTCATCATATAGCCCAGTAGGCACACAACATTGAAACAATGTTGATTCAACGTTGATTCAACGTCTTGATGTTGAATCAACGTTGAATCCACATTGTTTCAGCATTGTGTGCCTACTTGAGCTGAAAGATTGTTGAAAGTAATGTGTTTGCCTCCTCTCCACCCCATTCACACACTCCTCACCTAACAACAAAATAAATGAAAAGGCAAGTAAGTATAGGCTAGTTAACAACCTTTTTGAACTCATAAATTTGTATGTTTATGTTGTCATGAAGTTTTTAAAAGAGGTAAATGAAAATGAAATTTGGTACTAAGGGGAATGGATACACTTCCAGCGAGTCAACTCTGTCAAAATAAATTTTTGTCCCCTTCTGATGAAAAGGGGGTCTGCTCTATAAGGAAAGAATTTGCTCCCAAATGGTGCAAATTCTTTCCTATTACAGTAGACCCCTTTTCAGAAGATGCTTGATGTCTAGAAAAGCAAACAGGAAGTCAAGAAAGTTGTCTCCCTTGTAAAAATGGCAGAATAAACTACCAAGTGTATCCCATTCCCAGACACATACAAATGTCGTAGAATCAGCTGTCAGAAAGAAAACATCCCAACAAGATAAGTTGCACAGGCATAATTGTTTCTTTAACCCTTAAACTGCCAATCACAACAATTGTGATATGCTTTGTCATTTGGTTGTGATTTTAAGTCATTTTTGCAAACAGTGTGGGCCCAGATCAGACTGTCCTCTAGGAGAAGTCTGATCAGGGTCCACCCTGTTTGCCTGTATGCAAAAATAGGTTTGAAAAGTTTGCAAGAATATTCAGCAGATGACATAAACGAACCCGCAGCCTCCTGGTCTCCAGTCCACCGAGGCGGGCTCTAGCAGTAGAGGCAAGTGCACTGTTGTGATCTACATGGACTACTTTTAAAGAAAAGAATTTGTTCATGGAGGGAGCAAATTCTTTCTTAAAAGAGTTACTCCTGTTTGGAAAGGGACTGAAAGCCAGGGGGAAGCCAAGTCACGTTTCAAACAGAATGCACTTGACCATGGACAATTTAATTCAAATTTGCTCATTTGAGCGACCGATGCTGGGTTTATACCTCTATGATATGGTTATGTATTGATAACATTGGTATCAGTATCAACCCTCTATGTCATTGTCCCTTCAGCTTAGCTAACTTATCTCAGGCTTATAATTGGGTCTCAACTTGCTTTGATTTGTTACAGCAAAACAGCATTGACTTAAATTAAATGAATTAAACATTTTTTTATCGTACCTGCTTGTAGCAGAGTGCGATATAGGCGTCCGATTTTCCGTCCGTCCGTCCGTCTGTCAACATTTATGTCGACGTTCGACATTTATGTCAAAGTTAGTATTCTAATCAACTACAAGACTAAACAACCATCAAACCTTGCATGAAACATCTCCCTGACCTCCTGACTTTGAGACATAGGCGTCAGCTTTTCCGTATGTCTGTCCATTCGTCCGTCCGTCTGTCAACATTTATGTCGAAGTTCGACATTTATGTCAAAGTTAGTATTTTAATCAACTACAAGACTAAACAACCATCAAACCTTGCATGAAACATCTCCCTGACCTCCCGACTTTGCGACATAGGTGCCCACTTTTCCATTCGTCTGTCTGTTTGTCCGCCCGTCTGTCAGTCTGTTAACAGTTCTGTTATGTCGAAGTTCAACATTTATGTCAAAGTTAGTATTTTAATCAACTACAAGACTAAACAACCATCAAACCTTGCATGAAACATCTCCCTGACCTCCCGACTTTGCGACATAGGTGCCCACTTTTCCATTCGTCTGTCTGTTCGTCCACCTGTCTGTCCGTCTGTTAACAGTTCTGTTATGTCGAAGTTTGACATTTATGTCAAAGTTAGTATTCTAATCAACTACAAGACTAAACAACCATCAAACCTTGTATGAAACATCTCCCTGACCTCCTGACTTTGCGACATAGGTGCCCGCTTTCCATTCGTCTGTCCGTTCCTCTGTCCGTCTGTCTGTCTGTTAACAGTTCTGTTATGTCGAAGTTCGACATTTATGTCAAAGTTAGTATTTTAATCAACTACAAGACTAAACAACCATCAAACCTTGCATGAAACATCTCCCTGACCTGCGGACTTTGCGACATAGGTGCCCACTTTTCCATTTGTCTGTCTGTTCGTCCGCCCGTCTGTCCGTCTGTTAACAGTTCCGTTATGTCGAAGTTTGACATTTATGTCAAAGTTAGTATTTTAATCAACTACAAGACTAAACAACCATCAAACCTTGCATGAAACATCTCCCTGACCTCCCGACTTTGCGACATAGGTGCCCACTTTTCCATTCGTCTGTCTGTTCGTCCGCCCGTCTGTCCATCTGTTAACAGTTCTGTTATGTTGAAGTTCGACATTTATGTCAAAGTTAGTATTCTAATCAACTACAAGACTAAACAACCATCAAACCTTGTATGAATCATCTCCCTGACCTCCTGACTTTGCGACATAGGTGTTCGCTTTCCATTCGTCTGTCCATTCCTCCATCCGTCTGTCTGCCTATTAACAGTTCTTTTATGTCGAAGTTCAACATTTACGTCAAAATGTTAGTATTCTAATCAACTACAATTCTACAACAACCATCATACCTTGCATGACACATCTCCCTGACCTCCTGACTTGGCAGGTATGTTGACCCAGTGACCTTGACCTATATTTTGCGCTCCATTGACTTTGACACAATTTACGTTGATGTTCCAGATCTTCTCAACTATAAGGCGTACAACTACCAAACCTTGCATAGTGCTTCTCCTACATGTACTGACTTGGCAGGTACCTTGACCCGGTGACCTTCACCTATATTTTGTGCTCCAGTGACTGACATATTTTGCGTCGACATTCTATATCTCCTCAACTATAAGGCCTACAACCATCAAACCTTGCAAAGTGCTTCTTCTCAATATACTGACTTGGCAGATACCTTGACCTGGTGACCTTGACCTATATTTTGGCTGCAGTGACTTTGACATAATTTATGTCAACGTTCCAGATCTCCTCAAGTGTAAGACCTCTAGCCACCAAACCTTGCATAGTGCTTCTCCTTGATGTACTGACTCGGCAGGTATCTTGACCCGGTGACCTTAACCTGTATTTTGTGCTCCAGTGCCTGTTACACATTTTATGTCAACGTTCAATATCTCCTCAACTATAAGGCCTACAACCATCAAACCTTGCATAGTGCTTCTCCTCAATGTACGGACTAGGCAGGTACCTTGACTGGGTGACCTTGACCTGTATTTCGCGCTCCATTGACTTTTACACCTTTTACGTCACCCTTCCATATGTCCTCAACTGTAAGGCCTTCAACCACCAAACCTTATATAGCACTTCTTCTCGATGTACTGACTGGGCAGGTACCTTGACCTGGTGACCTTGACCTATATTGTGCACTCCAGTGACTTTGACACATTTTATGTTGATGTTCGGTATCTCCTCAAATATAACACCTACAACCACTAAACCTTGCATAGTGCTTCACCTCATTGCACTGGCTTGGCAGGTACCTTGACCCGGTGACCTTGACCTATATTTGACACATTTTACTTTGATGTTTGATAACTCCTCCACTATAAGGCCTACAACCACCATACCTTGCATTGTGCTTCTCCTTGATGTACTGAATTAGCAGGTACCTTGACCCATGACCTTGACCTATATTTCATGCTCCACTGACTTTTACACATTTTACGTCAACGTTCAATTATCATGGGCTGTATGACACGAAAAGTCAGTGCTGAAGATATAGCCATTAGAGGGAATGGGACTGGCCTGGAATATATGTGCCCCACTAGGCACTTTGTCTACATTTGGTTTCAACCCAGTTTTCCAAGTAAGCACTGCTAAGAATGACATAAACTTATTTAATAACCACGTTCTGATTGTAGCTCCTGTGACTTTTGCCCCAGCAGGTGCGATGACGCCTTCCGCGGAATTCTTGTCTATCTATAGCAAGCATATTAGTTGTGTTCACTAAATAACAAACAAGTACTCTACTTACATTCACTGAAATAAATTTCTGTTTTATCTTAAACATCCTGAATACACATTTGTAAAGCTTTATCACAACAAAGACTTTGCAATCAAAATGGCTGCTATATTTTCCTGCCAATTTTACCTGACAAAGGATTTAGGTTAAAACAGAGCTGCCTACTGTGCTTATTGCATAAAAGTTGGAGCTGCCTACTCTGCCTACTGCAGAAAATAAAATGTTTGAGTTGCCTATGCTGCCTACAGGAAAAAATAAATTAAGTTTGAGCTGCCTACTGTGCCTACTGTAAGAATTAAACAAAGTTAGAGCTCCTATTCTGCCTCCTGCAGAAATTAAATAAGCTGGAGTTGCCTACTCTGCCTATAGTAAAAAATAAATTAAGTTTGAGTTGCCAACTCTGCCTGTTGTACAAAATAAACTAACTTTGAGCTGCCTACTGGTCGCCTATTCTGCCCCTAGGCTGCCCATAGGCAGCAAGAAGGGCAACAAATAGGCAGCTCTTGCCTGCTGGGGCTTCCTACAGATTATATGTAAAACAGTAGGCCACCCATAGGCTGCCTACAGGCAGCCTATAGGCAGCCTCCTTTTCTTTTTCATATGGGTGTGTACAATACTGGTTAGCCGCTTAGAGAACTAAGCCTACCCAGTAAACGTATGGTTAGGTAAACTGACTGTGCTCGACATGACCCCATTGGGTTCACTGGGCTGCAAAACCTTAACACAAACAAACAATAGACAACATTTTGAAATTTTTTTCATCTTTTTGCATGAAAATAGGGTTTGGTGCTTCTTGCAAATGGTTTCCAAAGGAGGTATCTTGCATAAATGTCATACCCTAATCACCAGGAAAAATATATATACGGAGAGAATGATAAAGGTTAACCCTTATTCCTATAAACTCAGATATGCCCTGCTTTTGCAAACAGTATAGGTCCAGACCAGTTGGCTTCTGAAACTGATCTGGATCTGTACTGTTTGTCATTCAGTGTGTGAATTGAAATCAACAATCTGGAAACAAATAATTTGATTGGCTGACAATTCAAAATGAGTGTGGCATCCTAATTTATGTTGCATGATAAGGTTTAATGTTTATGTTTAACAATGAAATGTTTTATATTCGTTTTATATTTCAGGGTACTAGAGAACTGTAAGAAATTAAAATTCTTTGATGTGTCTTTCTGTTCTGATATTGACAACTACATTGTTGGGCAGTGGAAGTCTTTATTTCCGAATGTGGACATCAAGAAGAGCATCCAGAATTAGTAGGTATACAAGTAGTTACTTTATAGGGGCTCTTTCAGGGAGGCAACTTTATCAAATTTTTTATGCCTCCCCCCTGAAAAGGAGTCTACTCTAAAAGGAGAGCAAATTCTTTCGTTTTAGAAATGTGGATCTGTTTTGGTTGAAAAAAAAGTGGTCTTATGCTGATAAAATAGGACTTAATATAAAAGGAAATTGTCCCTTTTGAAAAGTGTTCCACACTTTTCAGAAGGGACCATTTCCTTTTATAGTAGACCATTTTGGTAGGGGGCTTGATGCACTGCAAGAGGAGCAAATTCTTTACTTTTAGAAATGTTGATCTGTTTTGGTTGAAAAAAAAAAAGTGGTCTTATGCTGATAAAATGGGTCTAATATAAAAGGAAATGGTCCCTTTTGAAAAGTGTTCCACACTTTTCAGAAGGGACCATTTCCTTTTATAGTAGACCATTTTTGTAGGGGGCTTGATGCACTGGAAAGCAAATAGAAAATCTTTTTTCAGTTGTGTAAAAATCCTTAAGTTGCCTTAAGGCATATTTGGAAACAAAGGCCCAGATCAGTCTGTACAACTGCTCTGTCTCATCAGGGCACTTACTGTCCAATTAAGAAATTTTTGATAAATGTTTAATGTGCTAATGGACAGCAAAGGTCATGATGAAATTGTATTGATGCAAACTTGATGAATTTAGTCTTTGTCATGCTGAATAAATTAGAATGCCATGCCCATTTCAAACTGTCGACCAATCAGATTACCTGATCCAGGTTGTTGATATAAATTCAAATACTGAATGGCAAACAGTGCAGATCCAGATCAGTTGGCTTCTTCAGAAGCCAAATGATCTGGATCTACAGTGTTTGCAAAGGCAGGGCATATCCGGGTTCAGCAGGACTAGGGTTAAGCATATCCTCAAAGACAACCTTTTTGCTTGATGTCATAACTCCAGATATGAAGGAGTATCAAAAATATATATTTTTTTCTTATTTCTGCATGAAAACGTATTGTGGATACTCATAAGAAGTGCCTTGCCAAGGCACTTCTAATGACAGGGTTCATACACGTCAGGGAAATGTCAGGGAATTTTTTTCAAGGTCAGGGAAGTCTGTGATATGTCAGGGAAAAATGAAATTTTGCAAAAATGTGTGGGAAATGTTAGGGAATTTTACATTTTAGCCTGATGAAGCTGTTCTCTTTGGTCCTGATGGATTTTTCTTGCTAAATTCATAAAATTTCCAGCTCCTAGATTGTCAGGGAAATTTGAATGTATGTCAGAGAAATGTCAGAGAATTGTCAGGGAATTTGGGTCAATCCTAAATGTATGAACCCTGAATTAGTATCCACAACATATGATTTTGCGCAAAAATAAGAGAAATGTCCATCTATTTTGGTTGATAAACAAAGTGGTCTTATGCTGATATTGTATGTACCGGTATTTTGGTGGTACTCAGCAAATCATGGCTTTAATTCAACTACTAGTATATGGAAAGATAATATGGGCTGCACCATGTGACAATGTTTCTTCGGGCATATGTGGACAGAGGTTCAGATCAGCCTGTGCAACTGCACAGTCTGATCAGAGCCTTCACTGTCTACTGACAGAATCATTTGACACTACAGAATGTATCAGTGAACAGTAAATGCCAGGATGAGACTTTGTGTTTGCACAGATGAATCTGAGTCCTGGGCCCAGTTGTTCAAAGCTAACGATGTTGTTAGTTAACGATTCGTTAAAATTTACATCGAGTGATACGCAAATATGCTGAAATTTTTTGCTGAAAAAATGTGAGTAGCTTTTGCAGTGCAAAAGCTACTCACATTTTTTCCAGCAAAAAATATCAGAATATTGTATATTGAATCCACTAAAACAGTTAACGAAATGACGCTTAACGAGCTCGTTAAGCTAACGATGCTTTGAACAACTGGGCCCAGGCATTTTGCACATACTGGGAGACGCCTTTTTGCTTGACGTAGCCCATGTAATGTTATAGTGTGTGGTCTATGATTCTTTATGTAAACTTTGTTGATGTGTGAGTGAATTGCTAACAGAAACTGTGATATTGAAAACTGAGGGCATTAATTGAGCTTGAAAATATGATATTTTAATTCTGACAGAAAGAAAGAAAGTCATTGGAGTTGAAAAACATTTGAAATGGCTTGCATGGATTTGGCTATTTTGAATATAGGTATATGTGCCATAAATTTTAACCTGTATTTTTGTCCATTTTTTTTTATGAAATATTGTCTTCTTAGGGTCTTTTGATTAAAACACAGTTATTTTTAAGGTTTAATGTTATTTGAACAATAAAGGTTGTGCTAGGAGATAAAGTGCAATGATTATATGAAATGTGGTTTGTACTTGTACTGTGCAGCAAGTTGTAGAGTAGAAATAAAGAAGATAAAGTGCAAGATAGAATGTGGTCTTAAGGTGACTGAAGAAGATTAAGTGCAAAATAGAAAGTGGTCTTAAGGTGGCTGAAGAAGATTAAGTGCAAGATAGAATGTGGTCTTAAAGTGACTGAAGAAGATTAAGTGCAAGATAGAATGTGGTCTTAAGGTGACTGAAGAAGATTAAGTGCAAGATAGAATATGGTCTTAAGGTGACTGAAGAAGATTAAGTGCAAGATAGAATGTGGTCTTAAGGTGACTGAAGACACTTAGTAAATTTTCTGCCACTTTTTTACAAGGGAGACAATATTTGTAACTTCCTGCTGGCTTTCCTGCACATCAGCCCCCTTCTAAAAGGAAGTCAACTCAGAAAGGAAAGAATTTGATGAAGAAAAGACCTTTTTCTGAAGGGGAGCAAAATATTTTGTCAGAGTTAACTCCTTTGAAAGTGTAATACATAGCTTTTAATAAGATGCTTTTTTCAGTCCAAAAGTATTGATATTTTTCTTATTTCGCCACTAAAATGAGGCCATTCTAATGAGTACCCACAACATGTTTTCATGGAGAAATAAGCAAACTATTAACCTGATACCCACTCTTATCTAGACCTTTGAGTGTATCCATTCCTCTTAAAAAGTTATAGGCAATACTATCTCAGAATCATTACCTAATGCTCCTCCTTAACAAGTCATCTGGTAGAGATAAAGGAGATTCATATGCAAGATAAAACGTGGCTTAATATGCTTTTTTCATTTGAAGAGTACAGGTAAACAAGATAAAGAGCAAGGTAAAAAAGGTCAGAAAACTTGACATTTCTGCTGTTTTTAGTTTTGTGTATTCATTGCTCTCAAGTGTTGTTCCTTTTAGAATCTATTTAACCCTTAAAATGACAAGAAAACCTGCATCTGAAAATGTTGTCTGTATATGTTGTCTGGTAAATATTCTTGCAAACTTTTCAAACCTATTTTTGCATACAGACGAACAGTGTGGACTCTGATCAGACTGCTCCTACAGGAGCAGTCTGATCTGGGTTCACACTGTTTGCAAAAATGACTTCTAAAATCACAAGCAGATGACAAAGCAGACGACAATTGTTGTGATCGGCAGTTTAAGGGTTAACTTTGCAGTAAAGTAGAGTAGAAATGCACCATTTACGTTTAGCAAAATTAATATTTTATTGAACACTTAGCACTCTGGGTAAAAGTTTCAGCAAACGACATTTAGAAATATTTTTATTTTTTCCTGAAAATAGGCTCTGACATCCCATGCAAATTTGCTTGAAATATCAAAGCTTATTTTTTTGGAAAAATTAGAAAAATGTTATCAACTTGTCATCTCATCACAAAAGCATGCCTATATAATTTTGACCTCTTAAACCCCACTTTTATATAGTAAAACTGGGGTTTACAGGGGTATACGTCATTTTTCTTATTTTTGCTCAAAAACATAGTGGGTACTCGTTAGAACTGCTTTGCTGAGGTGGTTCTAATGTGTACCCACAATTTATGTTTTGAGCAGAAATATGAAAAATATCAGAGTTTTATATCTGAAAAGTTTCAGTTTTTGGAGGGAAATTTTCTATATATTTGAATATGGGTGTTTCGTAATGTGCTGAATTTGCCCAGAGAGTGGTACAGAATAAATATGAAAACTGCTACCTCATTTGTTTGTTTAGTAACATTATAATGCACCTATTAATGATAACACTTACAGACAGTTGATCTCTTACAGTCTGATCCAAAAAGCAGGACCCAGTTGTTCAATAATGATGATATTGTTAGTTAAGGTATCTTTAAAACTTTGATCATTAAATATGGCATATATGCTAATATTTTTGCTGAAAAAATGTGAGTAGCTTATGCATTTGCAAAAGCTACTCACATTTTTTCAGCAAAAATACCTGTGAATTTGGTATTGTACTTACTAGAATAGTTAACATAATGATCACTAAAAGAGCTCTTTAAGGTAACGATGCTTTGAATAACTGGGCCTAGATCACATTTGAGTCATTTTTACATAATCAGTATCACACCTTCCCAAACAAGTCATTGATGGTCCTGAAGTCTAAATGATATGTGCATGACTTTCCTGCATCTTTGATGGCACCCAACAAACATTATAGACAATGTAAACGGAATAAACAGATTAGTTATGATGACAATAATTAACTTAAACTCAAATTTGTAGAAGACAACATTGTATGTTTTTTTTTTTTGTTTTTTTTTATTATTATTTTCCAAGAAAATGAGAGTTGACATTTCATGTGATTCACATGAAGTATCAAGACTTATTTTCTCAGAAAAATTAAAAAATATATATTTTACAATGTTGTGAATGGCAGTTTGATGATTTCTTTTCAACATATAAATAAATCGGTCACATCAAGCAAAAAAGGGCCTTTGAACATATGCAAAATACACAGATTCAGCTCACCCTGCACATGTACAAAGTATCATCCGGACTTTTCCTCTCCATTCATATACATGTATTCTGTTGTTTCCAACAGAGGCATAGCCAGGAATTTTTTGAAGATGAAGCCTATTTATAGAATTTCAAATTTCAGCCGCGGCACAGCATTTCCTACAAAATTGCGTTCGTCTAAAGAAAGCTTGGATGTTTGGCTAATCAGCGCAAAGCAATTACTCCGATCAGCCTGCGCAATTGTGCAGGCTGATCTGAGTCATTGCTTAGCGGACATGTGGTATTGTTGGAAAGGCTGTAGCCCGACCCATTTGATGTCCTCTGAACAGTCTGAGGTGAAAATCAGGTTAACTTTTGGAATTTATGTTGAAGCCCGGGCTTCATAGCTTCCGCCTGGCTACGAGCATGTCCAATGTTTCTGTTAGCAGAAATTAAGGCCCTGATCAGACTGTACGGACTTATATGTTGATCTGGGCCTTCACTGTCACTGTATGTTCAAAGACTCATTTTCCATAAATAGCGGCCCATATTGTAATAAATACACCCTTATGACAGTAACATGATCAGGGCCCAGTTGTTCAAAGTGTCGTTAGCTTAATGAGCTCGTTAAGGGTCATTTCGTTAACTGTTTTAGCAGATTCAAAAAATATACAATATTCTAATATTTTTTGCTGAAAAAATGTGAGTAGCTTTTGCACTGCAAAAGCTACTCATATTTTTTCAGCAAAAAATTTCAGCATATTTGCGTATCACTCGATGTAAATTTTAACAAATCGTTAACTAACGACATCATTAGTTTTGAACAACTGGGCCCTGATACTCAGTATCATGTTACGAAAACACGCTTAGTCAAATATATTGAAAATTTCACCACCATAAACTGAAAGTTTTCTGATAAAAATTCTGATATTTTGTTGTTAGAATCACCTTCCTGAGGCAGTTCTAACAAGTACCCACAATCTATGTTTTTGAGCTGAAATAAGAAAAATAATGTATACCCCTGTAAATCCCAATTTTACTGTAAAAAAATGGGGTTTAAGGGGGTAGTAATTATGTAGGTATGTTTTCCTGATGATGTCTTATGGCTGCTACCATATCTCAGGATCACTCTTGATGCAAGCATCATATGTGATACTCTTGATGCAAGCATCATGTGTGATACTCTTGATGCAAGCATCACGTGTTATACTGTGATCTGGGAACATCAACTCAATGAAATGATTAATTGTGTTTAATGACATGTCAACCCTTGTGAGTCATTTTGTGTGGTCTTCCAGAGAAAGGGAGAAAAGAGATAGGAGGGATAGTAGAGGAGATAAAAGAGAAGGACAGGGAATAAAGAGGAACAGAAATGAAGTATCTTACATCACTGGGGCATCCAACTGATATTGGCTTACAGTTCGGCAAGGCCTGCTATCCTTGTAACTGGTAAGAGAAGAGGGGGATGTTTCTGTTTCTTCTGTTTCTTCACTTTCATTCCTGTTCCTCTTTCTTCCCTGTCCCTCTCTGTTATCTCCTCTACTATCTCTTCTGTCTCTTTTCTCCCTTTCTCTGGGAGATGACACAAAATGACTTACAAGGGTTGACGTGTCATTAAACCCCAACACAAAACAGAAATGAAAGTGAAGAAACAGAAGAAATAAAAACATTCCTTCTCTACCCTTACCTGCTACAAGGATAGCAGACCTTGCCCAAATGTAAACCAATATCCGGTGATGAAAGATAAACGACACCTTCGCCTCACTCGACCACCCCCCTCAGCCTAATGAATACAGAGCATCAGAACATGTTACTGTAGTAATAAAGTGTACAGTAAACGCCCAAGAATTTTGAACACTTTATTCCATACCATTTAGCCAAAATTTTGCTTAAAATACTTAGAAGACTGGCAAACAGTGCACACCCAGATCAGACTGCTCCTTCAGGAGCATTCTGATCTGGGTTTGCACATGCCATTTTGTCAATAACTGATGTTTAAAATTTGAGGACATTTACCATAATTATTGTGATCTCGGGACTTGGTCTATATACAATAAAACCTCAGTGGCTCAAACATCTTTTGGACAAAGGAAATTTATTCGAGAAATGGGTTGTTCCAGCCATTGAGGATTAATCATGGCGCCATGTCAGGGAGCAAATGGTGATAATGCAGGGAAATGTTTTGATCTTGTATACAATAATGAGATGTTTTGTGTACTCATTAGAATCACCTCGATGATGTGATTCTAATGAGTAAAGAGAACATACAATTTCATGATAAGAAAATTTCCTAAATATTTGTTTTCTTGAGCTATTGGAAGTATTTCGTCGGGACTCAAAAATGAATAAGCCATGGTAAACAAGCCATCAGTGTTCGAACTATTGAGGTCCGACTGTATTATTAGCTTGATCAAGTGGAAACTTATCTTTAACCTTTACTACTCTATGGGAAAATTCAGCAGAAGACAAATTGATACTTTCATGTTTTTCTCGGAAAACAAGATTTTAACGTTTCATACCCATTGTCTCCATTGGAGACAATTTGCATGAAATGTCAAAACTTGTTTTCTTGGAATCATAAGAAAAATATTTCAATATGTATATGTTATCTGCCGAAACTTTTACCCAGAGTGCTAAGTCGTAAGCCTATTTAAAATGCACATATTACCAATGTATCCACCTATTCTCATCAGAAGCTTTACTGTCAGTGTATCCATTCTGTATTCAAGTGATTCAGGAAAGGGATAGTGAAGGCCCTGATCAGACCGTGTGCAGTTTCTTAGGTTGATCTGGGCCTCCGCTATCTGTGTAGACCAAGAACACTCATTTCTGCTTGATGTATCCCATATAATAATAAATCTGACAACATCTGAATATAGTAGACCACAGGTTTGTTGCTGTATAAAGGCAGACAGTAACCTGCAATCAGAAATCACATTTCACCATACATGAGGTTAGATTTTTAATTGTGCAACAGAGATTATAATGTATAAGTCATATTCTTGTGTTCTGTCTGATATCTATTTAAATGGACAGGATAATCTTCAATGGGCATTTTAGATAGCCAAGGATGCAGATTTCTTTATTTGGACAATGGAGACTGATCAGACTGCACATTTGCACTGGCAGATTTTATATCACGAAAACATGCCTATATAATTTTGACCCCATTAAACTCACTTTTATATAGTAAAACTGGGGTTTACAGGGGTATATATTATTTTTCTTATTTTGTTATAAAACATAGATTGTGGGTACTTGTTAGAACCGCCTCACCAAGGTGGTTCTAACAAGTGCCCACAATCTATGTTTTGAGCAGAAATATGAAAAATATCAGTTTTTTATCTGAAAATTTTCAGTTTTTGGAGGTGAAATTTTCTATATTTTTGAATAGGCGTGTTTTCATAATGGTCTTCATTGGGCAGGGTGGTCAGAAGATGTGTTTTCGCATATGTTTTTATTTGTTGCAATTTTCCATTTTACTTGCTCATATTAGTATATTGTTGCAATTTTATTGAAGCAATGTTGTTTTAATTGCCTGTTTTCATCAGGGATCTTGATTAGATGAGTAATTTGGTATGTATTTGGTATGTATGCTGGTACCCATCAGCAACATCTCAAGCAAGGTGCTTTTAATGAGTACTCACAACATGGAAAATACGAAAAATATCTGCACATAGAAGAAAGGTTTAGGGCTACATGATGGCAGGTAATGATGGGTATGGTATAGTCTTAACCATTAAAATGCCAAGAAAACCTGCATCTGAAGAGGTCATCTGTTTATGTCGTCTGCTGAATATTCTTGCAAACTTTTCAAGCCTATTTTTGCATACAGGCAAACAGTGTGGACCCTGATCAGACTGCTGCTAGAGGAGCAGTTTGATCTGGGTCCACACTGTTTGCAAAAATAACTTTTAAAATCACAAGCAGATGACAAAGCAGACGACAATTGTTTTGATTGGCAGTTTAAGGGTTAACCTAGGAGATTTGAACATATAAAATGTCTGATTAGTGAGCTAGCTAAATTTTGTGTTCTTCTTAAAATATTATGTGTAGTATGTTAATGTTTTATTCTTTACTTATTTATTACAGATTTATATTACAGTATTATTAACCCTTAAAGCATCAAGAAAAACTGCATCTGAAAATGTCGTCTGTTTATGTTGTCTGCTGAATATTCTTGCAAACTTTTTGAACCTATTTTTGCATACAGGAAAACAGTGTGGACCCAGATCAGACTGCTCCGAAAGGAGCAGTCTGATCTGGGTCCACACTGTTTGCAGAAATGACTTTTAAAATCACAAGCATGTGAGAAAGCAGATGACAATTGTTGTGATTGGCAGTTTAAGGGTTAAAACAATTTGAATCAGGTCATGTACTCTTTAGGTTTCATACCAGTTTTATATGTAACACTTAGTATTTTAGGTAAAATATTAAGCAGACAACACTTTATTTTTTTAGTTTTTCCCAGAAAATCGGCTTTGGCATTTCATGCAAATTGTCTCCTAAGGAGACAATTTGCATGAAATGTCAAAGTTCTGGGTAAAATAAAAAAAATATAATCAGTTTGTCTTCTGCTGAATTTGCCCAGAGTTGTAAAGGTTCATGATATCTGGGTTTCTAGTTTCATCAAATCTTAGAATTTGATAGGAAAGTTGGTGGTCTTCAATCTTACCTGAGTGGTTGTTTATTTATATTTTACTGTTATATTGTTTCTGAATCAATTTTTAACATACATGTTTGTTTGTTTGTGTTGAGGTTTTACGGCCCAGTCAACCCAATGGGGTCATGTCGAGCGCAGTCAGTTTACCTAACCACACGTTTACTGGGCAGGCTTAGTCCTCTAAGCGGTTAACCAGTATTTAACATACATGTACAAGTGGTCGAAGTGGCTTAGTTGGTAGAGCATTCACAGATCAGGAGGTTGTGGATGTGATCCACAACTGGGTCAGTTGGTACTACTTGCTTTTTGTTTGTTTTTAGTATTATGACAAAAGGACTCTTGCAGTAGTATCAGTATAATGTTATTGCTGGTAGTACCATGTCAGCATGTCTGGGTCATGATACTGCATTGTGGCAGCCAGTAAAAGGATATTGCTTCACGCCATTACATCCTGACTCCATTATGACATGACTAAAAGATTGTTGACAGTATAATGTTAAACATCAACTAGCACGATTTACAAGCTACACCACAACCTCTTTATAACACTATTGTTGGGAATCTTAGCATAAACCATGTTAGTTAAACAGTCATGTTATATCCAAACAAAAATGTATAGATTATATTGAAAAATGACCATTTATGGTCATTTTTCAGTATAATCTATACATTTTTGGGATCCATCTTTGAACGGTGTTATATCCAAAACCGTGTTATAACGAACCGTCTTATGAAGAGGTTGTAATGTATCTTTTTAGCAAAATGAAACTAATTTTAAATGTGTTGTGTTGTTATAGAGTTAGTTTATATATATTGCCAGCAGGCTGGTTAATATTAAGTCTATTTTGTTTGGACTGCATAGCTGTAGTTAAGGCTGATGTGTTTTTTCAACCAAAAAGTATTGACTTCGTATTTCTCCATGGAAACAAATTTTGTGGGTATTTATTAGAAGCACCACAACGAATTGCTCCAAATGAGTATCCACAAGGTACATGTATTATCATATTAACGCTAAGTATTTGGACTGGAAGACATGAGTGAACAGTGTCGACCCAGATCAGATGCTGCATAATGCAGCATCTGATCAGGGTCTACATTGTTTGCCACTCATCTAGCAGTTTTTCAGACACAAGAACAGAAAGTATAATGCTGAAATTTTTTGATAAGTATGGGAAGGATATAAGATTAAGATATCTGACTACTTAGGATAATTGAGTGAGTGAGTGAGTGAGTGATTTGTTTATTAAAGCGTCATATATTAATATATTTACAATATACATACATATTAAAATAGCATAAAAGATTAATATTGATATCTAAATGAGTCGGACTTATAAGACACTTAAAGCAAGAAAAAACAACAGAATGCAACGTCACAGAGAACAAACGTAGACCGGGTTAGCTATGCCTGCTTTAAAACACCACTGTGGGGCCCTCTCTTAAGACGCCATGGTCACGTCCCTTTGGCAACCCCTCCACATATGTTCCCTGGACTGCCCAGCATTTATGATAGTCTGTTTATTTGAGAGCTGTGATTTTGTGTTACCAACATGTGCACATGTGTGTGCGTGTGTGTGTGCATGGGCATGTGTGCTCGTGCACAGACACACACACACCCTGCACACACGCACACATAGATAGTGTTAAGCATATCATAGAAATGTCCTCCCTCTCATGAACATTTCACAATAATGAAGTCTATTGTATTAACGTGCTGTGATTTTATGTTATCCATGTGTATAAATGTGCGTGAGCACGCACACGTGCGATCGCACATGCTCACACACACACACATTTATATATATATATACACACACACACACACACATAAATTTGTATGATATATTGAGAACTGAGAAAACTATTTATCAGGATATCTCTCTTGTCTAGAGCATGCTTATTTATCACACAAAACTGGTTTTGCTAATACATTTTATACTAATGAATGATATAAACTTTGCAATCAATATCCAGTTGTTCTGAACTTAAAGTTGTTAGCTAAAGTGATGTTAAAATTTCTATCTTGAAATATGGCAAATACATTGATATTTTTGCTGAAAAAAATGTGAGTAGCTACTCACATTCTTGCAGCAAAAATATCAATGTATTTGAAAATACCTTAGCTACGATAGTTAATGAGTTTGTCATGAACGAGCTTGTTAAGCTAACGATGCTTTGAACAACTGGGCCCTAGAGCAATATCAGCAGATGAAAAACATGTATAACAAAAACAAATAGAACATTCCTTTATTGTTATATAATCATGAACTTTGTAGAGGACATAAGTCCTGAAGTACAGATTTTGTTTAAGGGGACTGGGTAAACATTTTAGATTTCTGCCATTTTTTACAGGGAGAAAACTATTGTGACTTCCAGTTTTTCTCTCCTGCTGCACATCAAGAAAAAAAAAAAGGTAAGAGAAAAGTCCAGAGAATGCCACAATCACAAACTGCATCCCTTCCCAGACGCCAAGAGGAAGAGGAAACAGACAAAACCAAACAAATGCAAATCAAACAAACATACAAAAAACACTAAAATTAGCTCTTTCTTCCCCAAGCAAGGTAATAGCAATGCTAAAAGGACTGAAAAACACAAGAACAAAATAACACAAAGTAAGACATAAAACAAATCGCCTCATAGAATAAACTACAAAGCAACAAAGAGTAAGACTAACACCGGGGCCACCACCTTAGAACGGTCAGTAGAGTAAACCACCTGGGGGCTTAAAGCACTTTTACAGCTAGCCAACTTCACCCTGGGACCCAATGCTACTCTTAATAGAGAAATACATAAAAATTTGGTTCGCATAAAGGCTCCCAACTCAGTCAATGCATCAAAGTGAAAACATAAAAATCAAATTAATCACTATCATAAACAAAGACGAATACTCATGGCTAATTCTACTATATGCCAGAGTACTTCTGAAACAGGGTCTGCTCTAAAAGGAAAGAATTAGCCCCAATGGGAGCAAGCTCTTTTCTTTTAGAGTATAGACTGGTTTTCAGAAGTGAGGAGCAGGGGGATGGATGGATTGGCAGAGAGGGCAGGGGACAAAACAAATCTGACAGTGTTGTCTCCCCTGAAAGTGTATCAATTCTCCTTAAACAAATTTATGTCAGTCTAAGTTTACAAACATCACAATATTTTATACAAATACCGTATTCGACCTAATTACCACACTGTGCGCTTAGGTTTTTTAAAATTACAGGACACACTCATTTATGGTCAAATATGTATCTATCTACTAAGGATACACTATAAAAAAGATCAGAAAAGGACTTATTTAATGATGACTATGCGATTTTTTCTGACTTTCTTTACAAAGGCATATGTTGTGGGTACTCATTTGAATTGCATCGACTTGTCGATGCAATTCAAATGAGTACCCACAACATATGCCTTTGTAAAGAAGTAAAGAAAAAAGTACACTGGTTGTAATCTGAAGACTACGGAATTTCTTGACTGTGCGCTTATAGGGGTATGTGCGGTAATTAGGTAGAATACGGTAAGTAGTGCAGTGTGAAAATGTGCCTTGGGGGCATACACAGACAGCAAAGGCAAAAAGATCAGCCTGCCCATCCACGCAGTCCAATCAGGGCCTTCAGTCTCCTCTAAATGGATACTGCACAGTACAGGCCACTTTTGGGACTGGTTAAAAGTGATCTTACTAGTTCTGTAGTCTAAGTATTAAATACAGAATAATAAGAAAGAAAATATTTAGGACTGGCAAAAAATGCTTTTAATAGCATTTTCCTGTCATCACTAAAATAAGTGATTGATAGTTTTTCTCACATGCAATCAAGAAAATAGTGCCCTCTTCTCTTGTTGCTCACACGGAAATGTCGGAACAAAATGGTGAAAAAGTAAAAAAATCAACAAAACCAACTAATTTTGTTATCAAAATACGGTGTATTACTTTTATTTCAAAGAAGACAATGGATGCTAAAACTTGATGTTTTTGTTCACTAATAAAGAAGTAACAAGTGTTTGAAAATTTGAATCGGCATTTCCACGGCTGCTTATCTCCACACACGCAACACCATGTTGTGAAAAGAAAATCATAAGGAGACTTTATGGAGGTGGTTGCGGAGAGTCACTTTAGGTAGCGTTAAAGGTGGGTGTCAGTTGAAAGTAGGTGAAATTTTGGCACGATCACCGATATCCAAAATCATGCGATGTAATTCAACCTCTTATTTAATCTCCCATATAATCAGACCGGAATTATAGTCCTTTAAGCGAATACAGAACAAAAATCCTATTGCTCATGATGCAAGGGATGTCAGATTTTGCCATTTTGGTGACAGAAGGCATGTAAAACTCCAGTTCTTTGAGAGATTACAAATCTCTGGTTAAATACACCATGATTTCAGCGAATGTTTAACATGTAACTGTGTAGTTCAAAAGAAAATATATCACCTTTTTTTGCCATTTCACAGAAACTAAGCATTTTATTGACAGCTGGTGTGTAAGGAGAGTGGTGGCGAGTAATGGGATAGATGATGATTAAGAAGACCATGGTTTTTCAACAAGAAAGAAAGAAAAAGGGCAATAATGGCTCTAGTATTGAAAAATAGGCTACAGGAATATATTTGCCGTAACTTGATCAGAAATCATAGTCAAAACGTGACCTGTAGTATGAAATACAATGTTGAAAAACCATGATCTCAATCACCACCTATCCCTTTACTGGCCACTGCTCTCTTTGTGCACTACACGTCAGTTAAATGCCTAGTTTCTGTACAATGGCAAAAGAATGCAGTATATTTTCATTTGAACTACATAGTAACATGTTTAACCATCACTGCCACAGTGATGTACTTAACCAGAGATTTGTAATCTCTCAAAGAACTGGAGTTCTACTTGCCTATCTGTCACCAAATTGGCAAACTCTGACTATCCTTGCATTGGGAGAAAAAAGGGTTTCATTCCGTATTTGTTTAAAGGACAACAATTCCGGTCTGTTTATAGAGACTAAATAAGAGGTTGAATTCTACAAAATTCTTTAGTTAGCATATTACCATATTCATCCAAATAGTCAGACAGCTTCAGACAGCTTCAGCTTATTACAATTCTAGAATTTGAATAAGTTGAGTAATTGGTGATGGGTCTAAAATACTGTTTTGGAATGATAAAATAGTTAGTCACAGTACACCACCTGGAAAGAAATTTGAAACAGAGGAAAAAGTTTTTGTGACTCAGATTCATTTTTAATATTATAGGATTTTATACTGCCAATGAGGTAACTATTATTCATTCACTGGATTTGTTTTACTACATGTATCTCTTATTGTACTTTAAAATCTTCTTAATTTCTGTTTTACTCACACATACTGTTCTGTACTATGTTACTATTTGATTGTGATAGTTTGTGTTCCAGTTATGATAGAGTCTGTGTACCGATTGTGATAGTTTATGTCCTGTTTTAACCTGTATTATTCAGACAGGTGGGTCTGGATTTTCAGACAGACAGACAGGCCTTAACAAACTGCAGATCCTAGGAGCAGTTTGTTGATGTCAGCACTGTTTGGCATTCCATTCCAACATTTAAGATACATCACCCGGTAGTCATGTGGAATTGTTCAAAATTTAGACTAAGTTTGGCACCGTGTTGAGGTGACCCAATATTTAGGGTGAATATGGCATTCATAATTTGTATCTTTATTATTTCTATATGACTTCTCAGCTGTATTGCCCATGCTACTACAGACTGCTACTACAGACTAGGTATTATTTAGCTGCCTCACGTAAACCTATCTTTGAGCTTTATTTGAAGCATGCATGCTGTGAGGAGACTTTTGCTAGGTGCAGTTATAGTTAAATGGAAAAGCAATGTAAATAGTAAGTGTACCTAACAGTAAAGAACTTCACAAGGCCTTTATTTTGATGCAAGTTTGATCAAAATCAATTGGGAAACAAGAAAGTTACGGGCTTTGAATATATTTAAAATGGCTGATGGATGCCACCGTTTTCTAGGCTTTGTGATGTCACAAAACCCAAATTATTTATGCAAAGCCTAAATTAAAGGGTTCACTCAAAAAATTTGCTTCTATATTTTTGTAGATGTCAAATTTATGTGATGAACAATTAATTTCAACAAAATAAACCCTGTTTATGAGAAGAACTGCCTGTTAAATAAATGTTTTAAAATCAGTGGAATCTATTTATATATTCAAAATGTCCATGTCCATGTCAGCCATCTTGAAATATTTAAATGTCCATAACTCTCTTAATACTTGTTAGATTTTAATCAAACTTGTACCAAAATACATGTTTTGTAAATTTCTACGTTTTGGAACATGTAATTCACCTGGATTGCCTTCCCTATTATGTACATCTACACTGTTTCCTCAGACGTGTCTGTCCCAGTATGTTGAATTTCAGTGGCTGGAACATCTTTGGGACTATGGAAATTTATTCGAGATATTGGTAGTTTGAGCCACTGAGGTTTAATCATGGCACCAGGTCAGGAAGCAGATAGCGATAAATTAGGGAAATCTTTTCGATTTTCTACACAATAATTGTATGTTGAGTGCACTTATTAGAATTGCCTCAATGAGGACATTCTAATGAGTACACACAGCATTCAATTTCCTGATAAAATAAGAAATTTCCTTAGATATTTGTTTTCTTGAGCTATTGGAAGAATTTTATAGGGACTCAAAACCAAGTTTGAATTAGCCATGGTAAATGAGCTAGTTGAAGTCCAAGCTGTCGAGGTTCGACTGTACTCAGGATAAATAGGTTTAAGTTATAACATTTGAACTGAAAAGTAAATTGTACCACCATAATTTACCCTAAATACAGTCAAACCTCAATGGCTCAAACCTCTTTGGAACCATGAAAATTTGCTCGAGATATGGGTAGTTTGAGCCATTGAGGGTTAATTCTGGCACTAGGTCAGGCAGCAAATGGTGAGTAATTAAGGGAAATCTTTTTGAGCTTCCATATAATAATCTAATGTTGAGTGTACTCATTAGAATTGCCTTGATGATGCAATTCTAATGAGTACACTCAACATACAATTTCATATTAGAATGACAAAATTTCCCCAAATATTTGTTCTCTTGATCTATTGGAAAAATTTGGTAGGGACTCAAAAACGAGTTCAAAATAGCCATGGTAAACAAGCCATGGTTGTTCCAGCTATCGAGGTTCTACTGTATTGGGATACTTCAACACCACTCCATACATCTTTAAATTTGAACAAGTCCATTTACTACATGTCCGACTGGAGACCAGGAGGTCGCGGGTTCAACTCTTTCGTGGAGATTGATCATGAAATATTTTCTATGGTCATTCTCTCCCTTCCGCTGATTCAAGAAGGGCAGTTGTCAGTTTCTGGTGAAAGAATGTGCACAATACTGGTTAACTGCTTAGAGGACTAAGCCTGCCCAGTAAACGTGTGGTTAGGTAAACTGACCGCGCTCGACATGACCCCATTGGGTTGACTGGGCCGTAAAACCTCAACACAAACAAACAAACTACATGTTGATGTGTCTAAAATCTGCTGGATGTCTGGTAAACAGTGTAGACCATTCCGCAGTGTCTGATCGGGTTCTGTAACTTGTCAAACTTATCTGTTCTAATATTTAGGGTTATATATTTAATCCTTGTTGAATATATATGTATATTTGTAACAATCTGTGATAAGATATTTATAACACTTCCAATACATTTTTATTGTGTAGCATGCTGGGTAAAAATTTTAGCAGATGACATTTTGAAATATTTTAAATTTTTGTTTTTACTTATTTTCTCCAGAAAATAGGCTTTAACATTTCTAAGCCCATTTTCTGAAAAAAAAATTTATAAAATGTCATCAGTTTTGTCATCTGCTGAGTTTTTCCCAGTGTGCTGTAAAGGTTAATCCTTAAAGTGCTAAGCAAAATTGTAGCTAATGGCATTCTATTTCTTTTTTTTTTTTTTTTTCTCGGAGAAAATAAGACTTGCCATTGTATGTCAATGTGTAGCCTTATTTTCCCTACAAAAAAATAAAACAGAAAATAAAAAAAACCCATCTGCTACAGTTGTGATTAACACTTTCAGGGTTAATAGTCTAGTTTTAACAACTACATGTAATACCAAAACACGCCTATTCCAATATATTTAGAATTTCACCACCAAAGACTGAAAGTTTCCAGATAAAAATTCTGATATTTTTTTTTCGTATTTCTGCTCAAAACATAGATTGTGGGTACTTGTTAGAACCGCCTCACCGAGGCAGTTCTAACGAGTACCCAAATCTATGTTTTTGAGCAGAAATAAGAAAACTAATGTATACCCCTGTAAACCCCAGTTTTACTATACAAAAGTGGGATTTAAGGGGGTCAACATTATATAGGCATGTTTTCGTGATGTATATGCAAATGGTAGAAAATTTATTTACTGAAAAATTATGTAAAGTGATATCACACACACACACACACACACACACACACACCTGAGATGGCATTATGAAAACACGCCTGTTCAAATATATTGAAAATTTCACCACTGAAAACTGAAAGTTTTCAGATAAAAAATCTGACATTTTTCAGATTCTGCTCAAAACTCATTGAGGCGGTTCTAACGAGTACCCACAATCTATGTTTTTGAGCAGAAATAAGAAAAATAATGTATACCCCTGTAAATCCCAGTTTTACTATATAAAAGTGGGGTTTAAGGGGGTCAAAATTATAAAGGTATGGTTTCATGATGGCGAAAAACAAGTCTAAATTGTGTAGCTGCAAAGCCCAGATCATTCTGTGCATCAGTGGAGACTAGTCAGTGTCTTCACTTCATATTTTGCAAAGTTCAAGTACTGAATAATTTATAACTCCAGATAAGATGGGGTACTGAATAAAGATTTTTTTTTTATTTCTTCATGAAAACATAGTTTGTGGGTATTCATTAGAAGGGCCTTAATGAGGCATTTTTAATAAAGTGCCTCAGTGAGGTGCTTCTAATGAGTAGCCACTCTGTGAAAACATGTAAATTGTGGATACTTTTTAGAAATGTCTTACTAAGTACCCACAACATATGTTTTTGTGGACAAATAAGAAAAATACATGTATCAGTACTTTTTGGTTGAAAAAAGAAATTGCCTAATCTAAACAGCAAAAGTCCTGACCAGACTGGTCTGGAATTTCATAATTTATTAACATTTGACCTCTGGCAATATGTGTAGACAATAAATTATTGATCAGTTTCTGTTTTTGTTTTCTCACAGACAATAGTGCTTGACATTTCATTCTTTGTAAAGGAAATCTGAATGATATAGCTAGACCTATTTTCTAGGAAAAACTCGGAAAATAAAATTTAAAAATAAGAGTAATAATTAAAATTGAGTATTTTTCTTATTGTTCTTATAAACTTGGACCCAATCATCACGAAAACACACCTATATAATATTGACCCCCTTATACCCCACTTTTATATAGTAAAACTGGGGTTTACAGGGGTATACATTATTTTTTCTTATTTCTGCTCAAAAACATAGATTGTGGTACTCGTTAGAACCGCCTCGGAGGCGGTTCTAACGAGTACCACAATCTATGTTTTTAGCAGAAATATGAAAAAATATCAGAATTTTTATCTGAAAACTTTCAGTTTTTGGTGGTGAAATATTCAATATACTAGAATAGGCATGTTTTCGTAATGATACACTGGACTAGTAACTACGGTACAGGTATTGTATTTATTGGAAATATGTTGTCGTGGATGGGTATTATTAGGTCCGAGTTATAAAATAGAGATTGATATTTCAATCAAATGATCTCCACAGGGAGGCAGATTGAATAAATTATCTCTGAAGTGAAACAGTTTAAATAACATGTCAAGCCCAATTTTCTTATGTTTTCTGCTGATGTTAAAATTTCAGCAGGTAAATGGTTAGAGGGGAGGTTAGATTGAGGTTTTTCTGTGACATAGATTGTGGGTACTCGTTAGAACCGCATCGTCGAGGCGGTTCTAACGAGTACCCACAATCTATGTTTTTTTTAATCAAAATAAGAAAAAATAATGTATACCCCTGTAGACCCGAGTTTTACTATATAAAAGTCGGGTTTAATGGGGTCAAAATTATAAAGGCGTGTTTTCATGATGGTTTGAATACTGTTGAAAGAGACGTCAAAAAAAAACACACAAAAAAAAACATCAAATCATCACCTTCATCATCATCATTATCATCGTTATCTATCTATGTGAAATAAATCATGTGATAGTCGTATTAATTCTGCACTCGGAACTGTTTATATACTCAATACTAAACAAATAAAAATGTAAAAAAATAGATCAATAGATGCAATACACATATAATAAGAGTTGTGTTTTCTAGCTGCTCAAGTCTCCTGGGCACACGTCCCTCACTATTTCTTAGCTAAGTTTGTACGAAATCATAAAATGCTCAGAATACTGGGAAAAATTCCAGATGACATTTTCATTTTTTTTTTCTTAGTTTTCCCTGAAAATAGGGTTGAAGTGTCATCTGCTATAAACTTGTTTAGCACTTTAAAGGTTAAAGAATCCAGATCATGTAAAATTTTCAAGTGGGCAGATTACGTAAACACGCCTATTCAAATATATAGAAAATTTCATCTCTAAAAACTGAAAATTTTCAGATAAAAAAAACTCTGATATTTTTCGTATTTCTGCTCAAAACATAGATTGTGGGTACTCGTTAGAACCGCCTCGGCGAGGCGGTTCTAACAAGTACTCACAATCTATGTTTTGAGCAGAAATAAGAAAAATAATGTATACCCCTGTAAACCCCAGTTTTACTATATAAAAGTGGGGTTTAAGGGGGTCAGTATTATATGGGCTTGTTTTCGTGATGAATTCAAATAAATTATCATATTCTGTTTTCAGAAAAAATAGTACTGTAATTGGAAGACAGAGAACAGAAAGTACAAAATAAATATCATACAGCCATTAACCCATTTTGTAGACTTAATGAACTCTCCCATACTATATATTGGAAGCTTCTACTTTCGCTTTTAGGTATGTCAGTCTATGTGATTCAGATATTCCTACAGACAAATGGTTGAACTATTTGCAAACATTGGAGACCCTGATCAGACGCCGCATTCTGCGGCGTCTGATCTGGGTCTGCACTGTTTGCTAATTAATCTTTTAAGGGTCTCTAGACTACAAAGGGTTAATATATCATTGACAAAAATATGAAAAAAAATAAATAAAACAAAATACAGCAAAACTTCAATGACTCAGGCACCGTTCATTTGTTTACCTCATTTACCACAGTCTTGCGAAAACTTTTGAAGTGCTACAGGACGGCTGTCAGTCAGACAGAAATTTTCTCCAGGACAGAGGGAAAATCTATAGGACAGACAAATTTTGGTTTCAACTGATAATAACTTAGGATTATAAAAAAATGGCTATTATAAATATTTGGCGATTGAAAAGTGTTGCAGGACAGCTATCAGACAGGCCAAAAATTTTTGCAGGACAAAACGAAAATTTGCCGTTTTGTCAGACAGGTCTGCAGTTTTCGCGAAGACTGTTGCCATAGCTGATTCGAACTCGGTTTTGAGTCCCTAGGAAATTCTCAAGAAAACAAGTATTTAGGGATATATTAGGGAATTTTTATACCCCGCCACACAATAGTGGCGGGGCATTATGGTTTCACGTTGGACGTCCGTGTGTCTGTCCGTCCGTCCGAACGTTTTTTGTTTCCGGATAATAACTTGAGTAAACATCAATGGATTTTCACCAAACTTGGTATGTGCATGGATATTGTGGATATCTGGTTTGGGATTGCTAATGGGCAAATTTCGTCAAAATTTTACGGAGTTATCTGTCCGAGACGCCCATATTTTCGTTTCCGGACGATAACTTGAGTAAATAACAAGGGATTTTGACCAAACTTGCTGTATGCATTGACAGTAAGGAGATCTGGTTTGGGATTGCGAATGGGTAAATTTCATCAAATTTTTACGGAGTTATCTGCCCGAGATACACCCATATTTTCGTTTCCGGACGATAACTTGAGTAAATAACAAGGGATTTTAACCAAACTTGCTGTATATATTGACATTAAGGAGATCTGGTTTGGAATTGCTGATCGGTACATTTCGTCAAATTTTTACGGAGTTATCTGCCCGAGACACGCCCATATTTTCGTTTCCGGACGATAACTTGAGTAAATAACAAGGGACTTTAACCAAACTTGCTATACACATTGACATTAAGGAGATCTGTTTTGGAATTGCTAATGGGCTAATTTCGTCAAATTTTTGACGGAGGTATCTGCCCGAGACACGCCCATATTTTCGTTTCCAGACGATAACTTGAGTAAATAACAAGGGATTTCAACCAAACTTGTTATATGCATTGACATTAAGGAGATCTGTTTTGGAATTGCTAACGGGCAAATTTCGTCAGATTTTTGACGGAGTTATCTGCCCGAGACACGCCCATATTTTCGTTTCCAGACGATAACTGGAGTAAATAACAAGGCCTTTTAACCAAAGGCTTGCTATATGCATTGATATTATCAAGATCTGGTTTAGGATGTCCCTCCGTCATTTTCTTTCCAGACATTTTCGCAACGATAACTTTAATACATAAACAAATAATTGCTGTGGCGGGGTATTATGCTTGGGGTGCTTTTATTATTATCTTATCATGAAAATGTATGTTGTGTGTACTCATTGGAATTGCCTCATCAAGGCAATTCCAGTGAGTACACTCAACATACCATTATTTAATAGAAGATCGAAAAGACATCCCTAAATTAACCCATTTGCCTTCTGACCTAGCGCTATGATTAACCCTCGGTTGCTCAAGGTACCTATGTCTTGAACAACACTCAGTGGCTCAAGGTACCTATGTCTTGAACAACACTCAGTGGCTCAAGGTACCTATGTCTTGAACAACCCTCAGTGGCTCAAGGTACCTATGTCTTGAACAACACTCAGTGGCTCAAGGTACCGATGTCTTGAACAACACTCAGTGGCTCAAGGTACCTATGTCTTGAACAACACTCAGTGGCTCAAGGTACCTATGTCTTGAACAACACTCAGTGGCTCAAGGTACCTATGTCTTGAACAACACTCAGTGGCTCAAGGTACCTATGTCTTGAACAAATTTCCATGGTCCAAAGATGTTTGAGCCGTTGAAGTTCGACTGTACCATAGTCATTAATATATCCTTAACAAAATAAGAAAAATAAAATAGAATTGGAGGTGAATTTCCCGCTAGAAAATGGGGATTCCAGTGTGCCACAAAGCCACGCATATGAACGGTGGTTCATTGTGTCACCAGTCCAATTGCATGTCTCCTTTACTCCAAGTGTATTTTCCACCACGTTTGAAAAACATCTGTTCATCAAAGCCACTAAAACTTAAAGCATGTTGAACACCGACATCCAGGAGGGAGCGAGATGGTTCCTTCCCACCTTTAGTACAATCCAGGAAACGCATCTGAAAAGTAAGATCTTCATAGCAATGCTTAGCCTGCAGGGTATAAATTTCAGCAGGCCACATTTTGATTTTTTTTTTTTATTTTCCCCATCACGAAAACACGCCTATTATAATTTTGACCCCCATAAACGCCACTTTTATATAGTACAACTAGGGTTTACAGGGGAATACATTATTTTTCTTATTTTGCTATAAACATATAATGTAGGTACTCGTTAGAACCCCTCGCCGAGGCGGTTCTAACGAGTACCCACAATCTATTTTTTGAGCAGAAATATGAAAAATATTAGATTTTTTTTTATCTGAAAATTTTCCTTTTATGGTTATAAAATTTTCAATTTACTTGAATAGGCATGTTTTCGTAATGCAGAAAGTAGAGTTTATAATTTCATGCAAATTGTCCAAGCTTATTGGAAAAAATAGAGAAATAAACTCCTCAATATGTCATCTGCCTCAATTTTCCAGGATACTAAGGATTAAATGCTATGCATTTAATTTGAATATCTGCTATCATTGGAACTCAATTGTACTTCAGGATTCTCCTTGTCGTGCTGAATAAATTTAGAAGACACGCCCACTTCTAATTGTCAGCCAATCCGATTACTTGATCAAAGTTGCTGATACACTTCACAAACAGAGCATATCCAGAAGCCAACTGATCTGGATGTACATTGTTTGCAAAGGCGGGGCATATCTGGGATCAGCAGGACCAGGGTTAATGCTTGTCCTGCTAAATTCGGATATGCCTTGCCTTTGCAGACACTGTAGATCCAGATCAGCAGGCTTCTTAAGGATCTGGACTGTTTGTCATTGAGTACGTAAATGTGTATCGACAACCTGGATAAAGTAATTTGACAGGCTGAAAATTAGAAGTAGGCGTGGCATCTTAATTTATTCAGCATGGCAAGGGCTAATGATGGTGTAAGCATCAGTTTCCTTTATATAAAGCACAGACTACGCTTTCCTTTACAGTAATTCCACGAGTGGATTATCTAAAAAAAAAATACCCTAGACGTCGAGTGGATCTTCTACATCAACTCTTTGGACGGTCTATTTCCAATTGCATGGTGTCTGGTTAGTTTTTATTAACACTATGTTTTTGACTGAAATTCCTGTATTTAATGCAAAAAATGTAGACGCTGATCAGACGCCGCGTTCTGAGATGTCTCATTTGAGTCTGGTTTGTTTGCTTTTTACCCTTTTGGGGGTTTCCCGACTAAAATGGGTGAATAAATGCATGCAAAACTACCATGCTTTATGCTAAGATCGGGTGTACCCATTATAAAAGACGTCAAAGTAAAAACAACAAAAAGAACAAAAAAAATAAATAAATAAATAAATGAATAAATAAAATAAAAAAAAAATAAATAAATAAAAAAAAAAAAATAAATAAATAAATCATCTGTAGCAGACTACCAGAAAAACCGGAGATATTCATTGACATTCTTTATACTTATCACATATGATGACACACGGTTAATTAGTTCACAAAAAAGGATGTCATCTTGTATTTTCGGAAGTCCTTTTTGACAGACGGTTTAGTAAAGATTCAAAATATGCCGTATTAACCCTAAATATTGGGACACCTTTACTTCGTGTTACCATGTTTGTCTTAAAATTTCAACAAGTCCATTTTACTACCTACCGATGTGTCCATCACGAAAACATGCCTATATAATTTTGACCCCCCTTAAACCCCACTTTTATGTAGTAAAACTGGGGTTAACAGGGGTATACACTATTTTTCTTATTTTTGCTCAAAACATAGATTGTGGATACTCGTTAGAACCGCATCGACGAGGCAGTTCTAACGAGTACCCACAATCTATGTTTTGAGCAGAAAAATGAAAAATAGAATTTTTTTATCTGAAAATTTTCATCTTTTGGTGGTAAAATTTTCAGTATATTTGAATAGGCGTGTTTTCGTAATGTAAAAACTTCTGGATGAGTGGCAAATAGTGAAGACCCTGATCAGACGCCGTGTTCCACATTATACACTGTTTGCTCAGGCTTATTACGAAAACATGCCTATTCAAATATACTGAAACTTTTACCACCAAAAAATGAAAATTTTCAGATAAAAAATTCTGATATTTTTTTTTATTACTGCTCAAAACACAGATTGTGGGTACTCGTTAGAACCGCCTCAGCGAGGCGGTTCTAACGAGTACCCATAATCTATGTTTTTGAGCAGAAATAAGAATTATATTGTATACCCCTGTAAACCCCAGTTTTACTATATAAAAGTGGGGTTTAAGGGGGTCAACATTATATAGGCATGTTTTCGTGATGTGTGTCTAAATACTTAGGATTATTAAGGTAAATGCAGTTACTATCATGAAGCACAGCCTTCCTGATGCCCCAAAAGAAGGAGAGCTGTGCTCACGTTTACAAAACAACATTACGAAAACATGCCTATTCAAATACACTGAAAATTTTACCACGAAAAAATGAAAATTTTCAGATAAAAAAATTCTGATATTTTTCATGTTTCTGCTCAAAACATAGATTGTGGGTACTCGTTAGAATCTATATATTGAGCAGAAATAAGACAAATAATGTCTATCCCTGTAAACCCCAGTTTTACCATATAAAAATGGGGTTTAAGGGGGTCAAAATTATATAGGCATGTTTTCGTGATGAGAAGGAGAGATATGGAGCTCACATTTACAAAACAAACCTGCACATATGCAATAGCAAATGTAATGGGGCAGACATATACGAGCAAGTAGTGTAGACCAGAACAGTTGCCGCAGAATGCAGACTTGTTACATTGTCCCACTATTTAAGGTTTATACGGAACGAAACAAAGAAGGACTGCAACATAGGAACCACATTGGAACGTTTAGTCCCTCTCCTACCTCCTCTCACCCCTCGGCATCAACAACTTAGCAACTAATAGTTGGGTGAAATGAAGGCGTAGACATAAAAATACTATAAGCAGCAATACTATACACCAAAATGTTTGTTACGCTCGATAGTTTATCAAACCACTAGGATCCAGTGGCCGATTTGGTACGAGCCAAGAAATCCAAGATGGCGTCCAAGATGGCCGCCGTGCTTAGAAAAAGTAAGTTAATATAAATGTTTTATCATGGTGAAAAAATTAACCGAGACAAAAACAGACAAGAAAAGTATTTGATATTTATCTCGTATAAACAAACGTTTCAAGAAAATATACTTTGGGTTAATGTTGATCAAGGTTAAGGACATTATCAAAGTCAAAAGCCATTTTTCAAGAAAAAAAAAAACTGTTTTTACCAATTTTTTATCTAGTTATTTTGAAAATCTGATTAGACAGACCAGTTTTGTTTATTTCAATTAATTTCAGTGTTTGTTGTTCTTATTTTAGGTTTACAAATGCCTTTTCTCCATTACCATGGAGACATTGATATTTGCATTCCTTATGCACATTGCTGATTATGAAAAGAGAAAAAAAAAACCTATACAATAATAATTTTGAGGTGACGTTGTCATTCTTTAAGCAAGTGACTCATTTGATCATTCAACACATAAGATTTAAACATTACATTAAGATATCATATGTAATAAAGTCAAGGTCAAACTCTAGGTCAAGAGGTTGCAAAAATAATCAGTATATGGGCCACAACATGGGTAAACGTGTTTTCGGGGATTTGCGACCAAGTAAGTCTCAAACCGGCTTGCTTGCCTACAAGAGTTAGTTAGTCTTCAAACTTTGGATATCAGTAAGTATAGACATTTCCCTTTCTATGCAGCGAACAACAATGACATTGGTCAGAATATGTGGATGCAAAGGCTGCATAATGATGCAGTGTAGGCCTATATTCCCCCCAGATATACTGGCCAATGTCGTGAATACTGTAAAACACTCATATTTGGCGGTCATCTTATTTTGACGTTGTTGGCGGTTAAGACAAAAAAAAAAAAAGAAAAAAAAAAAACGCCATTGAAGATCTAAGACAGCAAAGAACGCAAGAGAAGAACTGACAGAATTTATATTCCCAATACACATCGTAAGCATGATGTAGGACAATACAACGTCAATCTGTCAAGGGCATTACTAATGACAGTTGTCTACGCCTTAATTACTTCTTAAGCACTACGCCTTAATTACTTATTTACCACTTTTTTAGCACCTGAAAAAAGAAAGATAAGATCTAGCCTTAAACCGGTTCAAGAGGGCTGACAGTAATTGTCAAAAATGCGGGTATAATTGATTGACGGCTTTACCGGCAAAGAAACAGAAACCTACTAAGACTAAAATAACTCAAAATCGATTTTACTAAGTAATTAGATAACAATAGTCCTGGGCCCAGGTTTTCTATGGTTCCTTAGTGTTACATTTTGACAATATAAAATGAGGTATTTAAAGTCAATTAAAATGTATAGTTTTATGTTTATTCGATGTCTAAATATACTAATGCGTTTCATCGTTGAACTTCAGCTTTTATATGAATAGACAAAATGAGCTGTGCAAACGAATCTCAGCCCTCAAAGATAAGATCGACCTTAAGTTCAGGAATGATTGTAAACCTGGGTTCAGATTTGTATTCACTCACACACCAAGAATAATGCAACGTGGAAAATGGTTGAAAATCAACCTGTGTGTGACTTGCAAATCACCGCATAGAACCCGCATATATAAGACACATAGGGCTACGTCAGAAACCACGGATATTTTTTTTTCGGAAATCGAAAATCTGCCAAAATATAGGCCCACTCATAAAACCCAATTAGCATTCTGCTTTAATCTATATTGGACCGTTATTGGCCCGACAGCATTGCTGTCGGGCCGATAACGATCTGATACAGATTTAAGCAGAATGCTAGCTGGGAAACCGCCAAATATACTTATGTGGAACACAACATTGCTTTCCATGGTGGATGTTGCCTGATATTAGGGGATATTCCCCGAGGCAGAGGGAGATCCCAGTCAGCATTCTACGTAAATCTATATCGGGCCGTCATCGGCCCGTCAGGGTAGCTGACGGGCCGATGACGGCCCGATGTAGATTTACGTAGAATGCTAGCTGGGATAGTGCTGGGCTATTGGTTAACTCTTGGCACTGTACCCATTTGCCTCAATACACTATGAAATATCTTCAGTCAAACTGTGTTCCTATATGGTAGATCTTACCAGGGGCAGAGGGTTTCAGTGTTGGGGTGTTGATGTACTCCTGACACTGAACCCTATTTGCCTCCATGGATTACGAATATCTCAAATCAATGAGAGATATAATATATTGATTGAAATATGCCTAATGTCTAACAACCGTGCTTTCTCATGTTGATTTCATCTGAGGCAGAGGGTTTCAGTGTACTGGAGTGGGTATACTGGATCCTTTTTCAGGATCAGTGGGCTATGTGGTGTCCTTATTCAGGACTATTGTTTGAAATATGCTCATGTTGAACAGAACTGCTTCCTATGTTGAACTCTATCTGAGGCAAGGGGATCCAGTGTTGGGGTTTGTGTGTACTCTTGGCACTGCAGCCCTATGAATCGGTCATCTGTGGGACATTCTTAGTCCAGTCTGGTTATATGTCATTGTTTGAGATATGCCTATGCAAGTGGTCCTGTTCTGTATGGTAGATTTTACCTGAGGCAGAAGGTTTCGATGTTGGGGCATTGATGTACTCTTGGCACTGGATCCATTTGGCTCAGTTGGCTGTGAAATGCTTGCAGCCAGGTCTGGTTATGTACTATTGTTTGGAATATGCTCATGAGGTTTACTCTTGGCACTGGATCCAGTTGGCCCACTACTGTGCGAAATATTCTCATTTAAGTCATCCAAGTCACTTATTGTTTAACATGCATTCGTGTTTAACAACCCTGCTTTCTATGGTAGATTTTATCAGAGGCAAAGGGTTCCAGTGTTGAGGTACTGATACACACTTGGCACTGGATTCTTTTGGCTCAGTGCACTATGAGCACCCTTAGCCAGGTTGGGCTGTAAAGTACTGCTTGAGCGCATACATTTTAGACAGCCAGCATGATATGATAGATTTAACCTAAGGCGGAGGGTTGCAGTGTTGGGGTATGGATATATTCTTGGCACTGGATCCATTCAGCTCAGTGGGCTGTGGAATGTTTGCAGCCAAGTCTGGTTATATACTATTGTTTGGAATATGCTCATGAGGTTTACTCTTGGTTCTGGATCAATTTGGCCCAATACCATGCGAAATATTCTTATTTAAGTCATTCAAGTCACTTATTGTTTAACATGCATTTGTGTTTAACAGCCCTGCTTTCTATGGTAGATATTATCTGAGGCAAAGGGTTCCAGTGTTGAAGTACTGATACACACTTGGCACTGGATCTTTTTGGCTCAGTGCACTATGAGAACCCTTGGTCAGGTTGGGCTGTGAAGTACTGTTTCAGCGCACACATGCTGGACTGCCAGCTTGATATGATACGAGTGTTGAGCTATGGATGTATTGGCACTGGATCCATTCAGCTCAGTGGGCTGCTAGATATCCTCAGTCAAGTTGGGTCATAAATTATTATTTGAAACGTTTATGTTAAATAATCCTGTTTTATGTGATATACTTTGTCTGAGACAGAGGGTTATGGTGTTGGGGCATTGGTGTACTCTTGGCACTGGACCTTTTTGGTTCAGTGGGATTTGAAGTGTCCTCAATCAAACTGGGTTGTAAACTTTTGCTTGAAACATGCTCATGTTGAACAACCTTGCTTATTATGGTACAGTTTACCTGAGGTTGAGGGTCACAGTGTTAGGAATTAGTGTACTTCTGGCACTGGATTCTTTTTTCTCAGTGTGCTATGAAATAACCTGGTCAAGAGAGGTTGTAAATCAATGTTTGAAATATGTTCAGGTTTAATAATTCTGCCTTGCTTGGTAGATTTACCAAAAACAGAGGGTCTCAGGGTATGGGTGTGTTCTTGGCATTGGACCCATTTGGCTCACTTGACTATGATGTATGTACAGTCAGTGAGTTGTGTCTTCTGTTTGGAAGATATTACCAGAGACAGACAGTTGCAGTGTTGCGGTTTATGTGTACTCTTGGCACTGGATCAATTTAGCTTAATGTGCTTGGTAACGTCCTAAATCAAGTCGGATGGTAAATCATTATTTGAAATATGCTCATATTGAGAAACCCTGCTTTCTGAGGTTGTTACCTGAGACAAAGGGATTCGGTATTGGGGCAGTGTTGTATTCCTGGCACCTGATCCCTTTGGCTCAGTAGGTAATGAAATATCCTCGGTCAGGACTGGTTGTAAATTATTGTTTGTAATACGCTTATGTTGAACAACCATGCTATTTATGGAAGATATTGGCACTGGAACCTTCTTGCCTCAGTGGCCTATGAAATACTTTTAAACAAGTCAAGCTGTAAATTAGTTTGAAATATGTTTATGTTGAACATCTATGCTTTCTATGGTAGATTAAACTTGAGGTGGAGCATTTCAGTGATGGTGTATTGGTCAGCTCTTGTCACTGGTTCAGCTTCACTTTTGGTATCGGTGTTGGGATATTGAGGTAGTGTTGGCACCGGATCCAGTTGGCCTGTTGTACAGATATACCACTGCTACATACACTTTTAATGATATACATATATTCATTTTGGTACTGGACCGACTTGCTTCTGGGCAATATACCGTATAGTCTGAAGACATCAAATAGTACATTATACTTCACAATCTTGTCTTAGGGTGAGGGGGCCTCGGAGGCTCAGTTGGATGCGCCGTCCGACCGGAGACCAGGAGGTCGCGGGTTCAACCCCCGCCGAGGTCGGCAACATTCTTTAGTGGAGATATTTTTTACGGTCATTCTTTCCCTTCCGCTGATTCAAGAAGGGCAGTTGTCAGTTTATGGCGGGAGAATATGCACAATACTGATTAAGCGCTTGGAGGACTGGGCCTGCCCGGTGGACGTGTGGTTAAGTAAACTGACCGTGCTCGACATGACCCCACTGGGTTGACTGGGCTGTAATCCCTCAATACAAGCAAACTTTGGGTGAGGATATACACCTAAGTGTCGGATCCGATCATTATGCCCAAACCCCAGTATGTCAGCTCAACGTTATCAGTAGATAGGATGTATGTATTTCTTTGCATTTTGGTCCAGAACATATTTTTTTTTTTTTTTTTTTTTTTTTTTTTTGCATTTTGGTCCAGAATATCTTGTGCATCTGTTTGCTTTTTTATTAAGTTATCAACCTTCTGATGGCTCCTATCTCTCAATCAATAATTTCGTAAATGGAGTCAAAGGCATCTTTATTGAGATGTGGGAATCCTATCTTATTAAACAATAGATATGTTTATGACATATTAAGATATCAGTAATAAGTAATACAGTGTCCAGGTTTAAGGTCATTATATACTTCTTTTCAATTGTTCTATTTGTAGTTTTCTCTCTCGTATATGCGTTCTATGCACACTATTCTCTGTATTCTGTTTGGGATAGGTTCTCCGCAGCGGTTCATAAACTTTGAGACTTTCATAATTTAGGATGGCGGTTAGGATACTAACAGTTAATTGCCAGGGACTGTCATCAGTAGAAAAAAGGACTGACGTATTCTCCCATTTAAAATCTAAGCAGTGTCATATATATTGCCTACAAGATATTCATGCAACTCCAAGAGTGGAGAAATTTATTCGTTCACAAAGGGTAAATGACTGTCTGTTTAGCTATGGAACATCAAATTCAAGAGGGGTAGCAATTTGTTCAAAAAAAACAACATAGATTACAAAATACACAGTCATATATCAGACCCAGATGGAAATTACATTATTGTAGATCTAACCATAGATGACAATAGACTCACGCTCGTCTGTCTCTATGGTCCAAATAAAGATTGCCCAGAATTCTTCACTACCATTATTAGACATATAGAAACTTTGAATAATAATACTTCTATTCTGTGTGGCGACTTTAATGTTGTGCAAGATCCAGACTTAGATTACTACAATTACTGTGGCATTAATAACAAAAAATCTCATTAAAAAATCCTAGAAATAAAAGAAAATCTCAATCTTATAGATCCATTCAGAGAAGCTAATCCCAAATTAAGAAGATACACATGAAGGAAGAAAACTCCACTGAAGCAAGCAAGACAAGACTATTTTCTAGTATCTGAAAACTTACTCTCTTCGATTGATAAATGTGTAATAGAAAGTAGTTACCGTTCAGCCCACTCTATGTTTGCTTTGCATATTAATTTTACGCAGTTTATTAAAGGTAAGCCTCTTTGGAAACACAATAATTCACTTCTGTCAGATATTAACTATTTAAAAACTATGAATGACAAAATAAATGATGTTAAAAAACAATATGCAGTACCAATATATAATCTTGAGAATTTACATGAAATACCAAACAATCAAATTCAATTCACAATAAATGACCAGTTGTTTTTAGAAACTTTGCTAATGGAATTAAGAAGAAAATCAATTTCCTATTCAAGTTTTATAAAGAAAGAAAATGAGACACAAGAAAAGGAAATAGAAAGAAAAACAGAAGAGATAGAACACAATCTTACACCAGAAAATTCTGTAGCTTTAGATGAACTAAAAGATCAGTTACAGACTTTACGTAAACATAAAATACAAGGTCACTTAATCAGATCTAGAGCAAAAATTATTGAGGAAGATGAAAAACCGACAAAATATTTCTGCAACTTAGAAACACATAATCAGGCAAACAAAATTATTCCCAAAATAGAAAAATCTGATGGAACAATAATAACAGAGCAAAGTAGTATTTTGAAAGAAGCAAAACAATTTTACCAACATTTATATTCAAATAAAGATGAACAGTTGTCAGACATAAACTTATGTCAGGAATTAGCTGGATCTGATGTTCAAATACTTACAAAGAAAGAATCTGATGCTATTGAAAGACTCATAACTTTAAAAGAAGCAGCTGTAACTTTAAAATCAATGTCAAATAATAAAAGTCCAGTATCAGATGGTTTTAGTGCAGATTTTTTCAAAGTATTTTGGAAAGAATTGGGTCAATTTATAGTTAGATCAGTAAACTATGGATTTCAAAATTGAGAACTTTCAGTAACTCAAAAGGAAGGTATTATAACATGCATTCCAAAGGATAATAAGCCGCGCAGATTTTAACTAATTACAGACCAATATCATTATTCAATACAGTATACAAAATAGCATCAGGGGCAATAGCAAAAGAATAAAACCTACTCTGCAAAACCTTATCCATACCGATCAAACAGAATTTATTTCTGGGCGATACTTAGGAGAAAACATAAGACTTATATACGATATTATGCACTATACTGAAGAACAAAACATACCAGGTTTACTTTTATTAATAGATTTTGAAAAGGCCTTTGACTCTGTCTCATGGTCACTTATATATGAAACTTTGAAATACTTTGGTTTTGGCACATCAATTATACAATGGATAAAGCTCTTCTCTAAAAATGCAAAATTAGCTGTAAATCAAGGAGGCAATTTTTCAGACTTTTTTTTTACATAGGTAGAGGCTGTCGACAAGGAGACCCTGTGTCTACTTGTCTATTCGTACTCTGTGCTGAAGTCCTTGCAATTAAAATAAGAAACAATAAAAATATCAAGGGAATAACTATTAATAATACCGAATACAAGTTGTCACAATACGCAGATGATAGATCGGTAATATTAGATGGTTCATCCACCTCATTAAATGAAACTCTTAATGTACTGTCTAGCTATGCAAAATATTCAGGTCTTAAAATAAATTTTGATAAAACTAGTATAGTCTGGATTGGAAAGAAAAAATACAGTACTGACACCATTAAAACAAGATGGAAACTATCATGGGGTAAAAGTAACTTTAAACTATTAGAAATAATCTTTAATGTTGAATTACACACACTATTAGAGTTAAATTATAAAGAAAAACTAAGTAAAATGAAAAATCTTACTCAGATTTGGAAACGTAGATATCTTACCCCACTTGGGAAAATAACAGTCATTAAATCTGTCTTGATATCATTACTAACTCATCTATTTATTTCTTTACCAAACCCAACCAGCAGTATCATACAACAACTGAAGACCATGCTACCGAATTTCTTATGGGAAGGACCTCCAAAAATAAAACAAAATGTGCTTGTAAAAGATTACTCAGAGCGGGGATTAAAAATGATAAATATTGATGCATTTATCAAAGGATCGAAAGCTACTTGGATTAGACGATTAATAATTAGTAATAGTAAGTGGCAGTATATCATAAAATCAAATTTAAACATAAAAGACTTGATAAACTTTGGAAAATCATACTCTGAGTCTTTGATAAAACAAATTAATAATCCTTTTTGGTCAGATGTTGTAAAATCCTATTCCTCTGTTATACAACTTAAAGAAAAGAACACAACTGAATACTTTTTATCGAGTCCAATTTTTCACAACCCAGAAATACTAATAGGAAAAAAGACAATCTTTTCTCAGCAGTGGTATAACAAAGGAATTTGCTATATTAATGATATGTTCAAAGAAAATGGGGAATTCTATACTGAGTTAGAATTTGTGCATAAATATAATATAAAGACTAATTTTCTACAATTTAATGGTTTAAAAGCAGCCATAAAAGTGTTTGCTAAAAAATAAAACTTGATACTATAAGGAACAAATTAAGTAACCCAATGCTACCAACAAACATCTCTGTTTTTCTTAGATCAACTAAAGGCAGTAAAGATCTATATAACATTCTAAATCAAAACAATTACACCCCGACTTCAAAGGAAAAATGGCAAGAAATCTATGATATTGAGGAAGAAACTTGGAAAGATACTTATAGTGCTCCTTTTAAACTGATTTGTAGCACTAAACTACAATGGTTTCAAATTAGTATTATACATAGATTACTTCCAACCAAAAAATACTTATATAATATCAAAGCAGTGGACTCTCCAAACTGTTACATTTGCTACCAGGAAGAAACAACACCACATATGTTATGGTCCTGCCCTGAAACCTTTTCGTTAATCCAACAACTGAATCAGTGATTATCAACAACTAACACATATACAAACAATGTAGAAGAATTATTTATTTGTAATATAGGAAAAAACATAGAAGAAGCAAATCAATATATCATCTTAGTAACAAAATATTATATCTATTTAACAAAACGACTGATTAAGCCACTCTCTTTAATAGCCTTGAAGCACAGACTTAAAAAATACTATCTTACACTTAAAAGCATAGCAGTAAAAAATAAGAAGTTAGATACTTTTGAAAAAAATGCGGAATACTTATAAAGACTTACTTGAAAATACTTAAATTTAAACACTAAAATCTACACACATGCAGAAACCTGGCAATATTGCTGTCATACCCAACATCCTATATATCACATATAATAGAAGAACCAAAGCGGAGAATACCCCAAACATAACCTCTCTCTTTCCCTCCTTCTTTTTCACAATTTTTCAGTTACAAACTAAACTTAAACATGTATATGATAACTAGAAGTTATTTGTATCAAGATAAAATATGTCGATGTATAATATACAGCTGTGTAGTTGTCATACCCATATTTGTTCATCATAGTTGCTGACTTTATTGTAAGGTATATCAAGGGATGGTCCTCCCCGACCCTTGATATATCATTTGACGGGGAGAATAAATGGGTTACTGAATAGTAACTGAAAAAAAAAATAAATAAATAAAAACCGCCAAAATTTGCTGCCACCAAATTAAAATATTTTATTGTACACTGAAGCATTTGTCATTCCCATCAGCAACTGCCTTGCGTGTATGGTGTTCTTTTGATACATATAGACTCATCCAGCTTCACACAAATCTGCGCAATCACACACAAGGCCACTCAGAAACTAAGAGTAACTGGCTGGTTCATCAGTTGTGGAAGTAGAGTTTCGGTCACACTATCAATTACGTAATCAAACTCAATTGGATCTGGCAACTGCTGTATTGGAGGTATACATCCTTTCCAAATCAGCAACTAGTAAATGCATCGCAGCTTGTGCAGCAAATAGCTATCTTCCGGGGTAGTAGCTTCTTCGACTGATTTCTTTTTTCTCTTCAGGACCTCCTCTGTATTGAGCTTACTTAAGACTAAGTAACTCTGTTTTTTTTTTTTTTCTACATTATTTGATAATTACCTTTTTAGGAGTCTCCGTATTAAAATGGGTAAACGATGCAAAAATATATTAGGTATATTTGCATTTGGTAATTTACCCACTGCACGAGTTTGGATATCACTAATTTGTGGACAATATATAGTGTCACTCATGATTGAGGAGCTATAGTCCGAAAGATCATGGCTTGGCTCTCGATCTACCTGCCAGCTCGATGTGACCATGTGCTTGTAAATAGTTTTAATGACCGATCCCTGATAATCAAATACATGCAGATATCGTATCCGATCTCATTGATAACCTCCACGCCTCACAGTACCACAGGGTACACCAAGATCAGACGCACCAGAACGTTGTCTACACTGTTTGCCACTCATCTATCAGTTTCTGGACATATCGCGAGGAAGATAATGGACTTGTTAAAATTTAAGGACAGGTCTGGTAAGGAGTTAAGGAGAAATATCGCCAGATAGCCAAATGGACTTGTTAAAGTTTAAGGACAGGTCTGGTAAGGAGTTAAGGAGACATATCGCCAGATAGCCAAATGAACTTGCTAAAGTTTAAGGACAGGTCTGGTAAGGAGTTTAGGAAACATATCGCTATATAGCCAAATGAACTTGCTAAAGTTTAAGGACAGGTCTGGTAAGGAGTTACGGAGACATATCGCCAGATAGCCAAATGAACTTGCTAAAGTTTAAGGACGGGTCTGGTAAGGAGTCACGGAGACATATCGCCAGATAGCCAAATAGACTTGCTTAAGTTTAAGGACAGGTCTGGTAAGGAGTTAAGGAGACATATCGCCAGATAGCCAAATTGACTTGCTAAAGTTTAAGGACAGGTCTGGTAAGGAGTTAAGGTGTTCCAATATTTAGAGTAAATACGGTAATACAGATACAATTGAACCGTGTAAGGTAATTAGACCCATACGAACAACTATGACCAACACATAATCTTTGACTATTGTACAAATTATCTACTCGCGACCAGCAAAGGCCATGTTTACCCTGCGCAAAAGATCTAGATTTACGCTGTTCGCATACCCGTGGAGCATTTTATCTTGTGTGGCTCATCTTTTACACTTAAGGTGCTAAATCAAAACTGCAGCAGATAACCGTGTAAGATTTTTTTTCACAGACGATACACATGAAATGTTAAGCCTTATATCTCTGAAAAAAAAATTGAAAAAAAAAAAAAAAAAAAAAAAAAAATATTCAAAAGTGTCGTCTGCTGAAGTTGTGATCAGAGCTTTAAGGGTTAAAATGATAATGTTCAAAGAAACTAATCAGTTTCGAATTTCCAGAATAGATACTGTACTCGATTTTAAATAACTTGAGAGATATCGTATTTGTAACAAAGGTTAAACTGATAATGTTCAAAGAAAAAAACATAATAAATACAGTACAGTACTCAATTTAGAAATTAAATGAAGATAATTAGGGAGATAACACATTCCCAAATAAAAACATCAAGCCTCAAGGTCACTTCAATAAGTCACTCTTGGATCATAATTCCTTACTGATCTAGAAGTGATCAAATTTGTCATGCAAATGAGCTAAGGGATCGCTAATTAACATTCAAAATGAAACAAGATGAGTCGAGATCACTTTACAGACCATTCCAAGAGCATGTTAAGATCATATTAATACATCACATTTAGATCACATACAATAAATCACTCTTTGTTTACTAATATAACAATTCATTGCTGCATTATAAAATATTTCTGGAGAAAAAATAAATCACATCAAGATCGCTGATTAAATCACTTTCAGATAACTTAACAATCATCACAAGATCTTTGTTCCCATGCTTTAGAGATGGGGCCTCCATCTGTCCGTCCGTCTGTCTAGCTGTCTCCTCCTAAACCACTGGACGGAATTTGACCAAACTTGGTAAATGACTTCTGTTTGTAATAAGGGTGTGAGAGAGCGAGTCTGTCCGTCTGTCTGCGTCCGTCCATCCGTAACATTAGCATGGAGCGTGGGGATATTGGGAGGGCGTGCCGTCGACTGCGCAATCTAGTCCCTCCTTTTGCTAGGTTAAAGTCACAGGGATAGCAATAAAATACCCCATAAAACTATAAGGTTATGAATGCCCGTACAGATATTGCTAGAGTTCCACTTAATGGTATCCACGCACTGTTCTTCGAGACCTACATACTGATTGAATTTTCAAAATATATTTGATATCATAGAAATAGGATTTGATTAAATTCATTAAAGAATTAATAATTAACAGTGTTTTCGATTGCCAAAAACGATCTTTTGGGAAGAAAAATAAAATCTACGAATGCGAAGCAATTCCATAATAAACATCGTTTTTCGACCGCAAAAAAACACGATCTTTTAGCAATCAAAAACGATTAATCCGCGTTTGTCGACTGTCATGTTGGCAGCAGAAAATGCAGGATTCTTAATAAAATGACCCGTATAAGTCAACTCTCGTTCGTTCGCGACTGCCACCTAAATTTCCCGCCACAGAAACTTTTGATCGATGTCACCATAAAAATCCCCCATTGGTTTTGGTCCTAACGTAAATTCAGTAGAAACTATAGGTCCAGAATAGAAACTTTTTAAAAGGCTTAAAAAATAAAGGAAGCCTGCCTTCTTAATATTTATATCTTACTTTCGCTTAGATTGTATGCTGACTAGTTTTCCTACATTTCTTCCTTCAAAATTGCTGATTTCCGCTTGGTACCTCTTGTTCATATTCAATCTCTTACAAATGGTATAATTTCAAAGCAAAATGCACTAAAGAAAGATAGATTGCCTTTAACATGTTGTTATGAGGATAAAATATCTTCAGTGGGACTATATGAAAGCTGTCGAAGAAAATGTCAAAAAGCAGTTTTTCTTATGGCTTTGACCTCTGACCTTCAATTTGACCTTGATCTTTGGGACGCAGCCCGGCATGTTTTGATATTTGTAAGATAGTATACATTGTTAAAGATAATATGCAGCTGGTTTCAGATTATAAACCATATGAAATGGAAAATAAGCACAATATTCTACACTGACCCCCTTTTTCAAGGAAGGGTGGCAATCTTGGTCCCGCCATATTGGATTTCTCGGTCCACACCAACGTCACGCGATGGATCCTGGCTTTTTATAAATTTTGGGATACGATACATACTTTGGTGTGGAACAATGCTTTGTAGTACTCCTCTACGTAATATGCAACTTCTGGCCAAAGTCACTCCATTATAAGCATTGTTGTTGATCTCGTGTACACCAATGTGATTAAATCAAGTTTCCTCATTATAAATCTGATTTAACCCTTAAAGCACTAATCACTGCAAAGGTTTGGATTTGTTCAAAGAAAATAAGGCTGACATTTCATGTGAATCGCATGAAAAACCAAGCCTCGTTCTTTCCGGAAAATACTATTCAAAATCAAAGCACTGAGAATGCTGATGGAGGGGGGGGGGGGGCGGGAGTTGTGGTGCCTGAAATTCTATAGGGCTCGAGAACTGATTGAAATTTACGCTGAATAAAATGCCACACATAAACAGTACACAGATTTATTTATCAAAAGTCATATGCAAATTGTAAATACCTTTTCGGCAGCCAATAGACCTATTTTGATGGAAAAGGTTCTTTTCAGTGTTTAGTAGGATCGCGCCTCGGGTTACATTTTTTACCAAACACTATAGATTTGGCGCGTTTTGCTAGTGAATTCATATTTGTCCGCCGATATTGTACTAAATAGGATTGATTTTAATTCGTCAAAAGTTTGAAATTTACTTTGGTTTGTTTATTTATTCGATATTCATAAGCATCCGAGTGTATACGGCTAATATGTTAAAATGCAGACTTCAGCGTTATCATCGTTAGCAAAGAACTATTTGTCAGATAATTATTAGGTTGGTAGTAAAAGGAAACGGAGTATCAAAATGTGGTATGTTAAATCTGGTGGCGGTTTGGCCGCCCCCACCCTCTACCCATCCCAGCCCCACCCCGAACGCCCATCCCCAAAATAGAATACCGTCTGCTACAATGTTGAATGGTACTCGAAGGGTTTATTTGTAAATGTGGCAAAAAATAAGGACATGTTTTCTTACGTATTCATCTAAGATAAGGTAAGAATTCTGCATCTGAAAATAAAAAGTAAAACATATATTATACTAATGACGGGCACTGAAGGTCGACTCATCGAATTTCGATGTTCGTTAAACCATGCTAAATAGACCTAAGTGAAATAATCCAATTCACAAAACTGCACAGGTGTCTCGATGCCACCGCTCGCCTCAGGATGACCAAAGAACTTATACGGCCTGGAATTCGTGGGCACTAAAACATATATTACATGTATATGCGTTCAGAGGATTTTGTAAGTTTTATATTTTACTGAAGATGACTGTTAAACTGTCAACAAAGATAATTGATTCGGGGCACAGCAATTCCTACAATTTATTCGTGCTGGCAGTACAGTCACTTCTTTGGCCACATTAAGCTACTTTGTGTCCGTAGCTATCTACTGAGGACACAACGAAGACCAATCAACGAATGCATTACGAAAACACGCCTACTGAAATATACATAGAAAATTTCATCTCCAAAATCTGAAAATTTTCAGATAAAAACTGATATTTTTCATATTTCTGTTCAAAACATTGATTGTGGTACTCGTTAGAACCGCCTCGGCGAGGCGGTTCTAACGAGTACCCACAATCTATGTTTTCGAGCAGAAATAAGAAAAATAATGTATACCCCTGTAAACCCCAGTTATACTATATAGTGGGGTTTAAGGGGGTCAAAATTATATAGTATGTTTTCGTGATGGGTTTTCGGCTTTTAAAGGTAAGCGGTATTGTAAAACGGCAACCAGTCTAGTTAATGCTGCCACCCAACGTCTAATAGGTGGTATTTTTATGACACTTGAGTAATTGAAAGGTGTAGCGGTGTCGAACATAGAACCTTTGTAGTGCAAAAGCACGAATTCTAGTGCAGTATTGTTAATTGAATTATTTCCCTTAGGTTTGTTTTACATGGAAAACGAGAATAGCTGACTATAATATAAATCCACCTTCACTGCACAGCACAAACCAACGTTAAATTTTGGACTTATGGGGAAGCGGTAATTTAAAAATTGAAAAATGCTTAGAATATATACTTTCTAAATATATAGGTTATTAAATAGTCAGAAAAAAAAAATCTAAAATGTCGTTTAAAGACACAGGCGCATTTGCACTACTGAGTGCATTTGGATAGCAAGGATGCAAAAGTTTCTTCATGTGGAAAACGAAGACTAATCAGACTGCGTTAATGCGCAGGCAGGTTTGAGTCTTCGTTGGACGCACATGTCAGAAGGTTTGTTTTCTCACGTTGGGTTCATATTTATTTTACTGTCTCTCGTGTAAAGTTACTTCTGAAAATTTGAAAAAAAGTCAATAAGAACATATGTACCGCCCGCTGACTAAAAGGCCCTTAAGGCATATACGAATGGCGAAGACCTAGACCAGTATGCACAGTCACGCGTCGGGTCAAGACCTTCGTTATTATATCTTCAACAAGGTCCCTATATTGTGTAGGCGAAGAGCGAAGCTCCTGACCAGACTGCGCGGATGCGCAGTCTGGTCTGGATCTTTGCTGTTCGCATATGTTCTAAGGTCCCTTTTCTCAGTCGCGGGTCCACATTATGATGACATCAAACCTTTGTCTATCTTTGGCACAGCCAACTGGTGATATTGTTCAAGAACTAAAAGCATGCAAAGCGTTAAGAGATACCTTTTCATTGGATTCTGGCACGAGGCAACTGACGGACCTGTGTCGATCGAGAAATGTCTGAAACTCGTCGTCGGTGACGACAAAAGATTCGGCATTTCTGAGGGCGTCTTCCCCAGCATTTTCACCTCCGATTAGAAGGCACTGGAATACCTGCAAACACAGAGAAACAGAGCTGTTTATCATAACAAAGTAAAACTGATCTAAATTCTATCCAAGGCACAGAACATTACGAAAACACGCCTATTCCAATATACTGAAATTTTTACCACCAAAAAATGAAAATTTACAGATAAAAATTCGGATATTTTTCATATTTCTGCTCAAAACATAGACTGTGGGTATTCGTTAGAACCGCCTCGGCGAGGCGGTTCTAACGAGTACCCACAAGCTATGTTTTTAAGCAAAAATAAGAACAATAATATATATCCCTGTAAAGTTTAACTACATAAAAGTGGGGTTTAAGGGGGTCAAAGTTATATAGGCATGTTTTTGTGAAGAGTCGGCTAATCGTAAATAAGAAACGCACCCCTCCTCCACCCCCCCCTTCCCACCCCACCCCCCAATACTACCCCAGTCGACTACGCCTGACTCTCATAATCAACTTCTGACGGAAGTATTTCAAATTGTTTGAGTTGTGTATTTTACCTTTTATATGACTTCAAAAGAAAATTCGTGTGCCGACAATGGAAAGGAAAGGTAGGTTTATGTCATGTGTTCAGAATTCGGAAAAGTTACAAAAAAGTGTTACTTAATGCTCAGCACTCTGCGTATTTTTTTTTCAGCAGACATTTTTATATATTTTTCTTACTTTTTCTTTCTTTCCTCAGGAATCAGGTTTTGACATTTCATGAAAATTTGCATGAAATGTAGAAACCTGTTTGATGGCAAAAAATAAGAAAAACTATCATTAATTTGTCGTCCACTGAATTTGCCATGAGGGTGGTAAAAGTTACGAAAAGTTATCAAGATCAGAAAAAAAAAAACAACAAAAAAAAAAACAGGCAAAATTCTTGTTCTGAAGTATGTTAAGGTGACACTATATTTAGCATAAATACGGTAACAACGCAGAGATACCTGAGCAAACTGGGTAGATCCAGATCAGAGGCCGCACAGCACGGCGTCTAATCAGGGTACACACTATTTGCTAAGGCTGGCACAGTTAATCGAATAATCGATTAATCGATCGATATATTAAAAAAAGAATGATTATCATTACAGATTTGCTAATAATCGATCACTTGATTTCTATGTCAGTTACTTTACCGTATTTACCCTTAGTATTCAGACACCTCAACTCCTTACCATACTTTATCTAAAATTTGAACAAGTACAATTTACTACCCTCAGTTGTGTCTAAACTAGCTGGATGAGTGGCAAACAGTGTAGACCCTGATGAGACGCCGCGTTTGCGGTGTCTCATCAGGGTCTACACTGTTTCCTCATGGCTGTCTGTCCAAATACATACAAAAAAGTCTAACATATTGTAAGAGTCGTACTCAGACAGATAAAATTATAAACCGTCATTGATTACTAATCGATTATCGATCACAATGGCAGGGCTGATAATCAATTATCTTTTCAGCTCTGATTAGCCAGCCTTACTATTTGCCACTCATCCAGCAGCTTCAGACACGTCAAATTATAGTAATGTTTAGTCCAAATATGGTAAAATTTGAGTATTACAATACAGACAACCCTCTTTATACCGACACTCGATACAACGACAAAAATAGTTATAATGACAATGTGACTGTCACGAAACCGTCGCTTAAGAGGTAACAGTTAGTCACAAACTATGCAAGAATAGTGTATTTAATACTTTAAATAAATATATGTTTTAGATATTTATTAGAATCGCCTGGGTGAGGCGATTCTAACAAATATCCAAAACATGTTCTATGGGGAAATAAGAAGAAGAACAATAGGGGACCTTTCCTATATATCAATCTGCTCATTAAGTATTCTGTACACGTCTTTGGGAACAAATGCTATCGTTGTAACGAGGGTTCAATGTATTTACAAGAAATAGGGTAACAATACAGACACGCCTGAGCAAACAGTATAGACCCAGAACAGACACCGCAGAGCACAGCGTCTGAAGGGTCCAGACAATTTAACACTCATCCAGCGGCTTTAGACACACGAAATGATAGTAAAATGGACATTTATTCACATTTTAGAACAAGTACGGTAAGCTGCTACTATATTTAGGGTGAATATGGTATCTTTTAAAGAAGCAGCATGACATAACTGTGCAATATAATTTTATTTTTGATGCGATGTATTTTTCTGTACCTTCCACCTGCAAGGATTCAACCTCTTTATTTCTTCCGTCAAATCTTCATCTTTGTTAAACGTGTTGACGACTGTATTTAGCTTGAAAGCTACCTGTAAAAGACATAGAAGCCACGACGTGAGAAATGATCTTTATGGCATGGGAGCCAGCAAAGATTCAGATCAGTCTTCACAGCCGTGCAGTGATCTGAGTCTCCTCTCCAGAAGAAGCACCGGGTGATTGGTTATCCACAAAGCTCCCAGGGTGATTGGTTATCCACAAAGCTCCCAGGGTGATTGGTTATCCACAAAGTTCCCAGGGTGATTGGTTATCCACAAAGCTCCCAGGGTGATTGGTTACCCACAAAGCTCCCAACCAATCCACAAAGCTCCCAGGGTGATTGGTTACCCACAAAGCTCCCAGGGTGATTGGTTATCCACAAAGCTCCCAGGGTGATTGGTTATCCACAAAGCTCTCAGGGTGATTGGTTATCCACAAAGCTCCCAGGGTGATTGGTTATCCGCAAAGCTCACAGGGTGATTGGTTACCCACAAAGCTCCCAACCAATCCACAAAGCTCCCAGGGTGATTGGTTATCCACAAAGCTCCCAGCAAAAGACAAACTGATGATACTTTTTCTTATTTTTCTCAGAAAATAGGATTTGACTTTTCATGCAAATTGTCTCCTATGGAGACAATTTGCATGAAATGTCAAGTCCTGTTTTTTGCGAAAAATAAGAAAAATATTTAAAAATATGCCTGCTGATATTTACCCAGCATGCAGAGGGATAACGATTACATAAACTGCATGACATCCATATAAGATGCGCAATTATCATAGCTATCTTGGGACATACTTAAAAGGACATACTTGAAATGGTGCTTGTCCAATCAGGCTGCTTAAGTGATAATTTTAGGAAGCCTACTAGTCCAACAGAAGCGGAACAAGAACGAGCCGTCACCTCGGCGAAGATCGGCAACCCCTCGAACGTCAACAATAAACGGTTTGGTATCATCTGATCTAGGCACGTGTGCTCGAGCTTTGCCAAGCATTAACATGACCACGTCATGGAGTTTCGTTGAAGTGTTCAGAGATAAGTTTTCAACTTATGGAGGATCTGGTCACATTTTCACTGGTTAGTTTATGATTATCGGTACGAAACTGGCAATCAAGGATCTAGCTGAACAAAAGCCAATGGTCATTTTTCTAGTGTCAAAAGCATGTGCATGTGTACCCACAAAGCTCCCAGGGTAATTGGTTACCCACAAAGCTCCCAACCAATCCACAAAGCTCCCAGGGTGATTGGTTATGTGTTAGCGAAGTTATTTGTCATTTTTTGAATGTAAATAAAGCTTTGAGATCCAAAGCATTATTTCGTGCGACTTGGAAAGCTTGCATCAAACTTGATGGCCCTGTTCATTAACAGGCAGCACTCAATATATGTGCCTGCTAGATCCGCCCAAAGTTGTTGTTTTCTAAGTGCACTTGGTGACAAGTTTTCAATGGGTATAACAGGTTGAAACAAAATAAAATGTCTTTGTCACACATTTCAACGTAAGTTTGGAAATCTTTCTTAATAAGTGAATAATTAACTGACATTCATGTATAAACTTCACTAGACATCTCCTCTTTTGGGAGAATAATGCTACGTCAGCAGTTGTATGTGTTATGGGCAAACGAGCGCAATTATCAAAGGGAACCTGAATGTCAAGGTGGAACACTTTTGAACAAAGATTGTACATCTTCACGGCTGTTTCCAGTAAGTGTTTTGTAATGTAGAAAATTAATATTGACATATAAACTTTTACAAGGTGTTTTTGGAATGACAGACACCGATTTCATGTGTTTTGAGAACGTTGATGAAAAGAACTTATGGCTTGCGTAAACAGAAATGGAGTAATTCGCAAAATAAAACAGGCGTTTTCTGAAGTAAATTCTTGATTTATTTTGATTTTTTCTCACAATTTAACCTCTATCCGGCTTATTATAAAAAAAAATGAATTTTTGACCTACCTTTTCCCTGCAGCATCTTGTATGCATTACTATGATATAAATCTTTTGTAATTTTCGCAAATAAAATTCCAGTTATCCGAAAAAAAAAAATAGGTGATTTTCAGGGGAAATTTAACAGTTTTCGTGTCATTTAATTTCTTGTTTGACAATAAGTCCTTGGACCTTACTTTATGTGTTTTATGATGGAATAACATGTTTCCTTGCAGTCGTCAGTGCTTTCAGAATATTCGTAATGTTTCTAGCCTTCTCCACATTTCACAAAGTTTGCATTAATGGCTGACCATTATCCTTAATAGGTAAATACATTGTCACTATACTTTTAATGCAAGTCCTTATAAGACGTAGAAAATAAGAGGGTCGTGCAAAAAGTTCTGTCACTAATAGGCTTCCTTGGTTTTATCCCAGGTATATTTCAAAATGCTTCACTGCACTTGAATGGTGTGTTGAATAGCTAACGATACCCGTTTATTTCGTGCAAATTGTTTTCCAACTGACCGAGTTATTTCAAATTGAAATTCACTGACCAATTTACTTGTTACAATAAGAAACGACCAAGCAAAGGATGGTCGGGAGTCCTCCTTTTACATGACAACGCCTCCTTTCATAAGTGTGAGGTTGTTAACCCTATTTTTGGCTTCTGAAAAGGTGAAGGTTTTAAACCATCCACCTTATTCACCTGACCTGAGTCCCTGTGACTTCTTTTTATTTCCAAGGCTTAAGAAAATGCTTTCTGGAAATAAGTTACGTCTAGAAGTTCTCTTGGCAGCGCTATTTATCAGTGTTTCCAACAGATACCAAAAGAAGACTATTTATCTGCTTTTCGCGACTGGGTAAAAAGGTTATAAAAGTGTGTTTCAGTAAAGGGGGAATACTTTGAAGGTTTGTAATAAAATGTGTTTGATAAAACGTAGCACTGAAGTAATCCGAACCCAGTGACAAAACCTTTTGCAGGACCCTCGTAAGAAGTGTCAGTCATTAGTCTTATTACTGATAAGAGACTGTTGACAAACGATAGACAGAGTGAGGCCCAATACGGAAATTTAGTACTGACCGTCATCTGTTCCATAGGTAATATCACATGAGCTGGGACACTGCAATAGTTCTACAGTGGAGCGCTGTGGTGCAGTGGTAAAGCATCGGACTCGAGATCGAGAGGTACCGGGTTCGATCCCCACTAACAGCAAGTGTTGTTTCCTCGAGCACGAGACTTTATCCACATTGCTTAGTACTGGTTTCTACCCAGGAAAAAAGAGGACCACATGGAAGATTAGTACTAGATTACTAAATGTGTTACCCTCTATAAATAAAGTCGATTATTATTATTATTATTATTATTATTATTATTATTTTACAAAATTTGTTACCCTTCAGAAGGCCTCTTTAAAACCCTCTGCTGGGATATTATAATCGCCTGTTTATGATATGCCTTTGACCCCTCTTGCCAAGCGCCTAAGTAGGGACAATTAAAATAATAAGTGGTACCACTTTTGGTCTCATTTTAGCTATGTCTTTAATGAAGCCTTATGTACTGGCAGTCGACTACAGTTGCAACAATTTTGGCAATATGTGAACTTTCTCTCCCTAGGGTCTTGTTAAGCATTACGAAAACAAATATATAGAAAATTTCATCTCCAAAAACTGAAAATTTTCAGATAAAAAAACTCTGATATTTTTCATATTTCTGCACAAAACATAGATTGTGGGTACTCGTTAGAACCGCCTCGCCGAGGCGGTTCTAACGAGTACCCACAATCTATGTTTTGAGCAGAAATAAGAAAAATAATATATACCCCTGTAAACCCCAGTTTTACTATATAAAAGTGGGGTTTAAGGGGGTCAAAATTATATAGGTATGTTTTCGTGATGGGAGGAGCATTTGTTGATATTCTGGGATACTTTTCTTTTTCTTATTTCATCATAAAACATATGTTGTGGGAACTCATTAGAAGCGCCCTAGTGAGGCGCTTCTAATGAGTCCCCACAACATATGTTTTAGTTGAAAAAAAAAAACAAAAAAAAAAAAAACAGAAATAATATTTGCCTTATATACCCTTATCTTAAGTTATGATTCTCTAACCTTGTACTCTGAACACAATCTCCTAACTGTCTGTAAACTTTCTAAATGGTTCTTCCTTCCATTATGCCTACCGATACGTTCATTTGTGTCTGCGTCGAAACTGTCACATGACACAGCTAGAATGTCAAGATATTGTCCTGGAAGATAACAAAAGAAATGAATACTACAAAAGGTAACAAATGAACTGAGTGCACTAGAAAGTAACTAGAGGCCTTTAGGGCAAAAAAATCGATCATCTGGACCAACTTGCCCAATTATCTACACCCTGATACTTCATATCAAGCGTTAAGTCAATTAGCCTTTGGGTTCAGAAGAAGGTCAAAAATAGATTTTCAAGATGGTTGCTGTGGCAGCTATCTTGGATTTCCAATCTGAATCATTTTAGCTAATTTTGATCTGCAGCACAATCCCTTCTACGAAGTTTCAAGTCAATTGGACTTTCAGTTCCGGAGAAGAAATTCAAAATAGATTTTCAAGATGGCGGTCGTGGCGGCCAAGATCGATTTCTGATAGAAACAGTTTCAACTATTTTTGATCTACAAGCCACCTTGATACTTTCTACCACGTTTCGAGTCAACTGGCATTTCCATTTAGGAGAAGAAATTTATTTTTAGAGTTTTAAAAGATGGCCACCTTAGATTTTGTATCTAAACAATTTTAGCATGTTGTATGTACAAGTCGCCACGGTACTTCCTAACAAGTTTTGATTCAATTGGCCTTATGGTTAAGATGTTCAGACTAGATTTTCATGGCAGCCATTTTGGATTTTGCATAGGAACGATTTTCATTAATTATTTATTTTATTTTTATCTACAAGTCGCCTTGATATTTTCTACCAAGTTTCGAGTCAACTGGCCTTTGTGTTCGGGAAAGAGTAGTGCAAAATATGTTTTTAAGATGGCAGAGGTGGCGGCCATCTTGGATTTCTGATCGGAATAATTTTTACAATCTTTTGATTAACAAGTTGTCCAGATACTTCCTACCAAGTTTCGAGTCAATAGATTTTCAAGATGACGGCCATCTTAGATTTCCGACTGGAACAATTTTAGCTATTTTTGATCTACAGGTCCCCCTGGTATTTCCTATCAAATTTCGAGTCAGTTGACCTTTCAGTTCGGAGAATTTCAAAATAGATTTCCAAGATGGCCATCATGGCGGCCATTTTAGATTTCCAATCAGCACGATTTCAGCTATTATTGATCTATAAGTAAATGCCCTTATACTTCCTACCAAGTTTCAACTGGCCTTTCGGTTCTAGAAAAGTGATTCAAAACAGATTTTCAAGATGGAGGCCATGGCGGCCATCTTGGATTTTGGATCTGAACGATTTTAGTTCTTTTTGATCTACAGTACAAGTGGCCCCAATATTTCCTAGCAAGTTTGGAGTCAGTTGGCCTTTCGGTTCAAGAGAAGAAGTTCAAAATAGATTTTCAAGATGGCCGCCATGGCGGCCATCTTGGATTTCGGATCTGAATGATTTTAGCTATTTGGATCTGCAAGTCACTGCGTTGTTTGCTACCAAGTTTCAAGTCAATTGGTCTTTCGGTTCAGGCGAAGAAGCAAAATAATAATAATAAAAAAAAATAGATTTTCAAGATGGCGGTTATGGCGGCCATCCTGGATTTCTGATCTACAAGTCAACCCGATGCTTCCAACCAAGTTTCAAATCAATCGGCATTTTGGTTCAGGAGAAGAAGCGAAAAATAGATTTTCAAGATGGCCGCCATTGCGGTAATCTTGGGTTTCCGACTGGAACGATTTTAGTTATTTTTGATCTACAAGTCACCTCGATGCTTCCAACCAAGTTTCAAGTCAATTAGCCTTTTAGTTCAGGAGAAAAAGCCAAAAATTTATTTTCAGGATGGCTGCCATAGCGGTCATCTTGGATTTTAGATCGGAACAATTTTAGCTAGTTTTGATCTACAAGTGACCCCGATGCTTCCTACCAAGTTTCAAGTCAATTGGCCTTTCGACGGCCATCTTGGATTTCCGATCGGAACGATTTTACTTACTTTTTATTTGCAAGTCACCCCGATGCTTCCTGTCAAGTTTTAAGTCAAGTGGTCTTTCTGTTCAGGAGGAGAAGCGAAAATTAGACTTTCAAGCTGGCCGCCATGGCAGCCATCTTGGATTTCCGATCGGAACGGTTTTAGCTAATTTTGATCTATAAGTCATCCTGATGCTTCCTTCAGGATGAGTTGTTGAAAATGTGAAAAGCTAACGGACGGACGACGGACAACAGGCGATCGCATAAGCTGACCTGGAGCTTCGCTCCAGGTGAGCTAATAAATACAGTTTATGTCTTAGAAAGTAATAAACGAAATTAAAACCCTAGAAGGTTACAAATAAAATGAAATCCCTAGAATGTAACAGACGAAATGAATATCTGAGAATGTAACAAATAAAATTAATGCTATAAAAGGCAACAAATGAAACGAATGCCCTAGAGGGTAACAGACGAAATGAATGCTCTAGAAGGTAACAAATGCAATAAATGCTCTAGAAGGTAACATAATAAATGAAGTGATAAATGCAATGACTGCCTTAGCATGTATCAAATGAAATGAATGCTCTACAAAGTAAGAAATTAAATGAATGTCTTAGAAGGTAAGAAATGAATTATGCCTTCTAGGCAACTAACACATGCAATAGATGCTATAGAAGGTAACAAATGAAAAGAATGGCCTAGAATATAACAAATGAAACGAATGCTCTAGAAGCCGAGAAATGGAATGGATTTTCTGGAAAGTAACAAATGAAATGAAAAAAAGCCCCAGAAGGTAACAAATGAAAAAGATTGCTCTAAAAGCTAATAAATGATATGCCGGCCTTAGAAGGTAACAAATGAAATGAAATGACGGTATAAAAATGCAATGAATGCGCTTGAATGTAACAACTAAAATGAATGCCATAGAACGTAATAAATGAAACAAATGTTTCTGAAGGTAACAAATGAAATTAATATTCTAAAAGGTAACAGCTGTAATTAAAGCCCTATAAGATAACAGATGAAATGACTGCTCTAGACGGCAAGTAATGCAACGAATGCCTTAGACGGTGAGAAATGAAATGAATGCTATAGAAGGTAACTAATAGAATGAATGCCCTTAACTGGAGGTAACAAATAAAATGAATATTTTAGAAGGTATAAAATGGAATTAATGCTCTAAAAGGTAACAAATAAATGCTCTAGAAAGTAACAAATGAATGTTCTGGAAAGTAGTAAATCAAGGCTCTAGAAGGTAACAAATGAATGTTCTAGAAGGTAGCAAATGAATGTTCTAGAATGTGGCAAAAGAATATTCTAGAAGGTAACAAATGAATGCTCTAGAAGGTAGCAAATGAATGTTCTAGAATATGGCAAATGAATGTTCTAGAAGGTAAATGAATGCTCTAGAAGGTAACAAATGAATGCTCTAGAAGGTAGCAAATGAATGTTCTAGAAGGTAACATTTGAATTCTCCAGAAGGTAATAAATGAATGCTCTAGAAGAAAACAAATGGAAAGAAATGCTCTCATTACGTTAACAGGGCTATATAATGCACACCTTCACCTTTCCATATACATGTAATTCATAGTGAAAGTCGGGCTATGTGGGGATTCACATTATGACGTCATATTTCGCGGTTAAGATGATTTTCACCCCTTAATTACTAATTACAACTACAGCCGAGGATACTTTATTATTATTGTTATTATTATTATTATTATTATTATTATTATTATTATTATTCAGCGACAATAGGCTTGACATTTTATGTGAATTGTCTGGCGTGCAGTAAAGGAAACAGAAGTCATAGACGTTGCCTCAGGCGGGTGCCATTATATGATAAAGTAGACACCTTGTCAGAGGGGCGTTGTGGGGGGTGGGGGGGGGGAGCAAAATTAACGGAACTGTCACCCCTGAAAGTGTATCAGTTCTCTTTAAACAGATAGATGAGTGGCAAACAGTGTAATAAAAGTATTGGGATAGGCATGACTGAGAAAAACAGTGTCGACCGGGATCAAGGCCAATAGGAAAAACAGTCGACCGAGATCAAGGCCTACAGGAGAAACAGTGTCGACCCAGATCAAGGCCTATAGAGAAAAAAAAACAGTGTCGACCCAGATCAAGGCCTATAGGCCTTGATCTGGGTCGACACTATTTTTCTCAGTCATGTCTGTCCCAATACTTTTACAGTCGACTCTCGTTATCTCGAATTCCAAGGGACTCACTGAAACACTTCGAGATATCCGTACCTTGACATATCAGAGTTGAGAGAGGGAGGAAAACAATAAATTGAACAACCACATTTAACAAATGAATATGTAATTTGACTTCTGAAGTTAGAAATATAATTAAAAAATAATGTGGAAAAGAGGAGAAATTGCTCCTTAGGAGCAATTTCTCCTCTTTTCCACATTATTTTGTTACCTGTTGTCATAGTTTCATGTTAAAACAGGGACCAGATTTTCACTTCGAGATAAGCGGTAATTCGAAATAAGCGAGTTCGAGATAACGAGGTTCGACTGTATTTGATTTCACTGCAGTTGGTGTTAAATACCATGTGGAGGCCGTAAAAAGTCTCATCACAATGCATTTTTTAACATCTTCCTTGGGATCATTGATCCCTTTCTAGTATCTTGGAAAATCTAGTTCCGCTAAAGCCGATACTAGGAGCCTAAGCAGCTTTGAAAGCTACATTGCCGTCATATAAAGAGTCTCAGTGAAGCCGAGACTCCGAGTTTCGTACTCTTATATGCTCTTTGTTTCCAAGGGCAAATTTTATAGATTTTTATTAGGATAAATACGGTACATACCGTACTTGAGAAACCAACTTTCTCTGATCAGACTCCCATTGCTGATAATGCTGACACTGGGCAGCTGTAGAGTTTCCTTGCAGTATCGAACCATTTCTCCAAGGTGAGATCCTCGCTTCACAATAAACGGCTCGCCACCAGAAAAGTTTATTTTTTCCATACCTGCAGAAAAATAAAACGCACGGATATCGCCAAGACATATCTTACGGGGGTGATCATCGCTACATTGTATACAGAGACTAGTAATCGTTACAGGACGATACCGATTACTGGACTATTATTATTACACATATTCATGAGTAAAAAAAATATATTACTCGTTTACCCTAAATATTCGGGCGTCTTAAATTCTTTCCATACTTATCGCCAAATTTAACCCATTTATGTCAAACGTCCCATAACAGGGACATTGGCAAACAGTGTAGACCTAGATCAGACGCCGCAGAATGCAATGTATCATCAGGCGTTTTCATTAAATACAGGAAATCCTGTGAAACATTGTTATAATAAAATTTAATCAGGCACCCCTTCTACAGATAATGGATCGATCCAAAGAGTAAGGTAGAAGAGTTCACTCGGCATAAATGGGTTAAGATCGTCCATTTCGCTGTGTGTTGATGTGTCCAAAAACTGTTGGATGAATAGCTTTAATCCCAGTCAGCATTCTACGTAATGCATAAACACTCACTCATTGAAAATAAAAACAAAAATATTGTTGACAGGAGGTACGTTCTGCTTCTTTCAATAATGATAGGTTTTGGAAGATGAATATAAATAATTCTTAAATGTTTCTTCAAGTCTTATTAGAGTAATTGCTGTTTTTAGTTCTGTAATATTGCATGGCTAGTCAACATGTATCTGCAGCGTTTGCTTTTGAATATAGGCTAATGCATGTATGAGCATGATTCATTTGCATAAAATTATAATTTGCTTAAGGCTGCTTTGATCTGAACTTGTTCTGTTTTATACTTAGCTTCTTATCTGTTAAATTTAAATTCTTTGCAAGCAAATGACTTTCTGATTAATACCATTACGAAAACACGCCTATATAAATATATTGAAAATTTCACCACCAAAAACTGAAAGTTTTCAGATAAAAATTCTAATATTAATCATATTTGTGCTCAAAACATAGATTGTGGGTACTCGTTAGAACCGCCTCGCCGAGGCGGTTCTAACGAGTACCAACAATCTATGTTTTGAGCCCAAATAAGAAAAATAATGTATACCCCTGTAAACCCCAGTTTTACTATATAAAAGTGGGGTTTAAGGGGGTCAAAATTATATAGGTATGTTTTCGTGATGCTGTTGTGTTGCTTTCTGTGTCCAATTGTTCCAAGCATTGCAAGCTTAAGAACATTTTTAAATAAAGAAGTTGTTAAATGTATTTAAAAAAATGGATTTGATGCAAAATATCAAAATCTATGCATGATATTCAAGTGACAAGATATTATATTAATTAAATATTTATGGCTTTTTTCATAATTAAACATGCTGGTAACTTTGAACAACTGATGTTGATATGTCATGACACCTTTTATAACTTGTGTTGTACCGAATTGTCTCAGTGTTTTTTGATAAAACATCCAATCAATTTAGCTGTGGTGAATGTTCAGAATTGTCTGCCTGAAAGCTAACGTTTAATAATGATTTTAACAAATAACAATGAAGCAAATACATGTATTAAGATTGAGTGGATGTTTTCTTTCGATAAATACTGAGTCATTTACATTGTACATAGTTATATGGAATAAAAAAAATCAGGTCTCATGGTCAGTATTTCTGAGACTTCAGATGATGCAGCAATAAAGACAATAGTGAAGTGTGGTAAATTTGAATGGATATCACCCGTCATAGCAGATATTTAAAGACCAGAAACCAGACAAAAGTTTGAAATTAGACCTTTCATCACGAAAACACGCCTATATAATACTGACCCCCTTAAACCTCACTTTTATATAGTAAAACTGGGGTTTACAAGGGTATACGTTAATTTTCTTATTTCTGCTAAAAACATAGATTATGGGTACTCGTTAGAACCGCCTCGCCGAGGCGGTTCTAACGAGTACCCACAATCTATGTTTTGAGCAGAAATATGGAAAAATATCAGAGTTTTTTTATCTCAAAATTTTCAGTTTTTGGAGGTGAAATTTTCTTTATATTTGAATAGGCGTGTTTTCGTAATGATTTACTCTTTATTTTTGTTAGAATTTCAATGAAAGAACCTATATTTTGCCTAAAACAACCTTTATAAAAAAAAAAAACCCTTTAATTTTATGAGAGTCTGCTAGGGGCCCTGGTTACACTGCCGACTCAGTTCAGCTGGACATATCACAACTGAACATATGCTGAACAAGATTTGGGCGGGGATCAGGAAGCGAAACCTCCCTCTCTCTCATTTTTGACTGTTGGAAATATTAGATTATTTCCTTTCACTTAGTTTTTATTTTCTAATCTCTATATATCTCAGCTGTTATTCTTACTGAGGCCCTATTTTTATTTTATATTTATAAACAAGCCATCGGTGTTCGATGCTATCGAGGTTCGACTGTATTGTTTAACCAAAAAATAAGACTCGTTACCTGTAACGGCTTTTTGATGGTCGCAACTGATATTTTGTTGGTTCCAAGAAATGTGGGTAACATCAGCGGATGAAGAATACTTGTATCGTTTGAAACAATATTTAATATTTCTTTAAGATATGGCTGTTTAAAATGAAAATTAAAAAGCAAATAAATAAATAAATAAATAAATAACTAGGTATCGACCAGTTAATTAATTCAGTGATTGCTCATCTTGTTTTGTTCGACATTCAGTGGCAGTTACTAGTACTCATTTATATTGTCTTAATTAGCAGGAGCGCACGGATTGCTGAATCCTTGTTTTCAAAAGACGTGTGTCATTAATAACTTTGTAAACAAATATGCCGCGAAGTGTTTAAGTCCCTTGCGAGTTTAAATTCTCATAAATGCATATTGGCAAACAGCGTTGACCCTGATCAGACGCAGTGACCTGCCATGTGTGATCATGGCCTGCACTGTTTGTCAATCCTTCTTTTATGGGACATTGTGCGTAGGTATATATGTTTGTGCAAAGTTAGAATCGATACAATTGAGTCGTAATTACGGAATTGTCCTGCTCAAAGTAGGAATTCTCACTTTGTTGTATGTATACTTACCTTGCGCAGTACAATTCGGAATTGTCTCTGCGCAAAGTAAGAATCAGGACAAAGTAAGAATAATTCAATATGGTGATCAGCTGTTGAATATATCATTTTATTTAGCTTTACTTTTTAATCGATCTTATTATATTTTTTTCCTTCATATTCCAAAGGCATTTCTGTGTAAGGTGTCAACAGCAATTAAATTATAACGCATTGCTACTCGAAAACGGAACCGGCACAGTGGCTCAGTGGTAGAGCGTCCGCTTTGTGACCGGGAGGTTGCGGGTTCGATCCCCGGCCGGGTCATACCAAAGACTTTAAAAATGGTACTAGCTGCTCTTTCGCTTGGCGCTCAGCATTAAGAAAGTAGAGCTAGAACTGGTCAGCTCGGTGTCAGTATAATGTGACTGGGTGGAATATCATGTCAAAGTGTCTGGGGCATGATATTTCAGTGAGGCAGCACTCTAAAAGTGAGCATTGAACTCCCTGCCACATCCAGACACCGTCGCGATATGACTGAAAAAGGTTGAAAGCGACGTTAAGCCCAAAATCAAACAAATACTCGAAAACGGGGGACATGTAACACATTATAGAATGATAAAGCATTTGGTTGATGTCGGGATTTATGTCTTATCTACAACATTACGAAAACATGCCTATATAATTTTGAGCCCCTTAAACCCAATTTTTACATAGTAAAACTTGGGTTTACAGGGTATACATTATTTTCATATTACTGCTCAAGAACATAGATTGTGGGTACACGTTAGAACCACCTGGCCAAGGCGGTTCTAACGAGTACCCACAATGTATGTTTTGAGCAGAAATATGAAGACTATCAGAATTTGTTTATCTGAAAAATTTCATTTTTTTTTTGGATATAAAACTTTTCAGTATGTTTGAATAGGGATGTTTTCATAATGAAGAAAAAGTCAGATTCACCTTCTTACGGACAATAAAATGTACGTGACTAAGATAGACTGTTATGAAGAAAATAGAGCTAGCTTTGAAATTCAAACTACTAGTGTTCCGTAAAAAAAAAAATTTCAAACATCAACAATAATTTTATATCTTTACATACAAAGTACAGGGAAGAAGGAAGAGATAAAACGTATTATATGCATGCATGTGTGGTCTGATGAGGCACATGCCGATAGAAAAAGAAAAAAAAAGTCCGACACAGCCTGCATATCCGCCTCAAAGCCTGCGCTTCCATTCACTCTTATCAGAGTCTTTATTGTCCGTTGATACATTCTACACTATTCAGTATTTCATGAAGCAAACAGCATATTTTGCTCAGACTGCGCTGATGTGCAGGTTGATCTTAGCATTCACTATAAACATATCACCCGTAGCCGAGTTTTCCATTACGAAAACATGCCTATTCAAACATACTGAAAATTTTATCACCAAAAATTGAAAATTTTCAGAAAAAAAAATTCTGATATTTTTCATATTTCTGCTCAAAACATCGATTGTGGGTACTCGTTAGAACCGCCTCGTCGAGGCGGTTCTAACGAGTACTCACAATCTGTGTTTTTGAGCAGAAATAAGAAAAAGTAATGTATACCCTTGTAAACCCCAGATTTACTAAATAAAAGTGGGGTTTAAGGGGGTCAAAATTACATGTAAATAGGTATGTTTTCGTGATGCGTATGATACGAACTCATAATAATATGCATAGATATTGATGTAAATTCTAGTCCACGTCATGCAGAAATATGCTTTAGGCACATATGCGATCAGAAAAGGTTAAGATCAGACTGAGCCTTCATGCAGTCTCATTAAAGCCTGTGCTGTCCATTGTATCTTAAATCTAATTCCCTGTAAGCGAAAGCCTTGATGAAGCTGCGTGGAAGCAGCATCAGCGCAGTGAGACTTTCACTTTCCACAGAAACCCTCGATGATTATAATATTTTGTATGTATTGCAGAGTACAGGCAGACAGTTTAACTCAATATTCTGCGACTTTCGGGAGACGTAAACTTCTGATTATACGACACAGTTTGCGCAGCATCCGCAGAAAACTCGTTACGGTGTCAAATCGATAACTCCTGTACTATCTGTGAATTAAGCACGTGGCCAAAAATGTACTTGTTTCCCTTGGTACTGTTATTGGCTACCCTTACGATTTAGTGGTAATGATTGTTTATGTAATGATTTACACTGATTCCAATCAAAACATATTTTGACCATCTTTGTTTGTTTGAATAGCTGTACAATAATTAAAAGTTGAACAGCGTTTGAACTTACTGGTCAACTTTATATCCGCCGATAAATTCATTCACACATTCACGAAATCAGTCAGACACTCCCTCCCTCCCTCTCTCACTTGCTCGTTCGTTCGTTCGCTCACTCTCTCTCTCGCTCGCTCGCTCGCTCGCTCACTCATTCACTCCCTCCCTCGCCCGTCCGTCCGTCCGTTCGTTCGTTCGTTCGTTCGTTCGTTCATTCATTCATTCATTCATTCATTCATTCATTCATTCATTCATTCATTCATTCCCTCCCTCCCTCCCTCCCTCCCTCCCTCCCTCCCTCCCTCCCTCGCTCGCTCGCTCGCTCGCTCGCTTGTTCTCTCGCTCGCTCCGTCCGTCCGTCCGTTCGTTCATACATTCATTCATTCATTCATTCCTTCCCTCACTCCCTCCCTCGCTCGCTCGCTCGCTCTCTCGTCCGTCCGTCCATCCGTTCGTTCATTCATTCACTCACTCACTCACTCTCGCTTTGTGTTGAAAATCATGCGATGGGGAAATAAATAAATAAATAAATAAAATAAATAAACTTTCGCATGATACTGACACAAGTTGCTGGTGCAAATAAATAAATAAAATAAATAAACTTTCGCATGATACTGACACAAGTTGCTGGTGTCAAGTATTTGATCGCATGCTTAGAATGTCTTAACGAATTATATACAGAACTTAGAAAATTTTCGGCCATACGTTCGGATTAAAAGTACATGTAAGCAAAATTAGGCGTAAATGGAAGAAACTTCCCGTTTAGCTATATATGAATAAATCACATCATTATAATCAATGGAATACTAACTTTCTGCTCATACGTTATAATAGATTCGCAAATGCTACTTTATGTATTTTTTAGGTCCAAAAACGAAGATTCGCGTGATCTGAATAAAATTCTATAAGAAAATTTGGATTAGAAGGGTGAATACTTTGGGCTCAGATGGAAGAAACTTCTCAATGACATATTTCAATGATTTTTATACCAGATTAAAAAGCTTGAAATGTCTTTCATCCTAGACGTTATAATTTAATGTCGGAAAATATATTAAATTAGAATGAAATTTATTTGTGTATTTCTATACATTTTCCTATTAAACTGAGGACCAAATACAGGTAACTGCTTATCTCCGGAGCGCTCGGAGATTATCGGAAACCCCCGTGACTATAATGACTATTCTGCCCTATGTCTGATCATCTACTTCTATACAACTGCTCTATTTCAATTGAATAGTTTGGTGCTGACCGATTTTGCTGCACTATGGGTTCTTCTGAGAATCCAAAAGCATTCATCGTGACAACAGCGAAAAATCCTTGCAAACTACTCGGATGCGCAGGCTGATCGGTCGTTTTTGCCGCATATTTTTGTTTGTTTGTTAAACTTGATGAACATCGGTGAAGACTATATATCATAAAACAGAAAGTTGTATAATGGCGGCTTCCTGAAAGTCTAATTTTTACATCTACCTGTATGTTAAGCCAGCCAAATCTCTTGCTCAATTCTAGAATTGTATCCTAACAATTCTGGAATCACGCAACAAAGTGGGGATTCCTGCTTTGCGCAAGACAATCCCGGAATTCATTACAAAAACATGCATATTCAAATATATTGAAAATTTCACCTCCAAAAACTGTAAAATTTCAGATAAAAATTCTGATATTTTTTCATATTTCTGCTCAAAAACATAGATTGTGGGTACTCGTTAGAACCGCCTCGATGAGGCGGTTCTAACAGGTACCCACAATCTATGTTTTTGAGCAAAAATAAGAAAAATAATGTATAACCCTGTAAACCCCGGTTTTACTATACAGAAGTGGGGTTTAAGGGGGTCAAAATTATATAGGCATGTTTTCGTGATGTGTTTTGATTCTTACTTTGCGCAGAACATATATATTTGAATAAGAATTATGTTTGTGATTAAGTTATCCCATTTTTTGAAAAAATGAATAGAAAAAGAAATAATAATGAAAAAAGAGAAGAAACGGAGTTTTCTCTACCCTGGTAGGTTCACCTTATATAGGGAAAAGTTGGTTTTACGAGGGCATACGTTATTTTGTCTTATTTCTACACCAAAATATAGATGGTGGATGCTCGTTGTAACGGCCCCATTGTGGCGATTCTAACGAACGCCCATAACCTATATTTTGAGCAGAAATAGAAAAAAATCACAAATTATCAGCCAAAATGTTATTTATAACGCCATGATGATTACGTATTCTTTTTACGTTATACATAGGCATGTTAGCGTAATTAGGCCCGCGCACGTACGAACATGTACAATCTGACATTTATCTGAAATGATAAAATCTGATAATTCGCAGTCCTCTGCGAAAGAACTATAAAATTCTGCTATAATATTTGAAAAAAAAAAAAAAATAAAAAAAAAAAAAAATAAATAAAAAAAAAAAAAAATAAATAAAAAAATAAAAAATAAACGGGACATTTATTTGTTTGGCAAATTCAGGCTAGCAGATATTAACAGACATTCTGCTTCAACAAGTATGAATGATAATGACTTGAAAAATATAAATATATAAATAAATGCATTCTTTTGAAAATAAATGAATCAATAAATAAACATTTCATTCGCAAATATTTTATGCATTTTTATTTAATTTAGATTTATGTTTTATTTATTTATCTATTTTTATCTGCACTGCATTTCCCAACTTTTCTTCTTTTAAATATTATTTAGTTTATACGATTAATGGTTCTATTGATAAGCAAGCCAGGAAATGTCATGTTGTTCTCAAAAATAGCAAAGCACCTGATATTCAAGATGACCTGAATACCTCGATTCATATGCCAGCTATGATCAAAGGCAACAAACAATTTCGGGCTTTTCGCGAGATTGTTCGTGATCACTCGGTAACAGTCCGATAACTCGGAGAAAGTGTAAGTACGACAAGTATTAGCTTTTTCAAAAAGCTAGCGTGTCGTTTAGTTTCAACAATTGCATGTACACCTATGACGATTATACCGCACATGATGGGGAGTCCTGGGCTAGTATTTGCTAATTCGACAATGGAATGCCAGTAAAGATACTCTTTGGACAGATTCATTTCATAGTAAGAAAGATGTCCGAATTGCTTTTTTTTTTTTTTTTTATATTTTCATGTATTATAAAGATTTTTATACATAATACAGTGTAGACCTAGATCAGACGCCGCGTTTTGCGGCGTCTGATCTGGGTCTATACTGTTTGCTACTGTCCTTTTTTATGGGACGCTACGCATAAACGGTTTATACCCAAAAGAGGTTATCATTGGATAATCAAACATTCTATTCTATTCTATTCGTTATCAGATGCACGACTACTATGTCAACAGCCGCTTCCGGATAATTCCCGAATTTGATGTGCGGGCCGTCGGGACGACCCGCAATAATTCCTGAGGTAACCTGGACAATCTGTTACTACGAGTTTCGTTTCTTCAGTTATCATGAACTGGCCATGGGGCCCATTGTTGCATATGTTATATTGTGCGGTTGGAATGTACAATAGGACCTTCCTTTATATCTTGAGATGTCTTTGCGGTGTAATCACCGGGATTAATGAAGTAGCTGCTTGTTGCACACATTTTCGCACCATTAACATAGTTATTTTGGTTCTGCATATTTCGATTTACTACCACAACAGCAACAACAACAACTTCTACTACTACTACGGTTTCTACTACTACTAATAATAATGTCGTTACTGTCTTCTGTCACTGTTTAGAATTGGGACTAACTGGCGGAAGAAATTCACAATTTTTCATTTTGTAGCTTGTTTTTTTATTATTATTATTATTATTATTTGTGATAGGAAATGGTAGAAGATGACAAATAAATAATTTATTACCAGACTCTTAGCCTGTGCTAGTTAGAATGGCTAAAGATCCGGTACCGGACCTCTAGCCTCGCTGGCTTAAAGTCTGGTACCGGACCTCTGGCACTGAAGGCTAAGGGTCCGGTACCAGACCGCTAGCCACTTCCAAATTGAATAAAGATGGCTTTATGTTAAGTTTGTGGGCGATTCGCCGGAGTTCACACATCGAAAACACACACACACACACACACACACACACACACACACACACACACACACACACACACACACACACACACACAATAATAATAATAGTTATAATAATAACAATAATAATAATAATAATAATTTCCTGTAATTACGTTGAAACTATGTAAAATACATTACTTATGAAATCTACGCCAGTAAAATAGTTCAAAGTTTTATGCTGTGTGGATTTATTGTAGTATAAAAGTCATTCTGAATTTGCTTTCGACAGGTCTAATCGTGTAAAATTAGTGTAAGCCTGTTGAGTATGAATGACACAAATGTAAAAATATATAATTGGGCTGCGTCAAGCGCAAAAGTACCTTCGAACATGTACAAAATGCGCAGATTCAGATCATCCTGCGCATGCGCATAATATCATCTGGGCCTTTGCTCTTCATTCATATATTTTAAAGTATCCAATGATTCTGTAAGCGCACAGGGAAGGCCCTGATCAGACTGTGCGGATGCGCAGGCTGATCTGGGCCTTCGCTGTCCGCATATATCCGAAGACAATTTTTCGCATGGCGCGGCCTATATGACGTAATGGCTGACGATACGTGCATGTTGATGAGCAAAATACTTGGCGCTGCTAATAAGTATTCACAATATGTTTTGTGGAAAAACGACAAATATCAATATTTTTGGTAAGACATTGGCTTAGCTAGAGCTAGGGTTAAGAATACACTTTACATAGATGTATGAACCCACGGTCTTGTAGCAGTGCCACTGCCGTCATATGTTGTGCATTCCCAGGTATCCACACGACATTCAAAGTCATACCCACTAGCTTTCAAACAGATCCATACAGTTGCCGACTACAACAAGTACTCTTTTTTTCCCCTCGCCATTGTCCAATGGAACAGGCTGCCACCAAGCATAGCATTACTGCCAGATATTGATTCTTTCAGACTGGCAGTCAGCAGTCTGACCTACTCCATGCTTTTGACCGGAAGCATTGTTTTTAACCTTTTATCTTTGCACTTTGTCTTCATCAGACTTTTAACATTTTAATCTGTCATCTTTATTTCACCTTCACCTATTTTTATCTGACTGTACTGATTTTTAATCTTTCACTGCACTGACGCCCGGTCTGAAGCACACCGGACACCTGCACATAATCCCCACGAGGGGGTGCTGCAGTATCAATAGATAGATAGATAGAGAGATTATATGCCGAGTGGACTCTTCTACATCCGCTCTTCGGACAGGTCCATTTACAATATAAGGGGTGTCTGGTAAGTTTTATTTATTACAATGTTTCATAGAAATTCCCATATTTAATGAAATCAGTATAGACCTTGATCAAATCCGCTGAACGCGGCGTCTGATCTTGCCAATGTCCCTTTTACGGGACGCTAAGCTTAAATGGGTCAAGGTTATAAGTATTATTAATGATTAGCCGATACATATCAATCAATAATTACTGTTGGTAACATTATCAATTATTGAACTTCAGCCAAATTCATAAAGAATAAGTTGTTTACTATGGAACGCCAGAGGTGTCTTATGTTGAGCAAGAAATAATGACATCATGTTATAAATTTGCTGAACATAAGAACATGACAGCTCTGGCGTTCCATAATATCCATGTAAACTGATCTTGACCTTTTTCCAAAAATCCTGTTTGTACAATCTCTCAGAACGTATATAATTCTCAGGTTTTCGCAAAACCTTTCAGGCAATAAATAAATAGATAGCGTTCTTTGTCACATGTTACAGGAGTAAGAGGATTACAGAAATGACTCGTCCCTGCGTACGTCCGTTCTAAATCTTGTCTATCCGCGTACATTCGTCCAAAACTAGATGTTGTGTACGCAACTCATCTTACATTCTTTGAAATTTAGCAGATTTAGTTTAAACAGTATTTTATTTGTATAATTCTTTTCAGAACATACAAAACAGAACATAGCATATATGGTATATATAGGCCTACAAAAGGGAGTCAGAAGAAAGTCATCTGACTTATTTAGATCTGTATCCCCCCAAAAAATTGTTGCAGATTTTGCAGTACGAAAACACGCCTATTCAAATATATTGAAAATTTTACAACCGAAAAAGGAAAATTTTCAGATAAAAAATTCTGATATTTTCATAATTCTGCTCAAAACATAGATTGTGGGTACCCATAATTTTTGTTTTTGAGCAGAAATAAGAAAAAATAATGTATACCCCTGTAAACCCCAGTTTTACTATATAAAAGTGGGGTTTAAGGGGGTCGAAATTATATAGGCATGTTTTCGTGATGTTTCTGTGATGTGACAATGTGCAAGTGATTGGGTTTTTGAATTCTGAACGCTGCGTTTGATCAGGGTATACACTGTTTCCACTCGCCCAGCATTTTAGCTATATCAAGAGGTACCAAAAAAGGACTTGTTCTATTATATGGAAAATAGGCCGAGGAGTTGAGGTGTCTAAAATTTAGGGTAAATGCGACAGCTCAGATTTGCCCGCCTTCCCAGCGGGCACATCACGTTAATACACTGTCGCATTAACGTCGATACAACGTCATGACGTTGCATCGATGTTAATGCAACGTTGTATAAACGTCATGCGCTCGCTGGGTTGGTTCTGAATTCGGTAGCGGTACTAATCCGTGAAAGAAATTCATTACGAAAACACGCCTATTCAAATATATAGAAAATTTCACCTCCAAAAACTGAAAATTTTCAGATAAAAAAACTCTAATACTTTCACATTTCTGCTCAAAACCTATAGATTGTGGTACTCGTTAGAACCGCCTCGGCGAGGCGGTTCTAACGAGTATCCACAATCTATTTTTTAGCAAAAATAAGAATAATAATGTACACCCCTGTAAACCCCAATTTTACAAGGTAAAAATGAGGTTTAAGGGGGTCAAAATTATATTGGCGTGTTTTCGTAATGTGTTTTTTCTGCAGCTCTCTTACAGCCATTAGCGCAGCAGAGTGTCCAAATTTCTAAACCTCTTTCCTTTTAGACCCCCTTTTTAGAAGGAGAATAATGCGCAGGAAAGCAAACAGGACATTACAAAAGTTAACTCCCTTATAAAACATGGAAAATCTACCACGTGTGCCAATTCCCTCCTTAAGAAAATACGAGCCTTCTCATGTGAAAACGTGTCTTCAAAGCATATACGAGTAGAAAAGGCCCGGATGAGCCTGCATTCGCACGGTCTGATCAGAACCGGTATTTTGTAGACTAACAGAATCATTGGATTTTGTATCATGTCGCTGTATTGAAGTTTACAATCGTGCGACTTCTCTGGCTTGTCCAGAGTTTTACAATTCACAAAGTCCCAAACACTGTCTTCCTCGTGGTGCGACTTAAAATAATTTTGCCGCTTCTTCTTCTAGAAACAATGGTCACTAGGAAGAACTTTATGACAAGTAATAATAATATATTAAAAATATTAAAAAATAAAACTATATCCGCCTACATCCAACACACACATACCTGCACCCCCCTCCCCACCCCTCCCCCGCAAAATAAAATAAAATAAATAAATAAAATAAATAAATAAAACAACATAAATTAGCAAAACGAAAAAACACATTTAAAAACATAAAACAACAACAAAAACAATTTGCATGAGATAAATCCTTCTTCCAAAGGAACAACGAATCCGAAACATGTCAAAAAAAGATTTTAACTACACCAGAGACGTTCACATTTAATGACAACTTTAATTTCAGTTTAAAACGCGTGATCGACATCTGTGCCGACGAATCTTTGCCGTCAGGCGTGTTTACGACATCATTTATTGGTTTTGAAATTGTAAACCACATTTCCGTCCCAATTTTAGAACAAATAGCAACAAAATACAAAATGGGACTTAAATAAAAGAACAGTATGGCTTTTATTTATCTTCTGGTAATAAATAACTACATTTCTTTCAAAAAATGCATCCGACATCTTTGCTAAACATTACGAAAACATGCTTATTCAAATATACTGAAAATTTTATCACCAAAAAATGATAATTATTCGATAAAAAAACTCTGATATTTTTTCATGTTTCTGCTCAAAACATAGGTTGTGGGTACTCGTTAGAACCGCCTCGGCGAGGCGGTTCTAACGAACCGCCTCGGCGAGGCGGTTCTAACGAGTACCCACAATCTATGTTTTGAGCAGAAATAAGAAAAAATAATATATATCCCTGTAAACCCCAGTTTTACCATAAAAAAGTGGGGTTTAATGGGGTCAAAATTATATAGGCATGTTTTCGTGATGTTTGTCACAGCAATACACGCATGATAAACTTTGTTAAGGTGTTTACAAAACATCTGGAAGTTCCAGAACATATTGCATGTGGTATGTTTGTATATGTGTCTGTAGGTACCGACTGAACTGCTTCTTCATAGCGGATGTCTATATATAAAATTTAAATAGCGAAACAAACTTTTATTGTTGTTCAAGTATGGGTCCGAGATTCCTGCTCTGACGTAGGTTGTGGCCCCTGTATTTGTAATCTGACAACCTACAACAAAGAGAGAAAGAGATAGAGAGAGAGAGATAGAGAAATAGAGAGAGAGTTACCGGCGTCTTTCAGCAATTTAAGTCCACGTTTAACTTCCTCCAGTGGCAGCAGGAACGAAGTTTTAGCCGTATGAAAGCAGAAGCCACATTTGTAGTTGCACTGTCTTGTGAAATGGTAATTTACACTGATTGGTGTAACGTTATTATCTCCCTTTTCTGTGACAACAGCCGGAACAGGGCGCTTTTCTCGACGTGCTCCTATTTTTGTACGTTCAGGTTCAATTGACTGACTATTGACACGACTCCGTTTTTGTAGAAGAAAAATGAGCACAAGCCCACACAGAAAACTAATAGCCAGCAGGGACGTCAAGAGGATCGCCATTATTAACACCTAGAGCTCTGGGTAAAAATTTCAGCAGATGACATATTTAAATGTATTGAAATATTTTTTTTTTTCTAATTTTTCCAGAAAACAGGATTTGACATTTCATGCAAATTATCTCCATCGAGACAATTTGCACTGGCAGGAAATGCCAAATCCTGTTTTCTCGGAAAATTAAGAAAAATGTCAACAATTAACGTTTGTGGATTAACCCAGAAAGCCGCAATGCTTAAATCAGTTTCTGTGAATATTACTCTTAGACTAGATCTCAAGTCTTCCTGAATAATTCTTTTACTGATCTACATACATATGAAAAGTGTAATTTATAGGCTGATGAAAATTCTTGGAAATTCTTACTTTCAATTCCAAAGAAAAAAAAAATCAAAATTGAAAGTAGGAATTTCCAAGAATATTCACGAGTCGGTGAATAAAATTTATATATACTGACCTAAAACAAAACAAACAAAAACAACAACAACAACAACAACAACAAAAGACTTCTGAACTGCAAAGATTGGTAAGATTAATACATTTGTTTTTCAGTTAAGCGTTGCTCTACAGTTTATTATATCATCACGAAAACATGGCTATATAATTTTGACCCCCTTAAACCCAACTTTTATATAGTAAAACTGGGGTTTACAGGGGTTAACATTATTTTCTTATTTTTGCTCAAAAACATTGATTGTGGGAACTCGTTAGAACCGCCTCGCCGAGGCGGTTCTAACGTGTACCCACAATCTATGTTTTGAGTAGAAATTTGAAAAAATAGAGTTTTTTTTTTATCTGAAAATTTTCAGTTTTTGGAGGTGAAATTTTCTATATATTTGAATAGGCGTGTTTTCGTAATGTGTTTACTTTATATTGAGGAACAAACAATTAAAGTAAAAGGAGAAGATTTCAAATAAGCTATAATTAGCTTGTTATCTAATCCTTTATGTCATTTTTTGTATGTTTGTGTTGTACCCATTATATTCAATAAACTTTTGTATAAACCAATTAAAGTAAAACCGCGGATGTTGATTTACGAGGGATGATTGATAAATGTTGAGCCTTGGCCCTTGTACTGAAGGATTTAAGCAGGGATGCCTATTTCAGTCCTATTATTCCTTGACTATTTACGGTTATGTAACCAACAGCCCGTGTCACTTGGTCAGTTTATGTAGAAGTGGTAACACGTTAAAAGAAAAAAAAAAGGGGGCGTGGCTATTGCAAAATGGACAAAATTGCTGAACGTGCGATGATTCAATATTTGCATAAAAAGGGTCTTCATGCTGATCTGGAAGGATACCCTTTCATATGCTATCGTAAAAAGGTGGGTGGCAGAATTTAAGCATGGCAGGGAGAGCCTTGAGGATGACCCTGATTGTGAAGGCCTGTCATTGTGGTAACTCCCGAAATAATCACTCAAGTCCATGGTATGGTTATAGGTGACAGACAAGTTACAGAGAGATACATAGTGTTGTTGGGATTTCTCAGGAAATAATTCATAGGGAAGAACAGCCCGCTGGGTACCTAGACTTCTCACAGTTGACCAGAAGCACACAAGACAGAATATGTCGCCTGCTAATCTGAACCTTTTAGAGAGAGAATCTGAAAAGCTTCTGCTGAGGTTTGTGACTATAGATACGAGCGTACATGGGTCCATCGTTTCAACCAAGAATCCAAAACAGCATTGTAAACAATGGAAGCACCCTGGCTCACCCCTGCCAAAGAAGGCGAAGACTGTTCCGTCAGCTGAGAAGGCTATGGCCTCGGTTTCTTGGGATGTTCATGGTATGGTTAGACTGGCTCCAGTCTCTAGTGACTAAATATTTATTCTTATAATCCTGTTTGATATTCTTGTAATCCTGTTTGATAATCCACCAAAATAAAGCCAAAATATTATCATGACTTTAAAGGCTAGTCACTAGTGACCAGCCTTTATAATCATGATATTATTTTGGTTTTATTTTAGTGGATTATCACTAGTGACCAGCCTTTGGTTTAAATAGTATTTATTTAGAACTCATCACATATACAGAATACAATATTACATGATACAGGATCTGATAAAAGCTTAAAGCTTATATAAATCATCTCCTAAAACAATGCTGGCAGTAGTAATATGATTGATGGGTACTAGAAAAGCAGAACAACACGAAAGAGAAACATTATTAATAATAATAATAATAATGATAATAATAATTAATATAATGATGATTGTAATTATACTATTACTACTACTACTACTACTACAACTACTACTAATAATAATTATAATAATGATAATGAAAATATATAAATTGATACCAAACATTGCATGACCTTAACAACTGTAGAACATACAGACATATATACAATTGCATTGACATAACATATGTCGATAGCACGAATATTTTGACACTGACCGAGGCCGTAGACACCATCCTTAGGACAAGTTGGACCATGGTTGTGTTAAGAAAACGACTGAATGCTGGTGACATAGAAGGGTACGATACATAACAGCTACACGAATCTTTTAGTGTTTAGAATGTAGTTTTGAACTTGTATAAATAGTTGTTCAGTTTCAGTATTTGACAAGTCATCTCTGCCAAATAATAAGTGTTCCGTAGTAAAGTTACGTAGGTTTGAGTGTAGATGTAAAATTCTTATCCTTGAGTAATTTTGACATTTAAAAAGAAAGTGTTATGTGCTTTCAAACCCACCACATGTGCAATAAGGTCTAGGTACACTATGTTTTCGAAAGAGTTGAGATTTAACTTGTTGTTTCCTGTACAAGTTGGGACATGATATCCTGACGATATTGCGGCATTATGCCGTTTATTTATTTTTATTTATTTTTTGTAGAGTATTATAAGTTTATATTTATTACTGCGTTCTTGGAGTGAATCCAATCCCAAAAAGCTTTTCTAAACTGCAGAGTTTGGTCGCCCCAGTAATTATTCGAGCAGCTTCAATGTGAAGTGCATCAAGTTGTTTCTTACTTTCGGCAGAGACGTTGTCCCATTCTGAGTAAAGAAGCGGTCTTATGTTAGAAAATGTAAGTCCTAAATGTTATGTGACTTTGTATCTCATAATAACATTCCTACAGAGTGGAGGATGTTGGACCGGGTTGCGTTTTCGAGATATGAGCATTGAATCAGTTTTAGAAGCATTAAAATCGACCAGCCATGCGGTGGCCCAAGTAGTTATGTATCTTAGGTCGTTATTTAGTTACAGAGCTGCTGAGTTTTCAGTATCAACCATGATATATAAGCTAATGTCGTCCGCAAATAGTCTCACGGAGCTCGTCCGCTATGTCAGTAATGTAAACGAGAAATAACAAAGGATCGAGGGTCGAGGATCGAGCTCTGAGGTACTCCTGCTCGTACATAAGCCCATTCTGACGCTTGTCTATTTATAACTACACGCTATCGTCGGCCGAAAAGATAGCTAGAAAACCATTTCAATAGACTATCAGAAAACCTTAGAATTTTTAGCTTATGAAGTAAGCCACGGTGCCACACAGGCCTTGCTGATGTCGCAGAAGACCACTCGAACCGCCTTTCCGCTGTCCACAACCTCAGGAATAAAGCCAGATTGGAGAGTGTGATGAAGTTGTTTTCCTGAATATAATTGTATAGTTGCTTTTGCACACAACGTTCCATACTTCAGGCTGGCAAAGAAGAGAGATTTGCCGATAGTTGGTGGGAGAAGCTCGATCATCTTTCTTCTGAATGGAGGTGACATTAGCATCTTTCCATGGAGAGGGAAAATGTCCAGCTTGTATCGATCGATTAAAAATTATGGAATATGGCAGTGCAAGGATTGAAGACCCTTCTTTAGGAAGTCGACGATTCATGAGGTCTGGACCACAAGCATTGTTGACGTCAAGATTGTCAAAGACATTTTTGACATCTTGTACGGTAAAGGGAATCGACTCTAGATGCTCATGGGACGAAGTAGTATTTGGTGGAAGAGGTTTGTAATTGTCATTAACAACAGACTGTGATGCAAAATAATTGTTTAAAATAGAAGCTGTTTCTATGTCAGTTTCAGCAACTTCATTATTGACGCACCTGCTTGTAGCAGGGTACGGTATAGGTGTCCGCTTTTCTGTCCGTCCGTCTGTCAATATTTATGACGAAGTTCGACATTTATGTCAAAGTTAGTATTCTAATCAACTACAAGACTAAACAACCATCAAACCTTGCATGAAACATTTCCCTGACCTCCTGACTTTGCGACATAGGCGTCCGCTTTTCCGTTTGTCTATCCGTTCGTCCGTCCGTCTGTCAACATTTATGTCGAAGTTCGACATTTATGTCAAAGTTAGTATTCTAATCAACTACAAGACTAAATAACCATCAAACCTTGCATGAAACATCTCCCTGACCTCCTGACTTTGCGACATATGTGCCCGCTTTTCCGTCCGTCTGTCAGTCCGTTTGTTAATAGTTCTGTTATGTCGAAGTTCGATATTTATGTCAAAGTTAGTATTCTAATCAACTACAAGACTAAACAACAATCAAACCTTGCATGAAACATCTCTCTGACCTCCTGACTTTGTGACATAGGCATCCGCTTTTCTGTTCGTCTGTCCGTTTGTCCGTCTGTCAACGTTTATGTCGAAGTTCGACATTTATGTCAAAGTTAGTATACTTATCAATTACATGACTAAACAATCATCAAACCTTGCATGAAACATCTCCCTGACCTCCTGACTATGCGACATAGGCATCCGCTTTTCCGTTCGTCTGTCGGTTCGTCCGTCCGTCCGTCTGTCAATATTTATGTCGAAGTTCGACATTTATGGCAAAGTTAGTATTCTAATCAACTACAAGACTAAACAACCATCAAACCTTGCATGAAACATCTCCCTGACCTCCTGACTTTGCGACATAGGCATCCCCTTTTCTGTTCGTCCGTCCGTTTGTCTGTCCGTCCGTCCGTTTCAACATTTATCTCGAAGTTCGACATTTATGTCAAAGTTAGTATTCTAATCAACTACAATTCTACAACAACCATCATACCTTGCATGACACATGTCCCTGACCTCCTGACTTGGCAGGTACATTGACCCAGTGACCTTGACCTATATTTTGCGCTCCAGTGACTTTGACACAATTTACGTTGACGTTCCAGATCTTCTCAACTATAAGGCGTACAACTACCAAACCTTGCATAGTGCTTCTCCTAGATGTACTGACTCGACAGGTACCTTGACCCAGTGACATTGATCTATATTTTGCGCTCCAGTGACTTTGATACATTTTGCATCGACGTTCAATATCTCCTCAACTATAAGGCCTACAACCACCAAAACTTGCAAAGTGCTTCTTCTTAATGTACTGACTCGGCAGATACCTTTACCTGGTGACCTTGACCTATATTTTGGCTGCAGTGACTTTGACATAATTTACGTCAACGTTCCAGATCTCCTCAAGTGTAAGACCTCTAGCCACCAAACCTTGCATAGTGCTTCTCCTAGATGAACTGACTCGGCAGGTATCTTGACCCGGTGACCTTGACATATATTTTGCGCTCCAGTGCATTTTACACATTTTACGTCGACGTTCAATATCTCCTCAACTATAAGGCCTACAAACACCAAACCTTGCATAGTGTTTCTCCTCAATGTACGGACTCCGCAGGTACCTTGACTCGGTGACCTTGACCTATATTTCGCGCTCCATTGACTTTTACACCTTTTACGTCGCCCTTCCATATGTCCTCAACTGTAAGGCCATCAACCACCAAACCTTGTATATAGTGCTTCTTCTCGATGTACTGACTTGGCAGGAACCTTGACCTGTTGACCTTGACCTATATTTTGCACTCCAGTGACTTTGACACAATTTACGTTGATGTTCGGTATCTCCTCAAACATAAGGCCTACAACCACTAAACCTTGCATAGTGCTTCACCTCATTGCACTGGCTTGGCAGGTACCTTGACCCGGTGACCTTGACCTATATTTGACACATTTTACGTTGATGTTCGATAACTCCTCAACTATAAGGCCTACATCCACCATATCTTGCATAGTGCCTCTCCTTGATGTACTGAATCAGCGGATACCTTGACCCGGTGACCTTGACCTATATTTCATGCTCCAGTGACTTTTACACATTTTACGTCGACGTTCCATTATCATTGGGCTGTATAATACGAAAAGTCAGTGCTGAAGATATAGCCATTAGAGGGAATGGCACTGGCCTGGAATATATGTGCCCCACTAGGCACGTTGTCTACATTTTTTTCAACCCAGTTTTCCGACTAAGCACTGCTAAGAATGAAATAAACTTATTTAATAACCACGTTCTGATTGTCGCTCCTGTGACTTTTGCCCCAGCAGGTGCGACGACGCCTTCCGCGGAATTCTTGTTGTATTTAAGATTTGGTACTGACTGGGTACTATTGTTGATTTTTAGAATTGTTTAAATGTTTTTCAGAATAGTTTTGAGTTGGGTTTATTAGTGTTTAGTGTTGTTTCAAGCTTGTCATAGTATTCTGTCTTAGATTTTCTAACATAATTAACCTCTTTATTTCTAAGTGCCTCGAACCTGATCCAGTGATGCATATTGTTTGTCTTCTTAAATTTTCTGTGCAAGCGTCTCCTTTTTCTTATAAGAGATTTAATGAAACTTATGATCCACGGATAGTCATAAGAACGTACTACTACGAGTTTATTAGATATAGACTTTTCTGCGGCCTCAAAAATGGCTGCTTGGATCATTTGCTAACTGTCGTCAGTGTCGGCTTGCTCTGCTGCATTTTCTAAATGGTATTCTGTTAGACGTTCTCATTATTTGTCGAAGTCAGCCTGCGAGTAGGTCCATATTTTACGGGTATAAGATTTAAAGCGATGGTCGGACGAATTTTAAAAGCAGTATAACAGGGCAGTGATACCCGATCGGGTATAAATAGATCAGCGACGTCACTATATACTATATTGTTGGTATTGCGTGCCATTGTTAAGTCTATAAGGAATGCCCAGTTTCCGGTGAAGTGTGTTTCTTCCATAATCAGTTGTTTGAGATTATAAAGCTGCAAAAAATCATTTATTTTATTTGACTAGTTAGAAAGCATATTGTAGTTGGTCCCCAGTAATTATAACATAGTTTATGTTTGTATTGAGCGCACGGTCAATATTTTCAATTTTTAAATTGTAGTATTCTATATTGCTATTAGGGGGTCTGTAGAAGACACCAATAAGCATTTTCTTGCGCTTTATAATAACTTCCATCTAGACAGCCGTCAGACCCCGACCTTCCAGATCAGGGCGTCTTTTGCAGGAAATCGAGTCTCGAACGTAAATTACCACACCCCAGATCTGTCAGTCCTGTCAGTTCAAAATGGTGGCAGAAAGTGCTCAAGCAGTGTCGTTGGGGAAATCAGGTTTTAATCAGCTCTCAGAAAGTATAGCTTTATCAAATGCATCTGCTTCAGACCGTACTAGGTCTATTTATGGTCTCAACCGCTGGATATTTAGACGGAGAATGCTTAGATGACAAGCAAGTAATTCTTGTAGAGAATCGTGAGAAAGACTAGACACGACACAGCCGTCAGTGCTATTGACTGAATTTGGAACAGGATTTGGGTGTATGTCATCACTTAGGATGATTAGCTGGAACAACCATAAGAGGATGTCTGTAATGAGAAGGGTTTTGAAGCAAGAGCGGGAGAATTCAACGTTCCATGGAGCTTTAGTTTGATTTTGTAGTTGTGTCTGTTCCGTTTATGAGTCTGTATATTTCATTACCATGTTGCAGAGATAAAATGAGACTAAGGTTCGCAATGTTATATGCTTGAATGGCATGGAGTAGTGTTGTTAACACGAAGAGAAACATTAGCGTTATACACCTATATATTATCAATCTTTTTCCGGGCACCAAAGTTTATTGTTGTTGACACGCCATGGAAGCCACTAAGACCGTCTGACCTAAGTTACTTGAGCATAAGATACTACAACGGATCATTTCTAGAAAGATCAAAAGTCTTGCTGGCCACCATGATGTGAAATGAGATGCATGGTTCATTGCTAGTGGATGCATTGTGGCTTTCGTAGTCTCGGTCCGGCAAATATATAAATAAATGGTTGTTACAAATAAAAACAACGTAGATACAATTTGGACAGAACATAAATAATGAAATACGATCTGGCTGGGTCAAAAAGTATTATTTATTTCCCAAACATAAGGATAATGCATTGGAGACGGGGCATCCATCGATACAAGTTATTGTAGGAAAATCTAACTTTTCGGAGCAATTCAGAAAACGTATTAACCGTTATAAAAGAACTGGCTATAGCCTAGATATTATGCGGCAGACTGCATGCCTAGTTGTCAACCCAATCATTGTTGATGGCTATGCTTCACTCTTTAATTGCACCACGGCGGTTCGGGCTTCAGACTCAATGATGGCCTCTTCGTAAAACTTTAACAAGTGGGTTGGGACGACGATATGTCTTTGGCTTAGCCCGCCGTGGTTCAACTATTGGTTTTCATTTATTCTGGCATACAGGAGAATTAGCCCCGAGTACTCGTCTTTGTTTATTATAGTGATTAATTTGATTTTTGTGTTTTCGCTTTGATGCATTGACTGTATTGGGAGCCTTTATGCGAACCGAATTTTTATGTGTTTCTGTATTAAGAGTAACATCTGGACCCAGGGTTAAGTTGGCTAGCTGTATAAGTGCTTTAAACCCCACGGTGGTTTACTCTGCTGACCGTTCTAAGGCGGTGGTCCCGGTGTTAGTCTTACTCTTTGTTGCTTTGTTTATTCTACGAGGCGATTTGTTTTATGTCTTAACCTTGTGTTATTTTGTTCTTGTGTTTTTCGGTCCTTTTAGCATTGCGAATACCTCGCTTGGGGAAGAGAGAGCTAATCTTAGTGCTTTTCGTACGTTTGTTCGATTTGTGCTTGTATGGTTTATCGGTTTCCTCTTCCTCTTGGTGTCTGGAAAGGGCTGCGGTTTGTGATTGTGGCACTCCCTCGACTTTTTCTCTTACTTTTTTTTTTATCATACTCGGTGTGGTTCGATCGTGTCAGTGTGCTTTGGTTAGTTTCAATAACTTGACTGGGAGAAATGCTGTAAAAGCGAACCGATGGATGTCCTCGACTTGCAATGCTAATCTTTCATAAATTTGAGAACTTGACATGTATTGTCCTTAGTTGTGACCTTTAGGATAATACAACATGGTCAATATGGTTCAAGATTTGACATTTGCGCGTGACGCTTAAAAAGACTGGCCAAAAAAAAAAATGCAATTTAACTTATAATTTAAGTTTGGATTAGCTGATTTGTGTTGCAACCAGCCTTTATAACCATGATATTAGTTTGTTTTTATTTTAGTGGATTATAACTAGTGACCAGCCTTTATAGTCATGGTATTGCTTTGGTTTTATTTTAGTGGATTATAACTAGTGATCAGCATTTATAGTTATAGTATTGCTTTGGTTTTATTTTAGTGGATTATAAGTCCCAATTGTTTTATGTTAAGTTTGTGAGCGATTCACCGGCATTTACACATCGGTAAAATCCACAAAAATTATTTCCTGTAATTCCAACTCGGTCATGTTTACGTTGAAACTCTGTGAAATAGCTTATTACTGATATCTACGCCGATAAAACAGATCCAAGATTGATGCTCTGTGGATTTATAGTAGTGTAAAAGCCATTCTGAAGAGAAACATCCCCAGATCTATCCCTCCCGATGACGCAAGCGTCGGCGAAGCGTTCCCCACGACGTCGGTAAAAACGATGTCAAATATCTGAGTGAAAAAAGTGAAACGGGGCTCGTTAGTAAAAAGGACCGGTCTCCAGTGCTTCATCGGAACTCTTCTGGGGTATGTGCCGTCAACAACGCCATACGACGCATGCAGCGTGTCTGAGTCAGTGCAGACCGACATACGGAGGGCGTGCAAAATTACCAGCTTCGAGCCATCTATTTAAGAGTGCTAGCGGACGTCCAGATCGCGGTCCTGTCTCCGTTAAGCGTCTGACAAGACGTTCAGTAATGGCAACATTCGCCCCAAAATCAAACAAAACTTTACATGCGAAAAATGCGCAAATTTAGATTATCCTGCGCATGCGCAAAGTATTATTCAGGACTTTGCTCTCCATTCATATATTCTGCAGTATCCAACGATTCTATAAACGGACTGAGAAAGGCCCTGATCAGGCTTTGCGGATGCGCAGGCTGATCTGGGCCTTCTCTGTCCGCATACGCCCGTTAGACACGTTTTCGCATGACGAGGCCATATAATGTCAAGGCTGATGATACGATTACATTGATAAGCGAAGCACAAATACTAAAAGCTTCAAATGATTACTTGTTTTATGGAAAAATGAGGACAAATGTCATTTTTTTTTATAAATGGCTAATTTAGAGCTAAAGTGTGGTTATCTTTTTTTATTATTTATTTTATTTTATTTTTATTTATTTATTTATTTATTTTATTTTTTTTGTTAAAAAATGGCTTATTTAGTGCTAAAGTCTGGTTATTTTTTATTATTGTCATATTATATAGTAATTCCTGGTTTTAAGGCAAACAGTGTAGACCCAGATCAGACGCAGCACAACTGATCAGACGCCGCGTTCTGCGGCGTCTGGTGTGGGCCTACACTCTTTGTCAATGTCCCTTTTATGGGACGCTAGGCATAAATGGGTTAACGCGTAGCTCTCTGGGTAAAATTTCAGCAGATAACATTCAGGAAATAAGCTTTAACACTTCATTCAAGTTGTCCTTAGGAGACAATTTGCATGAAATTTCAAAGCATGTTTTCTGGGGAATATAAGAAATATCATCATTTTGTCGTCTGCTGAATTTGCCCAGAGAATGCTATGCGTAAACATAATGATATGTAGACGGCGAATGCCTAGGTAAGTATAATTACTTGCCAGACAGTACATTTTGCGCGACACAGTTCAATCAGTACTTACAAGTGTATATATAAATATGGTCGCATTGTCATTTGTTGAACTTGAGCCAAATTCACGACGAATAAGTCGTTTTTTAGAAAACTGACCTTGACCTATTTTGGAGGTTTGTTACATTTCTTGTTGTCGTCCCTTACTCCGACTCGAGCACTGTCACAGTATTGCATTATGACAGAATGATTCCAAATGCGTTATTTTATATCAAATTTCAACTGTTTACCTGCATTTTTTTGCCTAACAAATAAAGAGCAAGATGTTTGAGTAATGTAATTTCGGGCAGGGTGAATGTAAACTGGGATACTGATGTTTATTTTTTTTTTTTTTTGTTTGTTTTTTTTTCAAATCAAAGCACTGGGTCTGCACTGTTTGCCAATGTCCCAGCACTAAACCCAGTCCAGGTTTTACCGATAACAATCTTTACACAGCACTCTGACGCGCGGTATGATTTCTTTGGTCAATGATAATCACGCTGACAACAGTCTTAAGGAAGTTTCGATGTATGTATACAATGGAGCGACTGTAAACTATCGACCCAAAAACTAATACCTATGAGAGGTAGCAGTATTTCTATTATCTCCGTTGACAGGTAAAGTCCAAGGTAGATCAAATACTAACCAGTTCATTTGGAATCATCTGCTTTTATCATAGGCCATCAGTGGAATTTAACCAATTCTTAACTTTACATTTCTCCATATCCACATGGAAGATTAATTAATATTATATATTTCATTGCACAGAAAATGTTTTTTTATTTTTTTAATATTTTGGAAGCTGTATTGGCATATGACCTTGTTAAAATTAGATTTATTAAGGAAAAGGAAGTGATACTTAATGGAAACACTAATGATAAAAGCAGAGGAATCCAATTAATTGGACCTGGTTATTTACAGAAAATAATCAAGGGAGTTAACTGACTGCTTTCTCCTATTGAAATAGAGGTAAAGACTTCCAAGACATATTGGTCTCCCTTGAATGTGTATCAGTTCACCTTAAGTTCAAGCCTGGCATGCTATAACAAAGCATAACTGATCAGTCTTCCCTTTGACTTTTCATTGCTAATTCTAGTTCATGTACGACTACTGTTTTGTCCAGACTCCTAACTTCATGCCTTACTGCTGTTAAAAAACATTGGATTAGATACTATGATACTGTTTATGAAAGGGACGAAATTAACTATTTTTGGTCAATTAAAAATTCCAATGATGTTCTCAATAAATTTAAATCTAAAAACTTTCAGGCTTCTAAATTGTCTACATATGATTTTTTTCTACACTGTATACTACGTTATATCATCATCTTATAAAAGATAAACTTATTGATTTAATTAACCAAACATTTATTCGGGAGAATACCCAAAATTTGGCTTGCAACGAAGAATGTGCTTTTTTTCACTTCTGATGAATACAATACTCACAATTTATGGTCGTGTCAAATAGTCTGCGACGTGCCCTTGTTTATCTTTTGGATAATAGTTTTATTAGATTTGGAACTAAACTTTATAGGCAAACTATTGGTATTCCGATGGGAACTAATTGTGCTCCTCTTGTTGCAGATTTGTATCTTTTTTGTTATGAGAGAGATTTCATGAAGTCTCTCTCACGTGAAAATCAGGCTGGCATTATTGAGCTTTCAATTCAACTTCAAGATACCTTGAAGATTTATTAAATTTTGACAATATTTACTTTGACCAAATGGTGGACCGCATATACGCTACAGAACTCCAGTTAAATAGAGCAAATTATTCCGATGCCGAGGCACCTTTTTTGGATTTGAATCTTTGTATATTTAATGGTACAGTTTCCACCAAAACTTATGATAAACGGGATGATTTTGATTTTGATATAGTTAATTTCCCTTTTCTGGATGGCGATGTCCCCCGGCGTACCTCATATGGGGTATATGAGTACATATCTCAACTTATTAGATTCGCCAGAGCTTCTTGAAATCATACTGCCAAAACTTCTTAGGCAGAGCTATTGTTATTTTAAACTTCGTAAGGCGTTTTCGAAATTTGATCACAGACACAGTGCCTTGGCAGAAAAATATAGCGTCAGTCTGAAAACACTTCTGCAACAAGGTATATCGGAACCAGAATTTTACGGTGACTTAGTTTACAGATTTAGAAAATTTGTAGGAAAATCTAACTTTTCGGAGCAATTCAGAAAACTTATTAACCGTTATAAAAGAACTGGCTATAGCCTGGATATTATGCGGCAGACTGCATGCCTAGTTGTCAACCCAATCATTGTTGATGGCTATGTTTCACTCTTTAATTACACGACGGCGGTTCGGGCCTCAGACTCAATGACGGCCTCTTCGTAAAACTTTAACCAGTGGATTGGGCCTTGACGATAGGTCTTTGGCTTGGCCCGCCGTGGTTCAACTGCTGGTTTTCATTTACTCTGGCATACAGTAGAATTAGCCATGAGTACTCGTCTTTGTTTATTATAGTGATTAATTTGACTTTTATGTTTTCGCTTTGATGCATTGACTAAGTTGGGAGCCTTTATGCGAACCCCGAATTTTTATGTATTTCTGCTTTAAGAGTAGCATTGGGACCCGGGGTGAAGTTGGCTAGCTGTAAAAGTGCTTTGAACCACACCCCCTCCCCCCCCCCACCCACACAGCCCGGTGGTTTGCTCTGCTTATTTTGCTCTGTTGGCCGTTCTGGAGCGGCGGTCCTGGTGTTGGTCTTGCTCTTTGTTGCTTTGTGGTTTATTCTACGAGGCGATTTGTTTTATGTCTTACCTTGTGTCATTTTGTTCTTGTGTTTTCAGTCCTTTTAGCATTACGATTACCTCGCTTGGGGAAGAGAGAGCTAATCTTAGTGCTTTTCGTACGTTTCTTCGATTTGTGCTTGTTTGGATTTGTCGGTTTCCTCTTCATCTTGGTGTTTGGGAAGGGCTGCGGTTTGTGATTGTGGCACTCCCTGGACTTTTCTTTTACCTTTTTTTAGCAGACTTAGCAGACCAGTTTTAGAACAGTTATATTTAAATTAACAATGATCATGTTCATTACATTTAAAATTATATCATTATCACATTTGAAATCTAATTGTATAACTTAGTAATAATCATGATAAATACAGTCGAACCTCGATGGCTCGAACACCGATGGCTCGTTTACCATGGCTAATTCGAACTCGTTTTTGAGTCCCTAGGAAATTCTTCCGATAGCTCAAGAAAACAAATATTTAAGACATTTTCTTATTTTATGGTGAAATTGTATATTGTGTACTCATTAGAATCGCCTCCTCATCGAGGCGATTCTAATGAGTACACACAACATACAATCACTGTGTAGAAAATCGAAAAGATTTCCCTAAATAATCGCTATTTGCTTCCTGAACTGGTGCCATAATTAACCCTCAGTGGCTCGAACTACTCATGTCTCGAACGAATTTCCATTAGCTTTTTATCAAATCCTGTACCACATAACATTATGCGATGTATATATGTGAACTTAAAGGAATAAAATATTGTTTAAACCAATTTCCATGGTCCCAAAGATGTTCGAGCCATTGAGGTTCGACTGTAATTAAGATTCTCAGGTTTCCATGAAATCTTTCAAGCAACCAATCAACCAATCAATAAATATATATATTCAGTTGACTCTCGCTATCTCGAACTCGCTTATCTCGAATAACCGCTTATCTCGAAGTGAAAATCTTGTCCCGGCATAAACAAGAAAATCTAACAACAAGTAAAAAATATTGTGGAAAAGAGGAGAAACTGCTCCAAAGGAGCAATTTCTCCTCTTCCACAATATTTTGGATATATCTCTAACGTCAAGAGTCCAATTACATATAGATTTGTTAAATGTGCTTGTTCGAATTATTTTTTTCCTCAATTCTGAAAATCTGATATGTCGAGGTACGGATATCTCGAAGTGTTTCAGAGAGTCCCTTGGAATTCGAGATAATGAAAGTCGACTGTATTTTTGATCTACATGTCTCCCCAATGCCCCAAACCAAGTTTCGAATTAATCTGTACTACGCTTCGGGGACAGTTGTTTAAAATGTGAAAAGCCAACGACGGACGAATGGCTGGACAAAAGGCGATAGCATAAGCTGACATGCTGTCCTGGAGCTTGTGAGCAAATAAATATTCTAAAAGGCAATATGACCTCCTTTTCATCACGAAAACATGCCCTTCTTAAACCCCACTTTTATAAAGTAAAACTGGGATTTACAGGGGTATACATTTTTTTTTCTGCTAAAAAAACATAGATTGTGAGTATCCACAATCTATGTTTTGGGCAGAAATATGAAAAATATCAGAGATTTTTTATCTGAAAATTCTCAGTTTTTTTGGAGGTGAAATTTTCTATATATTTGAATAGGCATGTTTTCGTAATGTATTGTCCTAAAATTCTCTGTTGCCTTATACTTTTACTTTGTCTGGAGCTCTACGACAACTGACATAGGGCATTTGATTTGCAAGAAAAAAAAACTGGCTCTGAAAGGAAAGGAAAAAAATAACCTTGTCTGAAAATGAAAGAAGTTAAAATAAAATACTGAATGTAAATACATCTCGAGAAATGCTAGCAAGATTATTCTTTTCTTTTCTTAGAATTTCAGATAAGTTTACTTTTCCTTTCTGTTCTCGGAAGTCATGGATCAGTCCAGTTTGTTTTTGAAAAACAAAACAAAAATCACACAAAATAAAAAAACAACAACAACAACAACAAAAAAAAAAAAAACACAATTAAAACAGCCATATCCTCCTTTAGAACCCTTTCAGGGGCGGTAATTCCGAAAAAATGTTTTGTGACTCCCTCATGAAAGAGGTCTACTCCCTTTGGAAGCAAATGCTTTCCTTTTAAAGCCGACCTCTCCCGAGAATAGACTTGGATGGCAGGAACGCAAACAGGTAGTAGTAAAGTGGTCTCCCTTGCTAAACAAAATGGTGGGAAAGCTACTAGGTGTATCACATCTTTTTAACCCTTAAACTGCCAATCACAACTATTGTCGTCTGCTTTGTCATCTGCTTGTGATTTAAAAGTCGTTTTTGCAAACAGTGTGGACCCAGATCAGACTGCTCCTTTAGGGGCAGTCTGATCAGGGTCTTCACTGTTTGCCTGTATGCAAAAATAGGTTTGAAAAGTTTGCAAGAATATTCAGCAGACGACATAAACAGACGACATTTTCAGGTGCAGTTTTTCTTGGCGCTTTAAGGGTTAAATGCCCTGTCTCTTACAAACAACAGAAATACGGTAACCCTAAAAGCGCCAATCACAAAAGCAGCAGAAGACACAATTATATTTAAGGCCTGACATTTCATGTAAATCGTCTCTCACAACCTTATTCATCTTCATTCATGTTCATTTTCGCTGAGAAAAAAATGAGAATGTCGTCTGTTGCAATTTTGCATGACACCTTAAAGATTAAACTAGAAATAATGTCTAACGAGAAAACAACGAAAATCCAGATCAGATTGTGCATCCTCATTGCCTGGTCGTGACCTTTTCTCGTTCTATAGTCTACAGTATCAAACTATTTTGTAAGCCAGCAACAAAAGCCCTGATCGCACAGGCTTGTCTAGATCTTCGTTGTCCGCCTAGCTGATAAAAGCCCTTTTCTGAAGCTGAGTATGAATCAGACTAGGAAGAACATATCGGATATATATATATATATATATTTTATTTTCACTTGTGTGACGTCAGAACTTAATCATGGTAGTTTCAGTTTCACATGATTATAATCCATGTATGCCAAGAGCACTTTTCGTTACCTCTTTTTGGTTCATTTCAGGTAAACCCTTCTCTTGCCAAACACGACATGTCCTGTCTTAGCAAACAGTGTAGATCCAGATCAGTTGGCAGAAGGCAACTGATCTGGATCTGCACTGTTTGGCATTCAGTATGTGAATTTATATCAACAATCTGGATCAAGTAATCAGAAATGGGCGTGGCATCTTAATTTATTCAGCATGACAAGGGCTAAGGGTTATCTGGTTTGTTTTTAATATTATCATTTATTATAGAAATCTCCTACTTTGTAGATCCTGATCAGACGCCGCGGTCTGATCTGGATCTGCACTGTACCAATGCCCATTTTATGGCATAAATAGGCTAATACATATAACACGGACAGAGAGAGAGAGAGAGAGAGAGAGAGAGAGAGAGAGAGAGAGAGAGAGAGAGAGAGAGAGAGGAGACCACAATGCTGGAAAAAAGCCCTCCCAAGGCACCGAAAGACAAGTTCCTCGAAAAGAGAACAAACAAATGAATACAAATTACTACAGAATTGTCAACACTGAGGCCCTCTCTTGGGTGGGCTGGGTATTATGTTCCCTTGATCCCTAAAAGTGGTTTTCAAAATTTCCATGTTCCCTGTTCCCCAAAATTAGGTCTGTTCCATTGTTCCCTTAGAATATATGAAAATAAATGGCCATGTTCCCGTGTTCCCCAAAACCTTTGGGGAGGCCTCAACAATGACAGCAAACGTCTGTCGGGAAAAAGGGGCAGAAAGAACGGATACACTTTCATCCTCCCTTCTGAAAAGGGACCTACTCTAAAGGGAAATAATTTGAGAGGAAAAAAATGAAAGAAAACAAATATTTCAAAATGTCGTCTGCTTATTTTTTTGTTGGAGCATGCTAAAACTTCACGAACTAAAATAACTAGGTCATACGATTTACCGAGACATCTGCCATTCACCGTATTCAAATTAGGTATTCGGACACGCAGTAAGGGGTCTATGTGTTTGACTGTGAAGGGTCACTGAGATCTTATTGTCTACGCCCATGGGGCGGGGTTGGGTAGGGGGGGTGGGGGCGCGGAAGAGACAACTACGTAGAATTTGGTTGGGACGCAGAAGTGAATTCGTTGGTGACCCACAATGCATCATTGAATTTATGCTTGTTGCTGTTTACAACTTAAACTCGGTACTAGCTGGAGCATGAATAGAATAGAACAATATTTATTGGAACACCTACATATACAGAAGGTGTTCTCCATTCACATGCATAGTTTCGGCACACCACACTTATGTAGATATTCTAAAAGATTACCATTGTAGCACTTTATCAACGGTTATTGGATATACATTAATTTTGACAACTTCACTTTTAAAGTGGCTGGATGCATTGGTACTGCATTATAGCCATTCCGGGATAGCGTGACAAAAATATTCGATATTCTTAACCACTAATTTTAGTTTTGGTGAAGTAAGCCTAAATAGCGATCTGAAATTAGCAGTAATTATTTTTTATAAGATGGCCATTCTTGTAGAAGCCAACGAGTCTGATCAGGTCTACACTGTTTCCACTAAATACAGGGATTTCTATAAACTGTGGTAATAGCATAAATAAATAATCAGACACCTCTCCTATTGGAAATGGACTGGCCCAAAGAGGTAATGTAGAAGAGTCCACTCAACGTAAATGTGTTAAGCTATTTAGGTGATCGAATAGTCAGGATTACATTAATGGGTTTAGGTGCGGGGGTAAGAACGTTAAGGGTTTAAGTGTTCGAATGTTTGAAATAATAACGGGGATAAGTACATTAAGGGAATTAGTAGCCTAGCTACTAGGCCAATATATAAGTATGTTTGTCACTTTTTTTTTTTTTACTTTTTTTTTTTCATTTATATTCTACTTTTTGATTCAATGTTTAGCTAGTCTATGGGTGAACTTTTCTTCTGTGGTTGTCTCTGAAATATATTAGAAATCCAGACCATATTATCTATAGACTAGCCACAGAGCTCAATAAGCCAAAATATATATATGTATATTTCTAAGCCTTGGGCAAGGCTAGGGAATTAGGTGCTCGAATATATCAGATAATTTCGAGGATAAGTACATTAAGGGCTGAAGGTGTTCGATTATTTGAGATAATTACGGGAAAAGCTACATTAAGGGATTAGGGTGTTGGCATATTTGACATAATTACGAGGGTAACTATGTTTAGGGGTTTAGGTGTTAAAATATTGGAGATAAAAATGGGGAGATAATTACGGGGATAAGAATGTTAAGGGGTTTAGGTGTGAGAATATTTGCGATAATTAGAAAATAGCTACGCAAAAGGGGTTTAGGTGTTCGAATATTTGAGACAATTACGGGGATAGCTACGTTAGGAGGTTCAAGTGTTCGAATATTTTAGATAATTACGGGGATAGCTACGTTAAGGGGTTTAAGTGCTCGCCTATTTGAGATAATAATGGGGAGATAATTACAGGGATAAAAATATTAAGGGGTTTCGGTGTAAGAATATTTGAGACAATTGGGGGATGAGAACAGTAAGAAGTTTAGGTGTTCGAATATTTGAGATAATTACGGGGATAGCTACGTTGATGGGTTTAGGTGTTCGAATATTTGAGATAATTACGGGGATAGTTACGATAAGGGGTTAAGGTGTTCGAATATTTAGTTTTGTTACACGGATAAGAATGTTAAGGGCATTTAAGTGTTCAAATAGTTGGGATAATTAGGGGAATAGTACGTTAAGGGGTTTAGGTGTTCGAATAGTTCGTTCTATTGCTTCAGCCATAAATATTTGTGATAAATTTATTATAATTTACATATTACAACTGTTAAAGCTATGATAAGTGCAAGTATGGCGGCGACTTCGATATACCGTATTCGACCTAATTACCGCGCGTACTCCTATAAATGCACAGCCAAGCAATTTCTTAGTCTTCAGATTACAGACCTGCTCAGAGCAGCCCTGTGCTTTTATCTACTTCTTTCTAAAAGTGTATGTTGTTGGTACTTATCTAAATTGTCTCGAAATACCGCATAAGCATCTTAAAATAATCCTCTCATGAAATATACAGCTGTTTTTTCCTTTACGCGTGCCTTGTTAGGTGGTTATTTTCCTACATGTCTTGTCAGTTATTTTGAAAAACCTGTGTCGATCGAATACGGTAGTTACTTGATACTGTTTCTATTTCTCCATCAAAACATATATTACGGTACTTATTAGAAGCGCCTCGCCGAGCAGCTTCAAATGAATACTCTCAATATATTTTACGTGTGTGAAATTTTGGGGAATCCTCTTAATAAACCAACTCCTCGTTTGGGGTGTCCCTTCGATGGATAATTAGCCACGTGGTTTTCATTTGGCATGTTGTTAAACATAGAATAAGGGGGTCTATGTTGCCACATACTCGGTATTGAATGTCCACTGCTTTGATGTTTACTTAATATTGCTGCTTCATTTAAAGTCACATATATCCATGTAAAGAGGGGCCGAAGTTCAAAGTTCAGTACTGTGTAATCTAGGCTATTAATACCGTCTGTTTTGCTTCTAAAAGACGTCGTCCTTAAAAGCTCAAATCTGTAAACAGAAAGAAGATAGGCGGATAATTACAAGGAATAAAAACGTTAAACTATAATACCCCACCATTATCGTGTCGCGGGCAGATAACTCTGTCAAACATTGACGAAACTTGCCCATAAGCAATCCCAAACCAGATCTCTTTCATATCAATGCATGTACCAAGTTTGGGTAAAATCCCTTGACATTTACTCAAGTAACGAAAATATGGGCGGGCGTGCCTCGGGCAGGTAACCGTCAAATTTGACGAAATTTGCCCATTAGCAATCCCAAACAAGATCTTCACAATATCAATGCACATACCAAGTTTGGTGAAATTCCATAGATGTTTACTCAAGTTATAATCCGGAAACGAAAATATGGGCGTGTCTTGGGCAGATAACTACGTAAAAATTAGATGAAATTTGCCCATTAGCAATCCCAAACCAGACCGCTACAATATCAATGCATATACCAAGTTTGGTGAAAATCCATTGAAGTTTACTCAAGTTTTCATTCGGAAACGAAAAAAGGACGGATGGATGGACGGATGTACGACTGACGGACGGACGGACAGACACACGGACGTCCAACGTGAAACCATAATACCCCGCCATTATCGTGTTGCTGGGTATAAAAATGGGTGCCATGATTGTACACAAGGGAAACTAGAGCAAGTCTATGGCGCGCCGTCGCATATCCCCGCGCTTTGATATACAACATTACTATGTTTGTACAAAATGGATTATGGACCCCTCAGGCGGAAGCCCTGGCCACGCCCCCAGGCGTCATATCAAAATTTCAAATGCGCTCCTCTGTTCCTCATCCATAGGGCTATTACCTGCGACAGTTTCAAGGTTCTAGCTCAAAAAACCTAAGAGGCGTTGTGTGACAATAAAAAAAGGACTCAACAAATTTTTTTTGATCTCCGGTGACTCCCAGACATACCCCGGGGCAATTGCACCACTGTATTCTATCTTCATTGCATTTGATTTGATATGCAACATGACTATGTTTGTACAAAATGGATTTTGGATCCTTCGGGGTCACACCCCCTGGCCCTGCCCCCATGGGTTACATCAAAATTTCGAATGTGTTCTTCCAGTCCTTAGCCATAGGGCTATCGCCTGTGAAAGTTTCGAGATTCTAGCTTAAATGGTCTAGGAGCAATGGTGTGACATTACAGACAGACGGAAGTACAAACGGACGGCCGGACAATGTCATCGCTTTTCTTCGAAAAGCACGGGGATAATAATAAAATTTTGCAACGGGAAACAATAAACATTTGCAAAATTGTAATTTCCTTACCTAGATTGACGAATAAATGCAGGGAACAATGGGTGGCATAAGTGGGTGTTCTCCCAAAACCAGTCTAGGCAAAGGAAATAGCCAGTTTTGTAAAGGTAAGAAATTTAATTGCTTCTCTTTGCAAAATTGGTTGTTTCCTTCTCTAATTTGGTTAAATGGAATATTTAACACATGTCCCACATTTCTCATTACGAAAACACGCCTATTCAAATATATTGAAAATTTCACCACCAAAAATCGAAAGTTTTCTGATAGAAATTCTGACATTTTTCATATTTCTGCTCAAAACATAGATTGTGGGCTCTCGTTAGAATCGCTTCGACGAGGCGGTTCTAACGAGTACCCACAATCTATGTTTTTGAGCAGAAATAAGAAAACTAATGTGTACCTCTGTAATCCCAGTTTTACTATATAAAAGTGGGGTTTAAGGGGGTCAAAATTATACAGATATGTTTTTGAGATGTGTGGTCCTCACAGACTACTACAGCAGTGAACTTATTTGCAAACGAATTATAAAAAACTGTAAGAGAACTTGACTACAACCCCGTTACAACGCTTCATCATAATGGATTCAAATCTCGGAATGACAGGGCAGGGAAAGTCCAGATGACCGTATTTATCCTGGAGCATCTTATTGTCTTTCAATACTTGTTCTAAAATTTGAACGTCCATTTTACTATTATCTGTTGATATGACTTAACACTATTGATTTGGTTACGATCGATATGGGTCTACACTGTTAGCTCACGACTTTCTATTCCACCACTTAGGATGAAAACATTACCCAGTCAGCATTCTACGTAAATCTATATCGGGCCGTCATCGGCCCGTCAGGGTAGCTGACGGGCCGATGACGGCCCGATGTAGATTTACCTTCCACCTTTTTATGTATACAATATTGAAATAGCTCAAATTGTATCGGCGTGTCAGTTTTGAGAAAGCGAGACAATTTTTTTTTGTGTGATTATCTCAGAAATCATTCAGAAATCTCATTACGAAAACACGCTTATTCAAATATATTGAAAACTTCACCACCAAAAACTGATAGTTTTCAGATAAAAATTCTGATATTTTTCATATTTCTGCTCAAAAAATAGATTGTGGGTACTCGTGAGAACCGCCTGGCCGTGGCAGTTCTAACGAGTACCCTTTGAGCAGAAATAAGTTAGATAACGTATACCCATGTAAACCCCAGTTTTACTGTATAATAATATCGATCGATGGAGTTTAAAGGGGTAAAAATTAATGGGGTTTAAAGGGGTAAAAAGTATATACATGTATATGTATAGGTATGTTTTCGTGATGTCTTTTGTTCCAGAAACCGCCCACTGAAAGTGGGTTAGGCCTTAAGTTGCACATTAGAGAGGTTTTGAAGTTGAATACTTAAACTTTCAACTGCAGATTGTAAATAAAAACAGACAACTGTATTAGAGTTTAAGGTGGATAGGTGCATCTCAAAGAGAGATCACTCTTAGTTAAAAGTGATTGCCTCCCTTTCCAAAGGGAGAACAGTCTATCAGAAATTGATTTTCATGCCTGTTATAAGAAATCCGTTTTAAATAGTCTTAGCTTAATAGGGAGAAAATCTTCTCCTGTAATCTGATACATTGAGATAAGAGAAGTATCCGGATGTTTTTTTCTTATTTCTCTACACCCCAACCCCTTTATAACATTATTGTTGGGGTCCATAGCATAAACCGTGTTAGTTAAACAACCGTGTTATGTCCAAACAAAAATGTATAGATTATATCCAAACAAAAATATATAGATTATATTGAAAAATGACCATGTATGGTCATTTTTCAATATAATCTATACATTTTTTGGATTCATCTTTGAATCGTGTTATAGCCAAAACCGTGTTATAACAAACCGTGTTATAAAGAGGTTGCAGTGTATTTAAACATATGTTGTGGTGCTCATTAGAAGTGCCTTACCAAGGCGCTTCTAATGAATACCCACAACAAAAGTTTACGCGGAGAAATAAAGATAATAAAAATAATAATAAAAAACTATCAATACTTTCCTTTTGGTTGAATAAATGCAAACACCTTATCTAGAGCAATGAAGATTAGCTCCATTTACAGTAGGAAGCAAATGTTTTCTCGTCAGAGTGATCTCTCTTGGACGTGTACCCTTCCCCTAAAGAGGTCTAACCTGTGTCTTCCTATATTATCATTTTTCTTGTGAGACAGCATCGTGTAGCGTGCTACATTCATAGAATATCTTGTTACTATCAGGCCATTGTCTCTGATCCTTGAAAACAAAACAATATGTATATTTAGTCCAAATAGGAATTTAGCCAAGTCCGGAATCTGGTTAGGCCAAATTGGAATACTTGTTTGTCTTAATATAATTTCCCCACAATGAAACTGTGTACTCTAACCCCTATAATTATAATTTTATGCCATAGGGACATTTCAGATTTTCAAAAGACAATGAATATATTTTTGGGTCGATTGTATTCAATCGATCCATGTTTGGATCAATTGTATTCAATCGATCCATAGTTTACATCCACCAATTTCCGTAGGGCTGTTGTCCACGTGATTATCATTGACCAATGAAATCATTCCTTTGCAAAACTGGCTATTTCCCTTGCCTAGACTGGTTTAGGGAGAACACCCACTTATGTTACCTTGACCATTGAAATGAAACCGCGCATCTTTTTTAATACAGTGTAGAACGGAATACCCAAAACAAGTTGATTTGCATTTCCCCGCAAATTGTTATTTCTGTTTTAATATTGTGCTGAACCAAACATAATAATTATATACAACAAAACCGTAAATTCTATCAGACAAAGGTCCAAAAGTGAAACAAGCATGATGTTATTTTTTTCTAAAGGAATACCAATACCACGACTGCCTTTCTCCACACCCGCAACACTGTGTTGTTAAAAGAAAATTGTAAGGAGATCTTCTGGAGATGGTTGTGGAGAGTCAGTTTACATTACGAAAACATGCCTATTCAAATATATTGGAAATTTTACCACCAAAAAATGAAATTTTTCAGATAAAAAATTCTGATATTTTCCATATTTCTGCTCAAAAACATATATTGTGGGTACTGGATAGAACCGCCTCGAAGAGGCGGTTCTAACGAGTACCCACAATCTATGTCTTTTATCAGAAATAAGAAAGATAATGTATACCCCTGTAAATCCCAGTTTTAGTATATAAAAGTGGGGTTTAAGGAGGTCAAAATTATATAGGCATGTTTTCGTGATGAAGTGGTGTTGAAGGTGAGTCTCAACAAATATAAGGTTAATATTTTTGCACGATCGATGATATCCAAAATTTTATTTAGGCTCCCATATAATCAGACCAGACTTGTAGTCCTTTATGCGAATACTGAACAAACCTCAATTATCTCCCGGTGCAACGGGTGGTCAGATTTTGCCATTTTGGTGACAGACAGGCATATAAAAGTCGAGTTCTTGGAGAGATTACATCGGGAGGAAAATGATTTTTGTTCCGCATTTGCTTAAAGGACTACAAATTCCGGTTTGATTATATGGGAGACTAAATGAGAGGTTGAATTACATCCATGTGTGTGCGCCAGTGTTTGTGTACGTATTCTTGAGTCGACTGTTTGACCCAAAGTATACATACATAAAAATTTCCATTGTCTACGACATAAAGAAATATTTCCTGAAGTTTGTTGTCCGCGTGATTATCACTGACCAGTCAAATGAAACCGCGTGTTAGACGGACCAACACAATGTTCTCGATTTGAAACCCATAACTGTGTTCTTATCTCCCAATTTATCTTTATTTAATTTCTAAATCGGTTACTGTACTGCATCTATTCTGGGAATTTGAAACTGCTTTTTTTTTCTTTGAACATTATCATTTTAACCCTTTGTTACAAATATGTTTTCTTTTCTCTGAATTATCTTTATTTAATTTTAAATCGAGTACAGTATCTATTTTTGAAAGAAACTGATTTTCATTTCTTTGAACATTATCATTTTAAGCCTTAAAGCTCTGATCAAAACTTCAACAGACATTTTGGAATATCTGATTTTTTTATTTTTTTTTTAGAGGAAATAAGGCTTGACATTTCATGTGAATCGCTGTGAAAAAATCTTAAACTGTCGTCTGCTGCAGTTGTGAATAGCACATTGAGTGTTAAAGATGAGCCACACAAGATAAAAATGGTGCTCCACGCATATAGGAACAGGGTAAATCTAAATCTTTTGCGCAGGATGAACATGGTTTTCCCTGGTCGCCAGTAGATCATTTATACACTGGTCAGAAATTATGTGTTGGTCATCGTTTTTCATATGGGCCTAATTACCTTACACGGCTCAAGTGTATCTGTATTACCGTATTTACTCTAAATATTGGGACACCTTAAGTCCTTACCAGACCCGTCCTTAAACTTTAGCAAGTCCATTTGGCTATCTGGCGATATGTCCCCTTAACTCCTTAGCAGACCTGGCCTTAAACTTTAGCAACTCCGTTTGGCTATCTGGCGATATGTCTCCTTAACTCCTTACCAGACCTGTCCTTAAACTTAAGCAGTTTATTTGGCTATCTGGCGATATGTCTCCTTAACTCCTTTCCAGACTTGTCCTTAAACTTTAGCAAGTCCATTTGGCTATCTGGTGATATGTCTCCTTAATTCCTTACCAGTCTTGTCCTTAAACTTTAGCAAGTCCATTTGGCTATCTGGCGATATGTCTCCTTAACTCCTTACCAGACCTGTCCTTAGCCTTTAACAAGTCCATTTGGCTATCTGGCGATATGTCACTTTAACTCCTTACCAGACCTGTCCTTAAACTTTAGCAAGTCCATTTGGCTTTCTGGCGATATGTCTCCTTATCTCCTTACCAGATCTGTCCTTAAACTTTAACAAGTCCATTTGGCTATCTGGCGATATGTCTCCTTTAACTCCTTACCAGACTTGTCCTTAAACTTTAGCAAGTCCATTTGGCTATCTGGCGATATGTCTCCTTAACTCCTCCTTACCAGACCTGTCCTTAAACTTTAACAAGTCCATTTGGCTATCTGGCGATATGTTTCCTGAACTCCTTACCAGACTTGTCCTTAAACTGTAGCAAGTGCATTTGGCTATCTGGCGATATGTCTCCTTAACTCCTTACCAGACCTGTCCTTAAACTTTAGCAAGTCCGTTTGACTATCTGGCGATATGTCTCTTTAACTCCTCCTTACCAGACCTGTCCTTAAACTTTAACAAGTCCATTTGGCTTCTGGCAATATGTCTCCTTAACTCCTTACCAGTCTGTTCCTTAAACTTTAGCAAGTCCATTTGGCTATCTGGCGATATGTTTCCTTAACTCCGCCTTACCAGACCTGTCCTTAAACGTTAACAAGTCCATTTGGTTATCTGGCGATATGTCTCCTGAACTCCTTACCAGACTTGTCCTTCAATTTTAGCAAGTCCATTTGGCTATCTGGCGATATGTTTTCTTAACACCTTACCAGACCCGTCCTTAAACTTTAGCAAGTCCATTTGACTATCTGGCGATATGTCTCCTTAACTTCATACCAGACTCGTCCTTAAACTTTAGCAAGTCCATTTGGCTATCTGGCGAAATGTCTCCTTAACTTCATACCAGACCCATCCTTAAACTTTAGCAAGTCAATTTGGCTATCTGGCGATATGTTTCCTTAACACCTTTCCAGACCCGTCCTTAAACTTTATAAAGTCCATTTGGCTAGCCTGCGATATGTCTCCTTAACTTCATACCAGACGTGTCCTAAAACTTTAGCAAGTCCATTTGGCTATCTGGAGATATGTCTAAAAACTGTTGGATGAGTGGCAAACAGTGTAGACCCTGATCAGATACCATGTTCTGTGGTGTCTGATCTGGGTCCACACTGTTTGCACAGGCCTGTCTGCCCTAATAATTTCGGTTAGTGTGGTAATATGAGGCGCGGACGTTATCGCTGAGATAGAATAAGATATCTGCATGTATTTGATCATAAGATGAAAGAGGAATTATACCTAAGTTTTGCGCAGACCTTGAAATGTATTTTTCACAGAAGAGTTTGTACCGACCAAAATAATATGCGTGTATCAAACAAGAAATAGACAGAAGGACATACAGACAGGTAGTAAAACTTGTATACAGGCAGATGTTGGTCTGTCTTTGAGTTCCATGTCAATCCTTTGCTGATCACGAATTCAGTCGGTGAGTGGGTAAATATGTATTTAGCGAACTTAAAAAATGGATGAGTCATTAAAACTATTTACAAGCAGTATATCAGAGATGATCTCACCGAGTTGGCAGGAAGATCGGAAGCCAAGCCATGGTCGTGCGGACTAGGGTTCCTCAATCAATCATGAGTGGCATTATATATTGTCTATAAATTAGGGATATCCAAGCTCATGCAGTGGTTTAATCAACAAATGCATAAATACGTAATATATTCCCAGCAAACAGACAACGTCGCAACAACGTCGTTACAACGTCACTGCAACGTCGTGACGTTGCAGCGACGTTGTAATGATGTTCCTTGGACGTTGCGTGTTTGCTGGGTTTCGTAAACCCATTTTAGTATGAAGATCCTAAAAGGGTAATTGTCAAGCAGTATAGAGTAACAGAGTTAGTTAGTCTTAAGTAAGCTCAGAACAGGGAAGGTCCTGAAGAATTAAAAAAGGCAAGCCTAAAAAAACTACTACCTACAGAGGACAGCTTTTTGTTGCACATGCTCCGATGCACTTACCAGTTACTGATTTGGAAAGGTTATATACCTCCAATACAGCAGTTACCAGACCCGCTTGAGTTTAATTACTTAATTGATAGTATGACCGGAACTCTAGTTCCCCAATTGATGAACCAGCCAATTACTCCCCATGAGTTTCTGAGTGACCTTGTGTGTGACTGCGCAGATATGTGTGAACCTGGACGTGTCTGTGTATGAAATGAACAACCATACACTCAAGCATCGCCACGTTCAATGTTAAAAGTGCAATAAATCCAAAAGTAGGCAAACCAGATTAACGGTCCATGTGCTCTGCACGTCGTCCCATACTACTGTACATTTGTGTGAAGGTTTCGTGGAAATATCTCGGACGGTATCAGAGGTATGGAGCAGACATGAATGATGGAAGCGCTGACGGACGGACCCGCCGGACGGACACTCAAAATTGCGGTGGGTATAACATGAAACACTCGCCACTTTTTGTGGCGGGCATAAAAAGGCAGAGTTAGTCTTGAATAAGCTCAGGACACAGAAGAACCTGGAGAACAAAATGTTAAGCCGAAGAAACTACCACCTACGTAGGATAGCGTTTTGTATCCACATATCCTGATCGATGCCATTGCTGTTCGCTGTGTAGAAAGTAAAGTGCATAAACGAGGGTCGTACAAAAAGTTCTATCACTAATAGGCTTCCTTAGTTTTATCCCAAATATATTTTAAAATGCTTCACTGCACTTGAATGGTGTGTTGAATAGCTAACGATACCCGTTTGTTTCGTGCAAATTACTTTCCAACTGACCGAGTTACTTCAAATTGAAATATATGGAGTCATATACACTGACCAATTTACTTGTTACCTTGGAACATGGACTAGAAGACTGAAATTTGTAGCTATATTAAATGCCGCATTAGGCTTAATATAGATTCAAAGCAGATATTTAATGATTTGTGTGATATATATGGACCTTAGCCCATTTCAATGCGCACAGTTTTTAGGTAGGTTAAAGCTTTTAAACCTGGGAAATTTTCTGTTGAAGATGATACCCGTCCTGAAAGGCCAAAAACCTCTGTTACCATGGCTAACATCGCTGCTGTAAAGATTGTGGTCGAACAGGATGCGCGATTGTCTGTCAAAGATACAGCTAGTTGTACTGGCATATCAGAAGGCAGTGTGCAAACAGTTCTGAAAAAGCGTTTTGGCCTGAGAAAGGTTTGCGCTAGGTGGGTACCTCATTTGCTCACTGAGAAGCAAAAGACACAACGCCTTAAATGTACCCGGGAACTTTTGAAAACATACAAAGGCTGTAATAGTCGGGTTATTTCTAACTTGCTAACAGGTGATGAAACCTGGGTGCACATCTTTGAGCCACAAAGAATGGTTGATAATAAGCAATGGAAGCGAAAAGGTAAAAAACGCCCATGTATTGCCAAGAGAACCATAAGTTCGAAAAAGATGTTGTACGCAATTTTCTTTAATTCAAGTGGGCCAGTCGTTCAAATACCTTGTCTATCTGGCCATACAGTCACTGGTCGATTCTACAAGAATTCTGTACTGAAGAAAGTGAAAGAGTTTTACAATAAGAAACGACCAAGCAAAAGATGGTCAGGAGTCCACCTTTTACATGACAACGCCTCCTCTCATAAGTGTGGGGTTGTTAAGTCTTTATTGGGTTCTGAAAAGGTGAAAGTTTTAAACCATCCACCTTATTCACCTGACCTGAGTCCCTGTGACTTCTTTTTATTTCCAAGGCTTAAGAAAATGCTTTCTGGAAATAAGTATACGTCTAGAAGTTCTCTTGGCAGCGCCATTCATCAGTGTCTCCAATAGATACCAAAAGAAGACTATTTATCTGCTTTTCGCGAATGGGTAAAAAGGTTACAAAAATGTGTTTCAGTAAAGGGGGAATACTTTGAAGGTTTGTAATAAAAATATATTTGATAAAACGTAGCACTGAAGTGATCCGAACCCAGTGACAAAACTTTTTGCAGGACCCTCGTATTTACTAATATCCAAAGTTTAACCCGTTTATGCCGAGTGGACTCTTCTACCATCACTTTTTGGACAGGTCCATTTCCTATATACAGGGTGTCTGGTTAGTTTTATTATTATCATGTTTTGTAGAAATCTCTGAACTTAATGCAAACGAAAGATATCATGTTTTGCTGGTAAAATTTTCAGTAAATTTGAATAGGCATGTTTTCGTAAAGTCGATATTGCTGTTGAGTATCCCTGGCTACGGACCTATGTAATGGATTGATGATACCAAACTTCAAGCGCTGGTGGTACCCTCATCCTTAATCCTAATACAGTTCATTTTACAACCAAACTTTAATGGCTCGAACATCTTTGGGACCATGGAAGTTCTCTTTCTAGACATGGGCAGTTCACTGACAGGGTTAATCATGGCGCAAGGTCAGGAGGCAAAAGGGGAACAGCAAATATTCAGTCATGCTCAAACAAATCGTTTTTCGTCGACAGAAATCTTAATAGAGCGACGTCTATTGGCGGCAACACCAAGACAGTGCAGTAAAGTCCAGGGATTAGTTGTTCAAAATTAACGATGTCGTTAGTTAACGTATCGTTAAAACTTTGATCATTAAATATGGCATATACACTTTTATTTTTATACTCCGACATACGAAGTATGTGGGGGTATATAGTTTTCGTTTTTCCGTTCGTACGTTCGATCGTCTTTCCGTCACAGGGTCAAAATTTTTGCGTTAAACTTTATAAGACCTCATATTTTGAAGACCATTTCATAAATTAAATTTATATTTGGCAAGACGGTAGATATAGGTCTAAAGTTTTTATCAGCACCATCCCCACCCCGGGGGGTGACCTTGGGGTCAAGGTCACGGACTTAGATTTTTCATAAAAAAAGTCAAAGTTTTTTGTGTTTACGTTTATATAGCTATATAGTCAAGACCCTTAAGGAATTTCATTTATATTTGACATGTTGGTAGTTATTGACCTAGAGTCTTTCTCAGCATGATCCCCACCCCGGGTGTGACCGAGGTGAAGGTCACAGACTTAGAATTTTCATATAAAAGTAAAAATTTTTGTGTTTAAGTTTATATAGCCATATCATCAAGACCTTTTGTTAAATTTCATTATCCCCTAACTGAAAGGTTGAGCGGATATAGCTATCAGCAAGGAATCTGTTCGTCTGTCCGTCCGTCCGTCCGTTGAAGCATTATTCGTTCATACTTTATTTTTGTCTTAGGGTCAAACTTTTTACGTGAAAGTTTATGACCTTATATAATGAACACCCTTTGATAGATTTCATTCATATTTGGCCTGGTGGTAGATATAGATTATCAGCACCAATCCTACCCCGGGAGATAACCTTGAGATCAAGGTCACGGACTTAGAAGTTTTATAAAAATATATATTATATAATTGTGTTTATGTTTATATAGTTATACCATCAAGACCCTTTGAGGAATTTCATTTATATTTTACATGTTGGTAGATATAGGTCTAGAGTTTTACTCAGCATGAAGCCCATTCCGGGGTATGACCTTGAGGTCAAGGTCACAGACTTAGAAATTTCATATAAAAGTAAAAAAAAATGCATCTAAGTTTATATAGCTATACCATCAATACCTTTTGTTGAATTTCATTATCCTCCTACTGATAGGTTTAGCGGATATAATTATCAGCATGGAATCCATCCGTCAATCCACCCATCTATCTGTCCATAAACGCATTATTGTGCACCCCATAACTCCTAAGTACCCTTTGAGCTATTTTCATGAAACTCTGTCAGGTTGTAGAGGGCATTTGGTAGGGGTGTCGGGTACAAGAAAGACAACTCTAACTGACTTCGTCTATGAGTTATATTCCCTTGTCTCCGAAATTGTAAAAAATTTGTGCGAACCATAACTTTAAAACACGTTAAGATATTTTCATGATACTTCACCAGTATATAGAGTACATTGAGTAGGCGTATCACATTCAAGAATGACACTCTAACCGACTCCATTCTGCAGTTTTTGCCCTTGGTTATTTAAATCTTGTGTGGGCAATAACTCTTAAAAATTCTTTAAGATATTTTTGTGATACTTTACTGATATGTAGAGGACATTGAGTAGGCATGTCACGTTAAATTTTTCATTAAAATTTATATAGCTATGTTGAATCGTATTTCTCACGGAACGGATTCCTCACACGTGTGAAAAATTCGGTCGGATTTGTCACGCGGCGTGAAGAATTCGACCGAATTTTTCACAGCTGCCGAACGTATTCCTCACCTATCTGTGACAAACTCGTTCGGTATCAGTTTTTAATATAGCACGCAAACGTATTTGTTACCTTTCAAAAAAACCCTCAAAAAAGTGCTTTTTTTTCATGCACGGATTTCTCACAAACGTATTTGTCACAGCTTATGATATAAAACATACGATTAACCATTTAATACAGTTTCGAGGTAATATATTTTTCTTATCATGCATATATTTTAATCGAGTGATAGATTTATTATTTATTGTATTATTATTTTTAACTTCGAATATTATTGTATATCATAAAATGAAATAAATGAAATGTCATATCTGTTTCTTGATACCTATGGATTTGTTCAATAATATCAATCATCCCTTATTCTATACAGATTTCGACAAATCTTATTATAGATATAAGATTGTTGGTACTGATATCAAATATTCTAATTGTAAAGATATCTATAAATTATGGATATCTGTAAAGAGTTTTATTGATATCTATAATTAATTATGGATATTAATAATTACATATATTGATACCCAATTTGTGAATATTTTATTTCGAAAAGTCGATATCTAAAAATCAGTCTTTATATTGTTATCTTAAACTTGAAATGTAAATTATTGATATAAATCGAATACTTCACAGATGTTCACAGATGTGAACAATTAGACCTAATTCGTCACAGTTATGACATAGTCGACAGAATTCATCACATGTGAAAAATCCGACCGAATTTCTCACACCTATATTCGCCGATAATGTCACGTGTAAAATATTCGACCGATTATGTTAAACGTGAGGACTTCAATGATATACTACACGGCTGTGGAAAAATCGACCTAATTCGTACAAGTTTTGACATATTGGACAGAAAACATCACTTGAGAAAAATGCGACCGAATTTCTCACACCTTTATTTACCGAAAATGTGTCACCTGTTTGACATCTGACCAAATATAGCACATGTGAGTAATTCTATCGAAATTTTTCGCAGCTGTGAAAAATTTCCACCGAATTCGTCACAGTCATGATATATTCGACAGAATACATCACATGTGAAAAATCTGACCGAATTTCTCACACCTACATTTGCCGAAAATATCAAATGTAAAGTTCCGACTGAATATGTCAAACATGAGGAATATGATCGAATACTTCACAGATGTGAACAATTTGACCAAATTCGTCAAAGTCATCACATATTCAGCAGAATACATCACATGTGAAAAATCCGACCGAATTTCTCACATATATATTTTACCAAAATGTGTCACATGTAAGAAATTCGACCGTATATGTCACTTGTGAGGAATTCGATCCAATGTTTTACAGCTGTGAAACTATGGAAAAATAGACTTAATTCGCCACACAGTTGTGACACATTTGACCGAAAACATCACATATGAAAAATACGTTCCAATTTCTCACACCTATGATTCACCAAAGTGTGTCACATGTAACACATCCGACCAAATATATCTGGCACGTGATAAATTCGATCGAAAACTTCCCTGCTGTAAAATTAATTCGACCGAATTATTCATAGTTGTGGCATATTACATAACATGTGAAAAATCCGACCGAATTTCTCACACCTATATTTCACCGAAAATGTTTCCATTCATTAAAAATTTGTTTACTGGTGTGCAAGCAATGTGTGACAAACCCGTTTGGGTTAAAAACTCTAAATCCGCAAAACGTATTCTTCACCTTTGTCCGAATGTGAAAAATTCGGTCGAATTTATCACACCGGCGTGAGGAATCCGTTCCGTGAGAAATACGGTTCAACATACCTATATTATGAAGATCCTTTCGTTGGTTTCATTAATATTAAGCATGATGGTATATAGGTCTAAAGTTTGTTCTCGGCACAGACTTTTCATACAAATGTCATTTTTGCTTATATTATAAAGACCGATTGATTTCACTGGTCTATGGTGATAGTTATAGGGCTAAAGTTTTAATTAGCTCAATCCCTGCACCTGTTCCTGACCTTTGAGGTCAAGGGCTTCACATTATGCGTGATTGAATTATTTCAATGTTATAACATATAGCATACAACTGCCATCTCCAGAGTCAAAGCTACATACTTTGTGCTCTTTAAACAGTGGCGGTAGCTCTGGACGAGGGTATACTACCCCACTGGGCACTTTGTCTAGTTGCTGAAAAAGCTACTCATATTTTTTTTCAACAAAAATACCTATGAATTAGATATTCTATTTTTGGACGAATTAACATTTAGACCACTAACGAGCTCGTTAAGCTAACGATGCTTTGAACAACTGGGCCCTGTGTGGCATAAAATAGCTTATGTTGACGCTTTGCATGCAGGATAAAAACTTTACGCAGCCGACAGATTATTTTGTTTTCTTATTTTTAAGAAAATAGAACTGTTTCTCTAAAAGAGACAATATGCATCAAATACCAAACCATATTTTCACAAAAAGGAGGGGACAATGGAAATGAAATGAGTCTATATATTGGAAAATACAAAATTTTTCATCCATGTGTTTTTACCAGCGGGTACATGACGTTTAAACAACGTCATGACGTTGCATTGATCGCACGCAGGGCTGAGTTGCCCGGATAGTGATAAATGAAAAAAGGGAAAGAAAACAAGAACCTTGGAAGGAAAAGAAGGAATGCAGAATATAATACCTTCGATAAATGTCGTCATCTTCGCCACCCCATCCGAAGAATAAATTAGAATATCCGTTCATTCTCTCAAAATGTTCCTTGGAAATTGCACATACGCCACCAAATAAAGTCTCATATGGAAGTCTAAAAGAGAAGACAATGTATATTGTGCAAAGTAAGACTCGATACGATACCGGAATTGGTCTGCGCACATTAGGAATTCTCACTTTAGTGCTCCAAATGTGAATTCTTACTTTGTACAAGACAGTTTTTAAAATGTCCTTCGCTGAGTAGGTATTCTCACTTTAGTGCTCCAAGTGTGAATTCTTACTTTGTGCAAGACAGTTTTTTAAATTGTCCTTCGTAGAGTAGGAATTCTCACTTTAGTGCTCCAAGTGTGAATTCTTACTTTGTGCAAGACAGTTTTTAAATTGTCCTTTGTAGAGTAGGAATTCTCACTTTAGTGCTTCAAGTGTGAATTCTTACTTTGTGCAAGACAATTCTGGAACTGTTCTTCGCAGAGCAGGAATTCTCACTTTGCTGCGTTAGTGTTTGTTTTACTACCCTGCTAGCAGTCTTTATAAATCTACAGCGGGCCGTTATCGGCCCGTCAGCTACCCTGATGGGCCGATAGTGGCCTTCTATAGATTTATGTAGAATGCTTACTGGGAATCGTGCGAGACAATTCTGGAAATGTCGGGGCGCAGAGTAGTTATTCCCACTTTAGTGTCCGGGAGTAAACTCTTACTTTATGCGAAGACAATTCTGGACTAGGATGCTTTAAGTGTAAATTCTTACTTTGTGTAAGGCATTTCTGGAATTGTCTTTCGCAGAGCAGGAATTTTCACTTTAGTGCTCAAAGTATGAATTCTTTCTTTGTGCAAGGCATTGCTGGAATTGTTCTTCGCAGAGTAGGAATCCTCACACACGTGCCCAGAGTGTGAATTCTTACTTTGTGCAAGGACAATTCTGGAGTAGGACTTCTCAGTTTATGCTTCAAGTGTGAATTCTTACTTTGTGTAAGACAATTATGGAATTGTCCAGCACAGAGTGGTAATTCTTGGTTTGGTACATAATGTGTGCATTCTTAATTTCCGCAAGGCAAATCTGGAAGTCTCTATTATTACTTTGCGCCGAGCATCAATACGCTGGCAGATCTGAGTCTTCGCCGGGCGCACATGTCGTGAGGTACATTGGCACATAATTATAACAAATTGTTACATGCACCCAAATGAATACAGGGCCGCTGATATGTGTTTAAGCATAGTTGATATGATATGTGTCTAAGCATAGTTGCACGTACCTGTAACAAAATGAATCGACGGTCGCTGATATGTGTCCAAGCATAGTTGCACTTACCTGTGACAAAATGAATCCACGGCCACTGATTTGAGTCACTTAGCTGGAACCAAAGAATCCAGGTCTGCTGACATGTGTCTAAGAAAAATTTCACTTACCTGTAACGAATCCACGGCAGCTTACACATATCTAGTCATAGTTGCCCTTACCGATATCCAAATGAGTCGACGGTCGCTGACATGTGTCTAAGCATAGGTGCAATTACCTGTAACCAAATGAATCCACGACCGCTGACATGTATCTAGTCATAGTTGCACTTACCAGCAACCACATTAATTAAGGCCGTCGACATGTGTCTAGACATAGTTGCACTTACCTGTAACCGAACAAATGCACAGTGGCTGACATGTGTCTAGACATATTTGCATTTTTCTGCAAAGAAATGAATTCACGGTTGCTGATATTTGTCGAGGCGTAGTTGCTCTTACCTGCAACCAAATGAGTACACGGTCGCTGATATAAATCTAGGCACACTATCATTTATCTGTAACAAAATGAATCCACAATCGTTCTCATGTATATACGCATAGTTGCATTTATCGGTATCAAAATGAATTCACGGTCTCGGACATGCCTAGTCTTAGTTGCACTTATCTGTAACCAAATGAATCCACAGCTTTGACATGTATCTAGGCATAAATGCACATTCCTGTAACCTAATTAATCCATGGTCGCTGGTATGTTTATAGCTATAGTTGCGTTTATCTGCAACCAAATGAATCCACGGTTACTGACATGTGTCTAAGCATAGTTGCACTAACATGTAACTAAATGAACTCACGGTCGCTGACATGTGTCTATGCTTAGTTGCATGTACGTGTAATCAAATGAATTAACGGTTTCTGACAGGTTTATACATAGCAGCATTTATCTGCAACTAAATAAATCCATGGTCATCTGCATGGGTCTACGCATAGTTGCATAAACCTGTAACCAAACGAGGTCATGGTCGCTGATATTTATATAGGAATGGTTGCGTTTATCTGTAACCAAATGATTTTACAATCTCTGACTGTCTAGACATGACTGCATCCACCTGTAACCAAATAAATCCGCGGTTGTTGGCTATGTCTTGACACATCTGCACTTACCTGTCGTCAAATGAATTAACGGTTGCTTATGGAGAGTCTCATTAAAACCGAGGCTCCCGTTTTCTTATCCGTAGTGTTTTTCTTTGTTTCCAAAGGAATCTTTTTGACGTTTACTTTTCATATGTCTAGGCATAGTTGAACTTATCGAAATCGAATGAATTCACGGTCGCTGGCATGTATCTAGGCAAAGTTTACTTACCTGTAACCAAACGAATTTATGGTCGCTGACATGCATAGTCATAATTAAATTTTCCTGTAACCAAATGAATTCGCAGTCGCTGACATGTATCTAAGCACAATTGCACTTAACTATAATCAAATGAATTCACGGTCTCTGACATGTAACTGGCCATAATAGCACTAACGTGCAACCAATGAATTTGCGATCTCAGGCATGTATCTAGGTGCAGTTGCACTTACCTGTAACTAAATAAATTTGCTGTCGCTGACATGTCTAGGCATAGTTGCAGTTACATGTAATTTAATGAATTCACGATCGCTGGCAGTTCAAAGCAGTTGCGCTTACTGTTAATCAAATGAATTCACAGACGCTGACATGTGCTAGTCATAGTTACATTTATCTGCAACTAAATGAATTCATCGTCACTGACATATATCTAGCCAGAATTGCATTCATCTGCAAGCAAACGAATCCACCGCCGCTGACATGTGTCTAGCCATAGTTGCATTTATCTGTAATCAAATTTATTTATCATCGCCAACATGTGTCCAGTCAAAATTGCAATTATCTGTAACCAAATGATTTCACCGTGTCTGACATGTCTCGTCACAATTGCATTCGTCTGCAACCGTATGAATTCACTGTCGCTGACATGTGCCTGGGCATAGTTTCACTTATCTGCAACCAAATGAATTCACCGCCGCTGACATGTGTCTAGTCATAGTTGCATTTACCTGCAAATAAATGAATTTACTGCCGCTGACATGTGTCAAGTCATAGTTGCACTTAACTTCATCCAAACGATTTCACTGTCTAATCATAGTTGCGCTTACCTGCAACCAAACGAATTCACTTTTGCTGACATATGTCTAATCATAGCTGCACTTCCCTGCAAACAAATGAATTCACTGTGTCTGACATGTGTGTAGTCATAGTTGCACTTGCCTGCAACCAAACAAATCCACGGTCGTTGACATGTGTCCTGTAATAGTTGCACATACATTCATCCAAACGAACCTACTGTCTAATTATAGTTACGCTTACCTGCAACCAAACGAATTCACTGTCTCTGAAATGTATCTAACCATAGCTGTACTTACCTGCAACCAAATGAATTCACTGTGTCTGACATGTGTGTTGTCATAGTTGCACTTGCCTGCAACAAAACGAATTCACTGTCGCTGAGATGTGTCTAGTCGTAGTTGCACTTACCTGCTATCAAACGGAATTTGTTGTCTGAATGTCTGTAACCAAATAAATTCACCGTCGCTGACATCTGTAAATTCATAGTTGCATTAAGTTGTAACCAAATGAATGCACTGTCGCTGACAAGGGTCCAGACATAGTTACATTTATCTGTAATCAAATAAATCAACCGCCGCATATATATCTAGGCATAGTTGCGCTTACCTGCAACCAAAAGACTCAACCCCGCTGACATGTTTCTAGGCATAGTTGCATTGTAACCAAATGAATTCACGGTCGCAGGCATGCATCTAGGTCTAATTGCATTTACCTGTACTGGTAAGAATTAACGGTCGTTGACATTTGTAGGTATAACTGCATTTATCGGTAACCAACGAATTGACGGTCGCTGACATGTGTAGGCATTGTTGCACGTACCTGTAATTAAATAAATTAACGGTCGCAAATATGTAACTAAGCATAGTTGCACGTACTTGTAACCCAATAAATTCACGGTCGCTGGCAGGAATCTAGGCATAGTTGCAGTTACCTGTAATTAAATGGATTCATGACCCCTGAGATATTTCTAAGCATACTTGTATTTACCTGTAAACAAATGAATCCACGGTCGCCGAGATGCGTCTAGGCATAGTTGTACTTAACTGTAATCCAATGTATTCATGGTTACGTTCATGTCTAGACATAGTTGCACTTAGCTGTGATCGAATAAATTCACAATCTCTGACATGTGCATAGTCCTTGTTTTATTTATCTGTAAGCAAACGAATCAATGGTCACTGACATGCGTCTGTTTATAGGTGCGCTTATCTGCAACCAAATAAATTTCTGGTCTCGTACGTGTCTAGACAATCATTCCATTTATCTGCAACCAAATGCATTCACGGTCGCGTACACGTGTCTACGCATCGTTGCATTTATCTATAGCCAAATGAATTCGTGGTTGCTGCCATTTATTTGGGCATAGTTGCACTTACCTGTTACCAAATGAATCAACGGCTGCTGTCATGTCTATGTATAATTGCACTTACCTGTTTTTAAATGAATCCACGTTCTCTGACATGTGCTTAGTCATAGTTGCATTTGTCTGCAACCAAATAAATAAACGGCCGCTGACATGTATCATGGCATAGTTGCACTTATCTGTAATCAAATGAATCCACGGTCGCTGGCATGTACCTTGCCATATTTGCACAGCAGCATGTGATGACATGTGTCTAACCATAGTTGCACTAACCGGCAACCAAATGAATATACAGCCGCTGACATGTGGCTAGGCATAGTTGCACTTATCTGTAATCAGATGAATTCATGGTCTCTTGCATGTGTCAATGCATCGTTGCGTTTATCTGCAACCAAATGAATTAGAATTATTGGTCGCGTAGATGTGTGTAGCAATCGTTGCATTTATCTGCAAACAAATGAATTCACGCTGACAGGTGTCTATGCATAATTGCATTTACTTGTAATCAAATGAGTCCACGGTCGCTGCATTTGTGCCTTGCCATATTTGCACTTTCCAGCAACATGTGTTGACGTGTCTATCAATAGTTGCACTAACCGGCAACCAAATGAATATACGGCCGCTGACATGTGGCTAGGCATATTTGCACTTATATCTAACCAAATGAATTCACGGTCGATGACATGTGTTTAGAAATAATTGCATTTATCTAAAACCAAATGAATTCATGGTCACTGACACGAATCTAGGCATAGCTACACATACTTGTAACCCATTGAATTTACGATCGCTGGCATGTATCTACGCGTGGTTGCTTTTATCTGCATCAAATGATTTCTTGGTCGCGTACGTGTCGAGGTATCGTTGCTTTTATCTGCAACAAGAGAATTCACGGTCGCTGACGTCTAGGCATAGTTGCACTTACCTGATATCATATATAATCCCGGTCGCTTACAAGTATTTAGGCGCAGTTGCACTTACTTGTAACCCAATAAATTCACAATCGCTGGCATGTATCTAGGCACAGTTGGACTTACCTGTTATCATATGAATTCCACGGTCACTGGCATGTGTCTAGGCATAGTTGCACTTACCTGTAACCAAATGAATCGACGGCCGCTGACACGTTCCTAGTCATTGCTGTTCTTACCTGTAATGTAATGAATTCACGGTCGCTGACATGTGTCTAATCATAGTTGCATTTACCTGTTACCAAATGAATTCACGGTCGCTGACATATATGTAGAATGGCTGCGGTTACTGCCATCAAATAAATCCACTGCCGCTGGCATGTACCTAGTCATAGTTGAATTTATCAGTAACCAAAAAAATACACGGTCGCTGACATCTGTCTAGGCATGGTTGCGCTTGACTTAACCAAATGAAACCACGTTCGCTGCCATGTGCCCATTCATAGTTGCATTTATCGTAATTAAATGAATTCATGGTCGCTATATATATATAACATATGTCTAGGCATAGTTGCACTTACCTTTAACCAAATAAATCCACGGTGGCTGACTTGTTTCTAGGTATAGATGAACACATGTAAAGATTTCTAAATACGATAAAATTATTACCTGTAACCAAATGAATCCACTGCTGCTGACATGTGTCTAGGCATAGATGAACACGTGTAGAGATTTCTTGTGTCTTCGGGAAGGAGATCGACATCGTGAAATATATAGCAATCAAAGTTGTTTCTTTTCCTGGCCTCCAAAAATCCAATATTCATAAGGGCTCCACGGTTAAATGGTACGTTATTAGCCTGAATAAATAATTAAATAAATAAATAAATAAATTGGGAATTAAAGGCGTTTATGTGAGTAATGTTTTAATCCAATGCATGTGACAGTTTGCTTTCGTTATATTCTTTTTAAAAGTCAACCCAAACAAGGAAATGTATTGCAGAGCCCTACGCAGTCCTCTACCAAATGAAGGTATATACCCGAATGGTAAACCTATTAAAGCCTTGCATTAGCGGCGGCACAGCCTGAGTATTTTTATGTTAACCATACATATAGGTCAATAGTATACTATTTTCCAAAATGAAATAAAAATCTGAAAGACTGCTTTTGGAAACAAAGAACACGCAAAAGCACGAAAATCGGAGACTCGACCTTATTAAGCCTTTTTGTATGATTCTATGTAGTTTGCGAGGTTATATACGCCCCCTAGCACCGGCTTTTAAAAGCGGTATTCAATTTTCAAAGTAACCATAATGGGTCCAATGATCTCAAAGGAAATGAAAATATAATCCGCACTTGAAGTCTTATTTGGGGGAAAAGTAAGAAAAACACCAAATATGTGTTGTCTGCTAATATCTCATCAGCACACTAAGGACTAAAAGCTTATTTTTGTTTTTCTTAAGGACACCCGGTACCATTGTGAGAAACCTACCCTTGAGAATTACAACATTGTATCAAACAAAGCCTTATCTGCAAATCTAGTCAATAAAAAAATCCAGTCACCATGATTTTGAAAATTGGGGAAGATTGGGGGTCGTCTCAAAAGTAATACCTTTTTGCCCATTTTTAACATTAGGAGTAATTGAAAATAGGTCAATTTTGACATAAAAATAAGAATTCAAGAAGACCTGACCTTGAGACTTTATTGATACTCAGATGTTTGATGTATGTACAAATTATCTGTAAAATTCTGAAATAAAAAATGGAAGTCACCACACTAGATGGTAGGGGGATCATCTAAAAATGTTTTATTTTGGTTACCGTACCTTAAATTCAGATTTTGTCCTTATTTAATATTGTTAGTTTTCATTAATATTCCAACTTAATATGCATCGTAGAATTGATATTTCTGTAACTACTACAGCCTTGCAAACGCGTTCTCAAACGTAAGTGCATGTGAACATTAAAATGACCCATTGATGAAAGCATGTGTTTTTCACTGACAGTAACCTTAAATTGTTTAACAAACTTTCTTCCCATCACTGTTTGTATTCTTTCTCATTGACTGATTCACTGAATGTCAACTGAAACAGATGAACTGATGCGCAAAAACATGCGCAATGCTACCGAGGCGATGTCCTTAAGAACGCTATTAGAAGCTTATCAACCCTTTCAGTTCTGCAAACCAAAACAGATTACTGTGCAAACAGCGTAAATCCTGATGAGACGGCTCATAACGAGGCGTCTCATCAGGATTTACACTGTTCGCCATTCTGTTTTTTTTATCCCATATTTGCATCAGTAGACATGTCCAAATTCAAGGATGGGAGAGGCCACTTCAGAAACTTAGGAGTGGCCGGGTTAAAGGCTGATTCCGATTATACCCATTACGAAAACATGCCTATTCATATATACTGAAAACTTTACCACAAAAAATTGAAAATTTTCTGATAAAAATTCTGATATTTTTATATTTCTGCTCAAAACATAGATTGTGGGTACTCGTTAGAACTAGATTCTATGTGCCTAGGGTACCTAGCTATGTTAAAACCCTACCTGTCCGTCTGTTGCATCAAACAATTAGCCTCGATATCAATTTTAGAAATACTAATAACAAATTTATCAGATTACTGAGCCAAGGACAATATTGGGGTTGTCAGGGCTGTGGAAATACCACGACCGACTTGTCCAACTTGGCCTATTTCCCTGAGAACAAGTAAGAAACTTCAATTTACTTGTACGGGGACAAGGACTTCATAGCTCTATCTAAGAAGAGCATTCAGATTATGAAATATGTATTTTTTCTTATTTCTCTAAGCAAACATATGTTGCGGGTATTCACCGAGGAGCTTCTGATGAGTACCCGCAACATATTTTCCCGGGGCATTAAGAAAAATGCCAATTTTGGGGCAAGTAAATCTTGGTTGGACAAGTAATAAAATGTGATCATTCCACAACACTGGGGTTGTACAACACAATGTGCTGTACTGACCAGTTCGACAACAAATATCGTATAGTCGAGCTGCTGAAATCGTAGAAATGGATGCATATGTCGAAGGAATAGTTTCAGGTGCGCCTCCCTGTCTCTGTATGGAATAATAATGGCTACTTTGTTTCTAGGAGTACATGTTTTCGGACTGTACTGGCCTCCAGCGGATAGTATTTTATTCTCGTTTTCAACCATCGTCATGGTTGTTGGACGTTTATTGACAAGTATCCTGCCACCTGGAAAATGAAACTAATAACAATAAACCAATGCTCCGAAAACAGAATGAACAAATTAAAAGAAACTGCAACAGAAATACCCAGGCGAGGATCTAGGATGATTTCTGAAGGGGTTCGATCTGATTAAATTTGCATACATTACGTATACGGAAAGACAAGCCTTAGTAAAGAGTGTAGACCCAGATCAGACGCCGTAGAACGCGGCGTCTGATCAGGGTCGACACTGTTTGCCACTCATCCAGCAATTTTATACTAATTCATAGGTAATAAAATGGACGTGTTGAAGAGAAGTATAAGGTAAAAATTAAGAGGAGTGAATATTTAGGGTAAATATAGTATTCCAAATTTACCAGATTTATCCGAAATTTCCCATGAAAATAAGATTTTGAGTTAAAGTGGGATTCGACTGAACCCCTGAACCCCTCTGAATCCATCCCTGAATACCTCCTTGGAACGATCAACAGTATTTATCTCTCTTTATCTCTGTGGCACCCTCTTTTTAGGTCGATTGCCTACAATCGATCCAGAGTATACACACAACAAAGTGTCCATAAGTTTGTTGTCCACGTGATTATCATTGACCAATGAAATCAGGCCGTGCATTAGACGGGCTAACCAATTCTTCACGATCTGAAATCCGCAACCTGTTGTCTCCGAACCGACCTCTATTCTATTCTATTCTGAACTGGGCTTAGTGTTGGGACATTGACAAACAGTGCAGACCCAGATCAGACGCCGCAGAATGCGGTGTCTGATCAGGGTCAGCATTGTTTGGTTGAATTACAGGAAGTTAAGGGTTAAAGGAAACAGTCTTAAGTCCCCGTTCAGGACAATTTTCTTAGCCGACTCTCAGAGACAATCGACTCACAAGTGCTGTCAGTGCTTTGATAAGAGTATTATGCGCAGGCCTTCCTGGGTAGAAAACCAGTACTAAGCAATGTGGATTAAGTGTTTTGCTCAAGAACAAAACATTTGGTGCTTGCTGGGATCGAACTCGCTATCAATCTTGAATCCGACACTTTACCACTGCACCATGGGAACGCTGCCGTTTTTATTTCTAGCCAACGCTAAATTTAGAAATTAGTTCAGAGCGTTGGCGATGTTTTACTACACTAACCCTTGCCATGCTGAATAAATTAAGTTTCCACGCCCACTTATAATTTTCAACCAATTAGATTACTTAATACAGTTTATTGATACAAATTCACGTACTTTATGACAAACAATGCAGATCCAGATCTGGATCCATCTGGGACTCTGAAAAAATCTCACTAACTAAAATCAAGCGACATAATCCCTGCTTGCGTGACTGTTATCCGCCCGGAGTTACCTTGCTTAGTCGATAAACTGATACAGAAGGCCATTTTTATCGCCTGTCATGCTCTGTAGTTTCCGCCACTGCCGATTGTCGGAAATACGAGAATTTCTTAAGAAAAAGGAACAATACCACTGATAGAAATGTCAAAAAAAAAAGGACCAAAAAGTTTTTATTTGACTTTAATGAAACAAAAACCAAATTTTCCAGCAGGCTTTTCTGCACAAAATGCCACCAGCAAAAATATTCCAAATTGTAATTTAAATGATTTATTTGTAAGTTAGAAATTCAAACAGCGAAAAAAAATCGTCGTTACCACTATATTTTTAATCATTTGAAGGGTGCCTTTAAAAAAACTGAAAAAGGACCAAAAACTTTTCGTTTTAAAAATATGAAAAAAGTATCAGCGTATTCCTGAAAAAAAATGGAATAAAAAGCTACCAGCAAAAATATTGTATTATTTCTCATAATTTTAAAAATTTATGTATAATATAGCTTTCCTATATAAGTCTTTACATTTTACTGTAGCGGTTCACACAGGTAAATCTTGGGCGGCGGTTTTTCAAAGTTGGCTATGCTATAATGTTTACTAAGGTAGGGAATATCCGGGTTCAGCAGAATCAGTAGACTGATAGCTTTGTTTTAGAAGTTTAGCATTCAGGGCCCAGTTGTTCAAAACTAACGATGTCGTTAGTTAATGTATCGTTAAACCTTTGATCATTAAATACGGTCTATACGCTAATATTTTTGCTGAAGAAAATGTGAGTAGCTTTTGCATTTGCAAAAGCTACTCACATTTTTTTTCAGCAAAAATACCTGTGAATTAGATATTGTACTTACTAGGAACAGTTAACATTTTGACCACTAACGAGCTCGTTAAGCTAACGATGCTTTGAACAACTGGGCCCAGAAGTTTATTACCGTCATTAAAGTCATTTACTTGACTAGACGCTCTGGGAAAATGAATATGCTGGGACACGAGTATATATTATCAAGAAGATAAGCAATAGCATAACAAACATTTTGGCAACACCATAAGTATAATATGAAATAAATAGGTGTTACCTATGAAAGGAGCTTAAGCATTTTATGCATTTTTTTTTTTCATCAGGTATGCAAAGTCGCGGACCAGACAAAACCTTTTTAAATAGGTCCGAGGCAAAGTGCACAACATCGAACTTTTTTCTTTCCTTGAACTTTTGCACATTAGTGTATAAATGAATATTTAGTCTTATAGTAAAAAGAAATTATGCACGTGCCCCGAAAATTTATTTTTATAGGCTGATTTCGTCAAAAAAAAGAAAAAAAAAGTGATTTCGCGAAATCAAGTTGATTTCTCCTTTAAGCTATACCGCGAACGATCAGCTGATCGCCAGTCAAACTGAAATCACCGCATATCCTACCTTTATCATATTGTCAGCGATAAATTGTTCTCCATGCATAATTCCTGTTATGTGCTGTAAGAATGTAATCCATTTTTTTACGGCAAAACTTCAGTATTTACGCTTAAATACGCGAAAATGTTGTTTAAGGCGAGAGAAGTCACAGATTAAATATGGCGGCTAAAACGCAGATCAGTCTCGCATTCATCCGTGTCAGTGACGTAAAAAATGTATCCTTCTATTTAATTGGCTATACGATTCATTACAACCAGTGAGATCGCTTGCGGCGGCTGACTGGCTTTCCATGTTTGCAGCAGAGCGTATCTGATAATCATATTTTTCGGAAACCAGGCCGATGGCAACGGACATATATTAGCGTTAGTTTTCGGGTTCAACATTAAGCCGATACACTCCGCTGTAGATTTGGGAAACCAGTCAGCCGCCGCATGCGAATTCTTCTGCATAGTATGTGAGAGACTCACGATACCTATAGTACGAGCTTAAGCTTCGCCACCTGCTGTGCAGGTGGCGACCTGTTTCGCAGCTCGCTTAAGCTCGTTTTGTTACATTAATTTCAATCCTTGATGATCTACCATAGGAGTAAAACGCGTTGGAATTCAATACGTAAATATTGACTATTCCTCGTCCTTTCTATCTCTCATATATTTGTGGACGCCATCGAGAGGGCGTTATGCACTGGCTCTGCCTGTGTTTCCGTACAGGCGATCTAATAAAACTCATTTAAACAATATATTTTTTGTACAGAATATAATTAGTTACTTCCTCTTTGCAACATATTATAGCAGAAAAAAGAAATGTTTAGATCATTTTGAACAATATAATTATTTACTCATTCCTTGCGACATAATGTGGCAGCATATAATTAAAACTTTAAAATGTATAAATCATTCAACCAACATAATTACTAACTATTTCCTTGCGACATAATGGGACAGCATACACTTAAAACATAAAAATGTAACAGCATACATTTAAAATACAGTCGAATCTCGTTATCTCGAATTCCAAGGGACTCTCTGAAATACTTCGAGATATCCGCACTTCGACATATCAGATTTGCAGAATAGAGGAAAACTAATTCGATTAACCACATTTAACAAACGCATGTGTAAGTGGATTCTTGAAGTTAGAGATATATTGAAAATATTGTGGAAAGCAATTTCTCATCTTTTCCACAATATTTTTTACATGTTAGATTTTCATGTTTAGGCAGGGACCAGATTTTCACTTCGAGATAAGCGGTTATTCGAGATAAGCGAGGTCGAGATAAAGAGAGTCAACTGTATTAAAATGAATAAATCATTTCAGCAATACTGTTATTACATTTTTCTTGCGACATAATGTTATAGCATACAATTAAAATCATAAAATGTAAATGTATAAAATCATTTAAACTATACAGTTACCTTTTCTTGCGACATAATTCCTTTTACGCTTTGCACCCCGCGGATAAAATTTTCAGCAGACGACATATTGAACTATTTTTTCTTATTTTTCCCGGAAAATAAGATTTGACATTTTATGCAAAATGTCTTCAAAGGAGACAATTGTATTAAATGTCAAATCATTTTTTCTCGGAAAAATAAGAAAAAAAAATGTGATAAATTTTACGGTCTGCTAGAGAGTGATAGCGGTTAAACAATATGATTACTTACCACTTCTTTGCGACATAATGTGACAGGGCTGCATCATTTGTTTATTGCTCTTCGTTTTACTGTTATACCATGCTATTACCCCGTCGTCTGCTTTTTTGTAGTCGTACATATATACTGACTGTTTGTCCGGTACGCCATTTTTGCCGTCTGCTATTTTCCTGCTTTCTACTGCTTTTTTGGCGTTTGCTGTTTTACTGAGGAACGAAATATGGTTTAAAATTCGCATTCGTTGTCTTTGCTCTGATTGAGTTAACTGTTTGTCAAACGACTGATTTGATATTATTGAATTGTCTAGTATCCGCTGTTTTTGTTCTGATTGAAGTACTTGTTTCTTTGGTTTTGAAAACGACTTATTTGAATTTGTGTTAAGATGGTCCAAGGAAGTGTCTAGTACCCGCTGCTTTTGCTCGGATTTTAGTAATTTTTTGTCTGATTTTGGAAACCAATGACTTGAATTTGCTTTCCTCTGCGCCAAGAAACGGTTTAACCCCCGCAGTGTGTGCTCTGACTTAAGTGACTGTTTATCTCGTTCAGAAAGCAGAGTATTGGAAGTTTTTGTTTTAATACGGTCTAAGGAACTTTCTAATACTCGCAACGCTTGCTTTGATTTTTGCGGTTCTTTTCCTTGATCTGAAAACACGTGATCTAAAACATCCGTTGTTTCAGTACGAGTCGGGATAATGTCTAATATCGTTTGGGTTTGCTTTGGTTTGTGCAACATTGTTTTCTCCTGTGCCTGTAAAATCCTTCGTTTTAACGGGTGTCTGCTCCAGATGTCAGAAAGTTTTGTTATGTTCGAACGTTGTATATATAAGTGACAATACATTATCCAAATTCTTAAGATATTAAATAAAATAATAAATAGAAAGAATTGCTTAATGCGCTTATTGTTAATAGGTCTGATGCGAAACAGTCGTCGTTTCTGTGAAAAGTACATCATAGTTTTTAAGTTCCAAGTTCTCTGACCAACTCTTTCCCTCTCTTGTTGTTTGTATCACAAGCATCACTGTGATATTTCTCCAAATGTTGCCATATACCTGAAAAAGGACATTATCAAAACCACAAAAGAAAAGCAAAAAAGAGCACATACATAAAAAAAAAAAAAAAAAAAAAAAAAAAAAAAATCCTACTCCTCCAAAAACAACAACAAAGAAAATAATTCAGTGGAAATTGTTGAGCCTTTCTGATTTGAAAAAAAACCTTATGACATATGCGACCTCCAATGAAATATATTCTACGTTCATTCTCTCCCTTCCGCTGATTCAAGAAGGGCAGTTGTCAGTTTCTGGCGGAAGAATGTGCACAATACCGGTTAACCACTTAGAGGACTAAGCCTGCCCAGTAAACGTGTGGTTAGGTAAACTGACCGCGCTCGACATGACCCCATTGGGTTGACTGGGCCGTAAAACTTCAACACAAACAAATAGACCCAGATCAGACTGCACATCCGCACAGTCTGATCAGGGTTTACGCCGTTCGCAAATAAAATTATGACGGTCCATACATACTGTTGTTGATCAACGCAGAATATGACCTGACTGAGCGGATGCGCAGGTTAATGATTTTCTTTTCCTTGTTGACATGACATATGGTCGCTTTCACACCATCATATGTTTTTTTTTTTTTTTTTTTGTATTTTTTTTTTTTTTTTTTTTTTTTTTTTTGTTTTTTGTTTTTGTTTCTTTTTTCCAAACGGGAAAGGATGGTGCTGCGTGGATGTGGGGGAACAGCGAAGGTCCCCATGACCGCGTGCATCTTTAGAATCTTGTGACCGACTGACTACTTTGGTATGTGTTTTTGTTTGTTTTGTTTTTTGTTTTTATTATATCATTTTATTTTATTTTTTCACAAGCGAGACAACTTTTGTGACTTCCAGTTTGCTTTTCTGCATACCAAGCTCCTTCTAAAACATTACGAAAATACGCCTATTCAAATATATAGAAAATTTCACCGCAAAAAAACAACAACAAAAAAAACTGAAAGTTTTCAGATAAAAAATCCGATATTTTTTTTTATTTCTGCTCAAAACATAGATTGTGGGAACTCGTTAGAACTGCCTCGGCGAGGCGGTTCTAACGAGTACCTCACAATCTATTTTTTGAGCAGAAATAAGAAAAATAATGTATACCACTGTAAACCCACGTTTTACTGTATAAAAGTGGGGTTTAAGGAGTTAAAATTATCTAGGTGTGTTTTCGTGATGAAGGGAAATAGTAGGTAAGCATTTTTTTTTTCCTTTTAGAGTAGACCCGTTTTCAGATGGGGACAAAACAACCGACAGAGTTACTTCCCCATAAAGTGCGAAAAAAGTAAAGACGAGAATTACGACTAGGTTATTTATATTAACCCTTCTCTTGCTGAACACGACATGCCCTGTCTTAGCAAACAGTGTAGATCCAGATCAGTTGGCGTCTGATCATTAAATCATTTGTTTGTCATTAAATATGTGAATTTCTATAAAAAAAAAACGGATCAAGTAATCTGATTGGCAGGAAATTAGAAGTGGGTGTGGCATCTTAATTTATTCAGCATGAGAATGGTTACATGTAACTATGCAGTAAAATTTCACTATTAAGACCACTCGAAATTAAGACCACTCCTCTATTAAGACCAGCTTTTGTCAGTCCTATTTTTTTTTATTACAATAAATGTCCTAAAACAATACACATTAATTTCTGACAAAACGACATATGCAAATGCAGTCTGATCAAGCCTACACTGTTTGCAATCACACTAAGTATTTTAAGAAACAACTGTATAAAAAGCAAAATTTAGGCAAAATAGTATGGAATAAAGTGTTCAAAATTAAATAAAAAAAAATGTACATATTCTATGTTCAATATTAAAGGCTGTATAAAAAGCAAAATTTAAGCAAAACAGTATGGAATAAAGTGTTCAAAATTATATATATATATATATATATATATATATATATATATATATATATATATATATATATATATATATATATATATATTTATATATATATATATTCTATGTTCAATATTAAAGTTTATATATATATATATATATATATATATATATATATATATATATATATATATATATATATATATATATATATATATATATATATATATATATATATATATATATATATATATATATATATATATATATATTCTATGTTCAATATTAAAGTTTCCATATTCCTCAAAAATACACCTTTTTATCCAAAAAAAAAAATGTTAAATAAATTGATATATGGTATTAGTATATTAGTAAAATAATAAAATGTGGCACCTGACAGCCTGTAAAATTTCAGTTAGTCTCTCGTTTTCGAACTGGATAAAAAATGAAATGATTTTAATCGTATCTCTGAATTAATGTTGCCAACATAAATTCAGGGATACGATTAAAAATCATTTCATTTTCTGTCATTCTTCGTTGCCATGAGCGGTGTTAGAGAAAGTGGCTTTGACTACAATGGAATTTCTTATTTATCCGCTCAAAAAAGTAGACCCAATGTTTTCTGCAGTCATTTGTGTATATGAGATATAAGTACGCCATTAAAGAGATATCAATACATAAGTATCGCAACTTGTGCTTGATCTATTGTTCCAGTCTTCATATGAACCGCTGAGAAAACCAGCTTTAACACATGTTCGAACAACAAAGGCACAGATCAGCCTGCGCATTAGCGCAGACTGATCAGCGCCTTTGTTGTTCGCTATAGCTAGTTTTCTTCGAAGCTTCTCACAAGCTTAAATGGAGGGCAAAAAGGTTTTCTGGCTCATAGAATTTGTCATTACAGGGCTATTCATTGATCTTTTTTTTTTTTTTTTTTTTTTTTTGTTTGCTGACCGTTCCAAGGCTGTTCGTCTTTGTTCGTAAGTCGATTATCGTTTGTTTTTTTCATTGTTTGTTCTTCAGCTCTTCTTTCGGTGCCTTAGGAAGGCTTTGCCGCGTGATTGTGATCTTTCATTTATATTTTAATGCTGGGGTCGGTACAGACAACCAACCCTTGGAAAGAGCGACTGAATCAGTAGGAGCTATCAAGTGCAATAATAATGGCATTCTCCTCTTGCAGAATCCTGCAGGGCCTGTCCTTCTGATCATCAACACAAATATTCCGACAGCCAAATCGCAGACCATTAAATTGCTCGTAGACGCACACACAAGAAAAAATGGCTTGATGAGAATGACAAAGACATCCAGGGCCCAGTTGTTCAAAGCGTCGTTAGCTTAACGAGTTTCGTTAACTGTTTTAGCAGATTCCATACACAATATTCTGATATTTTTTGCTGAAAAAAATGTGAGTAGCTTTTGCACTGCAAAGGCTACTCACATTTTTTCAGCAAAAACATTCAGCATATTTGTGTATCACTCGATTAAAATTTTAACGAATCGTCAAGTTAACTAACGACGTCGTTAGCTTTGAACAACTGGGCCCAAATGCTTTAGGACGAAAAAGCACTGCCATCGCAAGGCATACCTCAATGACATTAGTTCTGCTTCCAAGATGGCGGTATTCAAAATCATCTGCATGACAATCCAGAAGCAGCATTGGAATATGAAAGGTAGATTAATAAGCAGAAAACCGGAAGAAATCCAGTCTTTCACTGACAGAGAAACAATGCAGAATGTGGCATCTGATCAGGGTGTATACTGTTTGTCTTTCAGCCCAACAGTTTTAAAATCAACAACAAATAGTAAAATGGACTTGTTCAAAATTTTGGACAAAGGTGGAAAAGAGTTTTGGTGTCCCAATATTTTAAGTTAATACGGTTTACTGGAACGGCTATGTCTCCTAAAGGGGCTAAGTATATTAGGTTGCTTTGCAAGGGAGACAAATTGTGAGACTTTCTCTTTCTTTCGTGCACACCAAACCCCTTGTAAAAAGGGTTCTATTCTTAAAGGAAAGAATTTGCTCCCAGAGGGATCAAATTCTTTACTTTTAGAGTTGACCCTTTTTCAGAAGGGAAGCAAAACAATTTCGTCAGAGTTGCCGCCCCTGAAAGCGTGTCCATTTCCTTGAAATAAACATCCGTACTAACACACCTTCACTTGCCTGTTGCTTCATAAATTATGTGAATATAAGTTATATTAAGTACTATGATACAAGTTTATTTCCTGTTGTTATTCGTGAATTAAATAGTTGTAGGAAACGTTATTATTGTGTTAATTCAAACTAAATTAGAAATAAATTCTTTGGTTTTCTATTCTCAGGTCACAGTTTTATTGATTATAAAGTACTTGCTTCAAAAGGCTGTTAGAAAGAAAGCTATCAAAAATGCCTCCCTGGTTGATGAAAAGAAAAGCTTAACTTTTATGTTGAAACTCGTAAGGAAATTCTGTAACCTACGTTACAAAATAATGGATGGAAGTAGTAAAAAAAAGATCATTACTTCCAGTATACATGAGAAGTCAATTGACTTGTCATTGCTCCAGATGCACGTTATGAAAGGTCATGGACTAGTCCAATGTTATTTTCCGAGGACTGCACAACGTCGTAACCAAGTACAGTCGAATCTCAATAGCTCGAACACTGACGGCTCGTTCACCATGGCTAATTCGAACTCGGTTTCGAGTCCTTACGAAATTCTTCCGATAGATCAAGAAAACAAATATTTAAGTAAGCTTTCTTATTTCATTATGAAATTGTATGTTGTGTGTACTCATTAGAATCGCCTCTTCGAGGCGATTCTAATGAGTACACTCAACATACAATTATTGTGTAGAAAATCGATAGATTTCCCAGAATTAGCGATATTTTCTTCCCGACCTGGCGCCATGATTAACCTTCATTGGCTCGAACTATCCATGACTCGAACAATTTTCCGTGGTCCCAAAGGTGTTCGAGCCATTGAAGTTCGACTGTATTAGCTTGACCTACATTTAGCACACACTGTATGCTTTCTGTGAAAACTAATACTTGTTATATTTTACTCATCGGCCTAACATGCTGGTGCAAGGTTCGGCCATTGTCAAATTTTTATCCATCTATCACACCGCAATGTCCCACACATATGCGTAGGAGTAGGAAAGGGACCAGCCCCCAATAGATGAGACCCTGGGATCACAGGTGCACGAGACTTTGGCAAATGTGGTCAATGCAGGGATCATAATAATGGTAGCTAAAGAGTGTATGAAGCATTTGACAGAATCATTTACAAAACATTTGCTAAAGAGGTAAACTGGAGTAATTTGGAAGTCCTTATATGAATATATGGTTGGCCACTGGTTAGGATTTGTGTGAAAGCGGGTTTATTTCATCTCTCTCACTCCAACTCTACACAACCATTTTCGGTACCTGGGAAGGGTGCACTTTGTGACATGGGTAAACGTCATTTCTATTTTGTGCGAAAAGTGTGTCACTCGGGTATTAGTAAATACACAATAAATGTAAACTTAATACAAATGTAAGCATTTATTCAAGCACAACCTCAGTTGGGCCCGCCAAGCAAAAAGGCGTCTTCGAACATGTGCATATCCAGATCATCTTGCACATGCGCAAGGTCTCATCCGGAACTTTGCACTCCCTTGATACTTTCGATAGTATCCAATCACTCTTGCAGCATACAGCAAAGGCCCTGATCAGACTGTGCATTCGGGTTTTCGCTATCCGCGCAGTCACCGAAGGCACATTTTCTCTCGGCGCGGCTCCAATTCACTCCGAATATTTGCGTACGTTTCTTAACTTACTAACACTAAACGCTCTAGGAAAATTCAGCAGACGACAAACCGATACTTTTACAATTTTTTCCCATATAAAAAGGAACTGACATTTCATGCAAAAGTCTCCTCAGGAGTCGATCTGCGTGAAATGCCTAATGCCATCTTCTAGGAAAATAAGAAAAAAAAATACTTCAAATGTCGTCTGCTGAAATTTTTATACAGCGTGCAAATCGTCAAAGTCATTATACTATCGGTCAACAAGCGGATTACTTCGTGCATATACGGACACCGGAGGGCCCAGATTAACCTGCGCATCCGCGCAGTGCATTAAGGGTCTCTGTTGTATGCTTACCAGAATCACAACAAAGACCCAAATGAAACAGTGCGTATGACGCATGATGATTTGAATCTGTGCATTTTTGCACATACTCAGACAGATTCTTGTTTCAATCTGAAAGAAAAATAAATTGCATTGAGGGGATTTGATACAATTCCGCCATTTTACAAGGGAAATAACTTTTGTAGCTTCCTGTTTCCATTCTTTATATCAATGCCCTTCTGAAAAAGGGTCTACTCTAAAAGGAAAGAATTTGCTCCCCTTGGGAGCAAATTCTTTCCTTTACGAGTAGACCCCTTTCCAGGAGGGGTCCAAATCAATTTTGTTACAGTTGCCTTCCCTGTTGGTGTAATATATTATCATTTCCCTTCAAACAGCCACTACTTACCATGTAAAAATCACATTCCATTTACTATAAACTGTAAGGATTTAAAACGAATTCAACCTTTAGTTCCATCTGGGCTAATACACCAGATGACAAATTGATTACATGTTTTATTTTCCCTAAAAACAGGGTTTGATATTTCATGCAAAGTGTATGTACCATTAGCATGAACTGTAAAACCATGTTTTCTGGAAAAATAAGATACGTATTTCAACATGTTGTCTGCTGATTTTTTTATCCATCATGCAAAGCGTTAAATATTAGCTAAAGACATTTTGTTTGATAGTTCATGTGAATCCTCCGTTTAGTAAATAAATAAATATCAAAGCAAAATTAAGTAAAACATCCCTTGTTTATCGTCTATTAAGTTCGTGGTATATCGACCGACAAAAAGCTCACAAGTATCAATTTTAAAAAAAAATCTTAACTTTTAACACCCTCTAGGCTAATTCAGCAGACGACAAATTGATTATAGCATTCTTATTTTTCCCAGAAAGCAGGTTTTGACATTTCATGCAAATTGTCTCCGATGGAGACAATTTGCATGAAATGTCAAAACCTGTTCTTCTGGGAAAAATAAGAAAAAAATATTTTAGAATGTTGTCTGCTGAATTTTTTACCCAGAGTGTTAAGCGTTAAATACAACCACGTTTAGCATTCTCGAGGCTGAATGAACAGACGACCAATAAGAGGTGTATTTTTTCCGTCAGAAAAAACGGAGTGTTTTCTTTTTTTTATTTTTACAAAGGAAAATAGTTGAATGAAATACAAAACACTCTTTTCAATACTGCTACTGCTACTACTACTACTATCGCTACTACTATTAGGCGGGCCCCCGTAGCCTATAGGTTAGGAGAACTGATTCTTAATCCATTCGGTTTCTCACCGCTGTGGTTCGAGCCTCGCTCGGGTCACATGTGAGAAAGCCAAGTTCTGCTTACGGATGGTCAGGTGGTTTTTCCCGAGTTCTCAGGTTTTCGCCCACCTTTGATGAACGATCGGCCCGATATAAATGAAATGTTCTTCGAGGGCAAGTCAATAAGTAACCAGCCTATCCCATTTCCAATTTACCGAGACACCCACGATTTTCATGCCTTGTTTCAATACATGTTTTAGGCCCGAGAGCAAAATTGCACCCTTATCGTGTCATTCACTCATAAGATATTGAATGTCAAATATGGCTAGCGATGCAAAAGCAAGCTTTTCGTCAAAAGTTGAGTACCGTGCTGTAATTCGGTACCAGTTCGGTACTTGTATTTGAAAGGGAAAACAGCTCAGGAAATACATTGCGAGTTGACCAATGTTTATGGGTCTTCTGCACCATCGTATGCACAAGTTAAATTCTGGGTTGGGGAATTCAAACGCGGTAGAACGTCTTTAGAAGACGAAACCAGGTGTGGAGGCCCATCAGATGCCACCGATGAAGAAATGTGTAACAAAGTACGGGATCTGGTGTACTCTGATAGGCGAGTTAAGGTGGAAGAAATAGCGAATGCATTACACATTTCCCATGGTAGCGTTTCAACAATTTTACATGATCGCTTGGGTATGCGCAAGCTAACAGCCCGTTGGGTCCCAAAATCCCTTAGCGACGAGCAAATGGCAACCAGAGCATCAGTATGCAGCGCATTGCTGAAGCGGTTTAGGTCAAAGGAAGATGATTTCCTTTCACGTCTGGTTACTGTAGATGAGACCTGGGTCCATTATTATGAGCCAGAGAATAAAGTTCAAAGTCGCCAGTGGGTAGGGCCGGGGTCTCCGAGGCCAAAGAAGTTCAAAACGCAACCCTCTGCTGGCAAGGTGATGGCAACTGTATTTTGGGACGCACAAGGCGTTATTATGTTGGACTTTCTAGCAAAGAAAAGTACAATAACAGGTGCGTATTATGCAAATTTGCTCGACCAACTGAGAACTGCGAGCCGTGAAAAACGCCGAGGTAAACTCTCCAAAGGGATTCTGCTCCAACAGGACAATGCGAGAGTCCACACTTGCAAATTGCAATTGATGCTGCTGAGCGGAATGGGTACGAGCTATTACCGCAACCCGCGTGTTCTCCGGGCTTAGCTCCTAGTGACTATTTCCTATTCCCAAACTTGAAAAAAAAAGATATACGTGGACGTGATTTCCGGTCCAACGAAGAAGTGGCGGCAGTTGAGGAGTGGGTCGGAGACAAGGACCCTGGCTTCTTCAGTTCTGGGCTGATGGCACTGGAACACCGTTGGTCCAAGTGCATCATTCTAGAGGGCAATTACATCGAAAAAGAAGAGATCGATCTCACCCTGTTATTGTATTGACTCGCCCTCAAAGAAAGGGCCGTAAAACCCAAATCCAAAAAAAAAAAAAAAAAAAAAAAAAAAAATAATAATAATAATAATAAGGGTGGCTGCTATTTCACTTTAAGGTTCAGCGGGCTTTTTTCTCTATTTTTTTCAAGCAGATGAAACTCCGGTTTTTTAGGTTTTCCTCAGAAAATAGGATTAGACATTACATGCAAATTATTACAAAAACTGTCACCAATTTCTTGTCTGCTGATTTTTCCTGCGCATGCTAAAGCTTAATTATCCCAGCTTTCTTACTTTTAGCGCGCTCTAACCGACTTGGACAGAAATAAGGTCCCGACCATTTAATAGTCGGGATCAGGGTGGTGGACGGTGAAGGGCGTTGTTTTGTTTGTTTTCTGTAAGAAAAATAATCGTGCTCGCCTACTTTGAGACGTCTCTATGTTACATTAAAACCTTTTTGGCTTGTGTGGGGGCAGGGGGGGAGGGGGGAGGGGGGGTTATTTCAAAATTCCAGAAGGCTACAAAGCCCATGAGGATGCAATATATGCATGCATAATGGCAAAGACAATACAATTATACATAACAGCAAATTCTACTACATATTCTTCCAGATACACTACAACTTTTGAGACGTAATAACGCTGAGGTGCGGAGAAGGTGCGTGATTTGTATACACATAAACACACTTCTATACATATACATACATACTAACACACATATACATGCATATATCCACGCATGTACATGCATATAAATACATAAACATAAATACATACTCGTATATATACATACATATACACATACACACAAACACACACACACACACACACACACACACACATATATATATATATATATATATATATATATATATATATATATATATATATATATATATATATATATGAGCCTCCTCATGACAAAACCAACAAAATGGAGTCTTCGCTGTGCGTTCATTGGGTAGCTAAGGACCCAGCTTTCTTCATGCGGACAACGAAGACTCTGATCAGACTAGGCGGATGCATAGGCTGATCTGAGTCTTCGCTGGGCGCACATGCCATTTTGTTGGTTTTGTCATGAGGTGGCTCAAATTTGAATACTCGTGAATTATGACAGATAAATTTACAAGGAAGGCAACTCTGTTCAATTAGATTTTGTCTCCCTTCTGAGAAGGGGGTCTACTCGTAAAGGAAACCAAATGCTTCCCGTAGGAGCAAGTTTCATTTCCTTTTGGAGTAATGTCCCTTTTTTCTGAAGGGATTTTGTGTGCAGCAAAGCAAACTGGAAGCCACAAAATTACCTCCCTTGTAAATAAAAACGTGAAAACGTAAAAAACTCTGTCAAAAACAGACGAACTTTGCCCAGTAGCAATCCCAAACCATCAATGCACATACCGAGTTTAGTGATAATCCATTGATATTTACTCAATTTTTCGAAGTTATTTAAGTTGCCCTATGCTACCATATGAATTCAGTATGCTAAATCGACATAGGCTTCTTCAAACTAAATTCACTGACCCGTAAAGGTCTTGAATACCTTTTGTGAATACATCACATGGTTAGTGTTATTTGATGATAGGATTCATACAATGTTCAAAACGTATTGGGATATTTTTTACCACACCGTCCAACCGGATATCTGTACTTCAGGTAGATACCTTGATGAGAGACAAATGAGCCAGGGCACAGCATTTTCTTTCTTTCTTTGTTTCTTTGTTTCTTCCTTTCTTTCTTCCATTACATCTAAACCTCCTAGGAGGACACAGACGGTGTACATTGTACACGCCGGGTTTCAGGATGAAGGCCTACAAGTAACCAATTTTTAATTACCTTAGGGTTCTTTAACCTGCACAGGGTGTGACTTTCCCTGCACAGGGGATCTCCAGTTAACGTACCGATCCGAAGGACGGCGCAGTCTTCATGTCATGCCTGCAAATGACATGAAAGAAACCTTGTTCGGACACCGAAAATTCCCTTGCCTAAGCTTCGGATCGATCCCGGTACCTCTAGCTCTAGAGTCCAGTGCACTCACCACTGAGCTACCGCGCCACCTCTAAAAGATTGTTAAAAGATTACCTGGAGGCATGTAATCTGTAAGAGTCTTCGCTGTCCGTTTGAAGACAATTTGGATCCTAGGCTTCCCACAGAGTGCCCCGGCGAAGACTCTGATCAGACTGTGCGCATGCGCAGTCTGATCTGAGTCGTCGCTGGGCGCACATGCAATCTTGTAAGAAACGCTGTGCCTCAGCTCAAAATATGGGTTGACAGACAGAATGTAAACGGAAATAAGTAAATATATGCTTATTTTAGATGTGACTTGAGTTAATACTGTTTGTAAAATTCGAAGATCGAATCCCAAAAGACCTTTTTTTTCTGAAAATGTCAGATGTCTGTAGATATTACAACAACCGCAGTAGATATCTTATGCAAATAAGGCTATGATATGGGCCTCGTCAAGCAAAAATGTGCCTTCGACAATGCGCAAAATGCACATTCAGATCATCTTGCGCATGCGCAAAGTAACATTCGGATCTTTGCTCTCCATTCATACATTCTGTAGTATCCAATTATTCTATTAGCGAGGCCCTGATCAGACTGCGCGAAGACACATTTTCATATGACACGGCTCATATGCTTTAAAAAGAAATATCCCAGTGATGTTTAATGTACCTTTCAACAGTATTTAAGGTCATTACTGACACCTGACCCTTATTTTTTTCCCAACAATAACATTTTGTCATATTTTATTATTCAGTTTTGTGCTATTATATTCTGACTATTTTACGTCAATAAAATAGACATGTTACCATCTGGTTTACCAGTTATGGCTCTTTAAAGTGGCCTACTATGTTAACTACTATGGCCTTTTTGGTAAAATTCTACTAACATGCTAAAATTCATTATTAGTTCATGAATATAGGGTAAAATCTTATTTTACTGTAAGTGATTTACCACAAAGGAATAAACAGAGCAAAACACACACTGAATACAAGTGTATATTTTTTATTTCTCATTTTAAAACAAGAAAATTCAGACAAAATCAGATCAATTTTAACAAGCATATACTGAAGATACTAATATGTAACATAATTCCTAACAATAGTTTTTCTTTAAACTTTTTCAACAGATCGAACTATGTATAAGATGTATTCTGACAGAGTATGAAGGTGAATCATCATGTCGTTTCAGCGGTATTAAACTTTATTTACCCCAACCCTCTAAATCGTATATATATATATATATATATATATATATATATATATATATATATATATATATATATATATATATATATATATATATATATATATATATATATATATTCTAAAGAAAATGATCATTATTAAGGATATGAATTTCATGACAATTCTCTTAATTTGCATATTCTGTTAACAATCGATGCTTTAAGAATATTAAGCATGTTGGCTACTCCTGTGTACAGTAAGGAACATGTGACCTGAAAATTTTCTGATAATACAATAGAAGTTACCCCACCCACCTCATCATAGCAGTAATTTCTAAAGATAGTTATGAAAATATGATACAAAATTTTACAAAATTTCACATACAACATCCATACGCAGTATGAATCAAAAGATTTCTTGTTGACCAAATTAATTTAAAACTTCTGCTGTCATGGCAACCAAAAACCTTAAAGATAATGGAAAATTACCATAAGAAGGACTTTTTGCTCATACAACAAAATTTAACCAAAAAGTTTCTATGAGTAGTTCTCGATAAAATGTAAGAATTTTGTGCAAAAGATCCGTCCATTTGATTGTTGTCATGGAAACCAAAAGAGTAATAATTTGGAAAAAAAAGGGATCAGGATCATCAAATATTTTTAGCGACGGCTTTTCTGTACCTTCAGAAGATTTTGTTTTTCCTGCGGTTGACACTCGCATCAGAACATTTATACATCATAGCTAGCATCTTGACTACTCCTGTGCACAATTAGGCACATGTGACCTGATTATTTTTTGAAAATACAATAGGCAGTTAGCCAAACCGCTACATCATACACAGAGTAATTTCTAAAGATAACCATAAAATTTGGAACAAAATTTTACAAAAAAATAATGTACAATATCCATACGCAGTAAGAAATGAAAAGTATTAATTTCAAACTTCTGTTGCCATGGCAACAGGAATATGCCTTAAAAATAATGGCGTATTACCATAATAAAGGACTGCTCGTAGTTCTTGATAAAATATATATACATGTATAAAAAAGGTGGGAAAAAGACCCGTCCATTTCATTGTCGTCATTGAAACTAAAAGAGTAATAATAATTTGGGAAAATAAAGGAACAGGGTCAATAAGTAGTTTTGCCTCAAGTTTACTGTAAACTTAAGCTTCCTTTTCAACAAAATTACCCCGCTGAGGCCCTCATCAGAAAACTGCCTACTTACGTCATTACATGTAACTGTGACATCATCGTGAAGTGTTAAAAAAGATAACCGATAAACCATGCCAACATGCTGAATTTCAACGAATTCTAATGAAGATTTTCAACCTTTAGATTTGTTTATTTCTTGCAAAGAGACAAACAAAGGATTTAATGACCTACCCATGTTAATCATAGTATACTTGAGAGTTTGATCAGCCTCTTCAAGTTGAGACCCCAAAAAAAAAAAAAACTGAAGGTAAATCATTTTATTTCCTGTCTGATTTTTTCTGTCCTCTTTTATATTGTTTCAGACTGATTTTTTTTTGCAATAAATCGACATTGTCAGGGAATATAGCTCTTTTTGAAAGGTCGAGAAAGGTTTAGGCTGGCGAGAGCACACTGCATTTTATCCGGGTATAATATATTGACCTTACATTAAATTACATTTAAGAACATTTTTCTTTTATCAAAACACTTCTACGCAAATAAGTATATGATAAAAAGAATGCAGCTCGTACCTCGGCCTGAGACAGACAGGCTGAGACAGCTCTTGTAATATTCTACTTTCCTACTTTCATACGAGATGATTTGATGAGGCCCCCTATTTCTTCCACCTGCCTTCTTGCCTCAGTCTTTCGGAGATTTTGAGTGTAATCCAGTTACTATGTAGAAAGTAGATAAAATCACGTCAAAAAAATATAAAATTCATCAAAACAAATCTAAAACATCGAGAGAAGCAGGGTCAAATATCATTAAAACAATCCTTGGTTTTCTATGTTCACGGTCTCGATTAAAAACAAAAACAAAAAAAAAACAAAAAAAAAAACAGTAAATAATTTTTGTGTGTTCGTTTACACGGAATGTTCAGTCGGAGCTGTGCGTCCGTCGTTAGAATCATTTCAACGTTAATATTTTTTTCTTTCCCTTTATTTGGTCAGATGAAAAACATTTATCTTTTTTTTTTCTTTTCGCTATTATATGCACGGTTGATGAGTCATACTACGCGGAAACGGATTCAGTTAGCACTAATTATTATATACTTGGTCTAGAAAAATTGCTCCTCTATTATAATCGAAAAACACCGTAATTTTCTCCCTTGCCATTCAAGAGTTGCGGTTATTAGTACCGATAATGACCTTTAGTCATATCGAAACGATGGGAATTTGATAATGAAATGATCGGTACAATGAAGTGCTGTACAGTCATGAAGAAAAGAACAGATACGGTTTATATTCTGGCCGCGCCATGCGAAAAATTGTGTTCCTGATATCCGCTTCCGTTGCGCATGCTTTCTGAAACATCTCATGGTCTTAAACATCTCACGCGACACCGGCATATGCGGACAGCGAAGACCCAGATCAGCCTGCGCATCCGCGCAGTCTGATCAGGGCCTTCACTGTCCGCTAACAGAATCATTGGATACTACAGAATGTATGAATGCAGAGCAAAGGTTCGGCTGATACCTTGCGCATGCGCAGGATGATCTGAATCTGCACATTTTTTGCGCATGCTTGAAGGCACTTTTTCACATGAGGCACCTCATTTTACCTTCTGAAATAAATCTGAAGTTATGCTACGATAAGCTTTGAAAACAAGCACCTCCAGAAAGTATAAGTTAGAATTCTGTCTTCTAAACTGAATGGCAAATAGTGTAGACCCAGTTCAGACGCCGCAGAACGCGGCGTCTGATCCAGGTCCACACTGTTTGTATAAGTTCATGTTTTTTTCTTGTTTTTTTTTTTATATATATAATAAATGATAATTATATAAACAAACCAGACCAACCTTCAGTTACACATCGACCTGTCCAAAGAAAGAGGCGGAAGAGTCCGCTTGACATAAATAGAAAACACGCCTATTCAAATATATTAAAAATTTCACCACCAAAAACTGAAAGTTTTCAGATAAAAAAAACCTGATATTTTTTTATATCTCCGCTCAAAACATAGATTGTGGATACTCTTTAGAACCGCCTCGCCGAGGCGGTTCTAACGAGTACCACAATCTATGATTTTGAGCAAAATAAGAAAAATAATGTATACCCCTGTAAACCTCAGTTTAACTATACTGAAAGGAAAAAGAAACGCAGGGTAAATTTTATTCCTAAATTTCATTCAAGTTTGAAAAAGTTTGTTAAATATTTTACTATGATTACAAAACGGTACATGTATGAAACAAAAGTTCCAAATTTCATTGGTTTGTGATCAACAAGTCTCGAGTTATTGAAGTTCATTTGTAGCTACCCCCCAAATCTTGAAATCAAAATCAAACTGGAAATCAATATCGGGTGTGCCCCCCTCTTGCTGCCGTTGCTGCCCTAATTCTCCTTTGGATAGAGTTAACCAAAGCATTGACAGTTCGCATCGGGATGTTATTCCAATCATCGATCAACGCATTCCTTAGTTGTGCGAGAGTTGCGGGGGGATTTCGGCGCTTCCTAACCCTTCTGTCCAGCTCATCCCACATGTGCTCTATTGGGGTCAAATCTGGACTGTACGGTGGCCATGCTAGTGGTGCGATGTTATTGTTTGCCAGGAAATCCTGACAAACTCGGGCAACATGTGGTCGGGCATTGTCCTGCTGCAGAATCAGATTACGTTGTTGCACAAGCGGGACTGCAACAGGACGCAAGATCTCATCCCTATACCTTACTGCGGTCATATTACCGCAACAATAATCAACTGTGATTTTATCCCGTGAGCAATGCCTCCCCAGACCATAACGGAGCCACCCCAAACCGATCCCGTTCGACAACACAGGCGTCGGCAAAGCGTTCTCCGCGACGTCGGTACACACGACGTCGACCATCTGCGCGATAGAGAGTGAACCTAGACTCGTCCGCCGTAAAAAGAACTCGTCTCCACTGCCTCATCGGAAATAGCCTGGGCGCATGCGCCGTCAACCACGCCATACGACGCAACCTACGTGCCTGGGTCAGAGGCAGACCAACGTATGGACGACGAGCTCGAAGACCAATCTCACGCAATCGACTTCCAACAGTCTTCGGAGAAATTTGTCGATTATGCGTACCTACTGTATTAAGGGCAGTTTCGGTAGCAGTGAGATGACGATTCCGCAAATGTGCCAGACGGATTGTCCTGTCTTGACGTCGCGACGTCACGCGTGGACGCTCAGACCACGGTCGGTCTGCTAAATGCCCTGTCTCCCTTAAACGTCTAACAAGACGTTCAATTGTTGAGACGTTAATCCCAAAATGATTGGCAACTTGCTGTTGCCTCTGACCCTGCATCAGCAACGCAATTGCCCTACCCCTCTGAACATCAGTCAATCGTACCATGATTGAAAAAAAGTTCAAAGTAGCGTAAAAATGAAAAGAAAAATCGGTAAAAGAATCGAAGAGCGTTGTGTATCGTTGAAGTGTACCAAATGGTGTGAGGAAATCTTGTGCTGAAGGTTTAAACATGCTTGTTTTGCACGAAATTTTGGCTTTCCGTATTGTCCGTGCAATGCACTGTGTAGTGCACGGTTGAATGATTTCACACACTGGGTAGATAGCACATCGACAAAAGACTCGTATACCCGCGGTTCACATTCACAGAACAATCTGTAAAAGTGTATGGCTATAGTAAACACCGTAAAAAATGGTTAAAATAAGAAGGAAAAAACTCTACCCTATGTTTCTTTTTCCTTTCAGTATATATAAAAGTGGGGTTTAAGTGGTCAAAATTATATAGGTATGTTTGCGTGATGTAGGTATGAATGTGATCTTCTGAACGAAATAATGCCCACACGTTTTGGTGGTCATTTCACCGATATCAACTCAGTATGTACAGCTGGTGCATGTTGACCTGTCTATTTGATCTCGGCTCGAGAATATGTACATGTATATCAGACTAATTCATGGCAAACTGGGCAAACGAAGTTGGAAAACAAGTGCGCTTTGGTAAAGAATAAGTAAGTCGTACTTACCTGATCAGAGAACTGAAAAGATGCCTGAATAAGGTTCTTGCAGTCCGTAGGCAATTCATTCATGTGGCAATTGCACTCTTCGGCGCTTGTTTGTTGAAATGCATGTAAACGCCATTGGCAAGAAATTTTTAGTGATGTCGTGACAGTGTCTGAATGTGACAATAGGAAGTGATATCCCTTTACAGTGCCTACCCACTGCAGTATCACGCCCCAGCCATATTGGCATGATACTACCACCAGCCATATTATACTGTCACCGGTGTGACCAGGCCTAGCTTTTCTACCTAATGCTGAGTGTCAAGACAAAGAACAGTTGGTACCATTTTCAGAAATTCTTAGATATGGCATGGCTGTGGCTTCAACCCAAAACATACCGATCCGAAGATGGTTTCTCTGTCAGCTGAGCCGTTCGGACGGGTCTTAGGTATTTTAATACACAGCGGGTGTGCTAAACCTCTCACTGAGAGAGAGTGGCAATGGTTGTGAATTGAAGCCATTATGCAGTGAGAAAACATAAGTATCTCGCTCACACGTGTCTGACTCCTGTCAGCTATTCTCGCATAATGAGGCGTCTCTACTAACTTCTACTTATACATCGTCCCGAAATTACTTTATATGTACATGTTAAACAGCAAATCATGATATTCAGTTGATCCATATATAGAGTGAAGATTATTGACAAACCATCACGAAAACATACCTATATAATTTTGACCCCCTTAAACCCCACTTTTATATAGTAAAACTGGGGTTTACAGGAGTATATATTATTTTTCTTATTTCAGCTCAAAAACATAGATTGTGGGTACTCGTTAGAACCGCCTCGCCGAGGCGGTTCTAACGAGTACCCACAATCTATGTTTTGAGCAGAAATATGAAAAATATTAGCGTTTTTATCTGAAAATTTTCATTTTTTTGGAGGTGAAATTTTCTATATATTTGAATAGGCGTGTTTTCGTAATGCATTTCTCACTGGCTGAGCCAGTCATTAAATTACACACACAAACAAACATCTCTGGTGAACTGTTGAAAGGGCGTAAATATTTTTTCTCCACAATGCCGTCACATCCTTTGGTCCATTAAATGGACAAGTTGTAAAGATAGCATATAAACTCGGCAACACACACCTTACAGCTTCAGCAGGTACCCAGCGGGCACACAACGTTAAAACAAGGACGATTCAACATTGCTCCAACGTGTTGACGTTGAATCAACGTTGAATCGACGTTGTTTCAACGTTGTGTGTCTGCTCTAGTTCTAGGATAACGGTCAGCTATTCGAGAAATCGGATGTTCTGGTGCAAACAATTGCCTTGTTTTAATGCACCAGAAATTTGTTGCAGAATTTCAATGTTATTATTACAGTCACTTGTGCTTGAAAACTCGTTAACCAAATTGCTTGTCCTATTTTGACCAAATTGTACCTCTGTATAAGGCAAAATAAAAAAGATATATGCGTGTTTCAGGTTACATGGAATTTTAAAATAGGGACGGTAGGTTGGAAAATATTTTTATTTTGTTAGAAGTTTTTATATGAGGTTAATAGGAAAACAATATGGCAGACCAGGGAAATCCCCCAAAAAGCTTAAAAAAACTAGGGTCGGTGGTGAAAAATTAGGCACGGTTGGGTAACCTGAAACACACATTTTTATATTTTAGGCCTAAATAAGATGGCATTCGTAATTGTTAACATTTATTCCTGACTTTGCTTAGTACTCGCGTCCAGTTGGTCTGTTACGTATACTCGCGTCAAATTGGTCTGTTACGTAATATAGGCAATTCTAAAACAAGATTTATTTCACTGATGTTTTAAGCAGAATTTGGACAAAGCAATTTTTTTTTGTTAGGAGCGAAATGGTACATTTTTTTGTAAGGAGCAAAATAGTGTTATTCGATGAATTAAACACCTCCAAAACAATCAGTTTTAAACAAATTAGAAGATGTCATTACAAAATTCGAACTGATATCTTAGTTTGGATAAATAGAAAAATTCAACTGTCAGCTTCACTTCTTAAAGTATTGATCACATATTTGTAAATTGTTGATGATTTATAATTCTTGACTTTGTTTTTTTCGTTACTGAATGAAAGTTTACAAACGGCGATTAACTGGTAATGCCTATGTCAAGTCTGAATGAATTAGTAAGAAGATTTACTGTAACACTGTGTAAGGCATGCACCCTTTTCACGAACTCGACAATGCCAATTAATATATTCAAATGAGGTGTCAGTCCAGTTAGCATTCTTTATAAGGCTGGCACGATTAATCAGATAATCGATTAACTGATCGATAAATACCGCAAAAATGATTATCATTACAGATTCGCTAATAATCGATCATTTGATTCGTCTGTTACTTTACCGTATTTACCCTTAGTATTCAGACACCTCAACACTTTACCATATTAATCTAAAATTTAAACAAGGACAATTTACTACCCACTTTAGTGTCTTAAATCGTTGGATCAGTGGCAAACAGTGTAGACCCTGATGAGACGCCGCGTTTTCGGCGTCTCATCTGGATCTACACTGTTTGCTCACAACTGTCTGGCCAAATGCATACAGTAAAATATGACATATGGTAAGAGTCATGCTCAGAGAGGCAAACTTATCAAATCTTCAGTGATTACTAATCGATTATCAATCACAATGGCAGCACTGATAATCGATTATGTTTTAGCTCCGATTAGCCAGCCTTAAGTTTTTATAAATCTACAGCGGGCTGTCATCGGCCCGTCAGCTACGCTGACGGGCCGATAACGGCCCGCTATAGATTTATGTAGAATTCTAACTGGGAGAAAGACAGGTCAATGTGCATCAGCTATACTCAGTGCTCGAGTCCTGAATACTGGTACATACGTTCTTCGATGCTCTTACGCAAATCTCGTTGCGGTATTTACCCTAATAACTGTGGACATATGATGTCCTTACCTAGACTGACTCCCGTATGACTTTCATTTATATCTATAACAAGGGGCCCACGGGCCACGCTCGCTCACCTGAGTGAAATAGCCACTGCAGATATGCAGATGTTATGGGAAGATCATCGTTTAATGATAGGATCATCATTTGAGCAGTTCTTGGTTTTGAAGAAGAAGAATGTGTTTTATTATTATTATATTTTACGACATATGGGCATGACAGTCAATGTAGCTTGGCCATTTGAAAAAACAAACAAACAAACAAACAAAAAATACTCTCAGTCCCGTTTCAACAGTAGGATCGGCATGAAATTTGGTGGAAATTGGCCAAGTGGTTTTTGAAGAGTTGTTTAACAATATCGCGATTTTATACATGTATACAGTATAGAGGCAGGGGAAGACAGCCCCCGCAGAATAAAATTTTGATTGTTATTTAAAGTCTTTGCAACTTCAATCATATATTGTAAGTTTTAGACACTTCATCTATTTTTGTCTTTCAGTTGTCGTAGCAACCAAACAAAAAGGCAGATAACCATAATTTTAGCTATTTTGAAATCCCACTATCCATGCAACATTCCTTCCTAATTAGGGAAAATTGCTCCTGTGGCTCTTTCAAGGAGTTGTTGTTTTAAAGTGTTAACCGACGGACAGACGGTCGACGGACAAAAAGTGATCACTTTAGCTCATCCTGAGCAAATATGGTTCACAACACTTCACTGGTTATGAAGAAAATGCAATTTAACCATTCCTTCATTATGTCTATGGGAGATTTATGTTTCCATGGCAACCAGACAAAGAGGCAGATTGATACCTTTAAACTATTTTGAACTGCTCTTACGCAAGCAACATTTGTACCAAAATACAGTCGAACTTCAATGGCTCGAACATCTTTGGGACCATAGAAAATTGTTCGAGACATGGGGAGTTCGAGCCACTGAGGGTTAATTATGGTGCCAGGTCAGGAAGCAAATAACGATAATTTAGGGAATTTTTTCTCGATTTTCTACACAATAATTGTATGTTGAGTATACTCATTAGAATTGCCTCGATGAGGTGATTCTAATGAGTACACACAACATACAATTCCATGATAAAATAAGAAAAAAAATCCCTAAATATTTGTTTTCTCGAGCTATTGGAAGGATTTTGTAGGGACTGAAAAACGAGTTCGAATCATCCACGGTAAACGAGCCATCCGGGTTCGAGCCACTGAGGTTATACTGTAGAGTCATACTGCTTCTGAGGTTTTGGAGGAGTTGTCATTTAAAGATTCCTTTGTTGCCATGCCAACTAAACAAAATTGCCACTGGTCATAAAACATATAAACTGGGTAGACAATTATCAAATGATCAGAATTGCCAAATATGGTTCACATCACATGGTTCACTAGTTATGGAGAAAATGCGGTTTAACCATTTTCCCATTATAAGTCTACGGGAGATTTCGGTTGCAATGACAACGAAACCAAGAGGCAGATCACCATAATTTTAGTTATTTTGAATTGTCCTCGCCCAAGCAACATTTGTACCGAATAAGTGTTACCAATATTAAAAGGTATTTTCCATTATAATTCCCTTTTTCGCTGCATAAAATCAAAATATGACACAGTCATATTTTGTTTTTTGTCAATCAATTAGGTGTAAGAATCACCATGCACTACCAAATGTGCAAAATAGGAACAAGGGAAATTTCCCTTGTTTGAGTCTTGTAACCAAGTCATAGCTTCGTTCCTTGTAACCTAATTAAGGGAAAGATTCGCCAGATATATGACAGATTGTGCAAACAAGAACAGGGGAAATTTCCCCTGTTTGAGTCATGTAACCGAGTGATAGCTTGTGCAAACGAGAACAGGTAAAATTTTCCCTGTTCTAGTTCAGTAACCTAGAATTAAGATTTACAATATATATTACCAATTGTGCAAACATGGGAAATTTCCCGTTTGAGTCCAGTAACTCAAGGGAAAGATTCACCATATGGTTACCAAATGTGCATACAAGAACAGGGGAAATTTCCTCGGTTCGAGTCTAATAGCCTAGAATTAAGATTCACAATATATTACCAATTGTGCAACCCAGAACATGGGACATTTCCCATGTTTGAGTCCTGTAACACAGCCATAGTTTAGTTTTTGTCACTAATTTAAAGGAAAGATTCACAAAACATATTATCGATTGTGCAAACAAAAACAGGGGAAATTTCCCCATGTTGAGTCCTGTAACCCAATTACAGCCAATGCAAACGAGAACATGGAAAATTTACACTGTTCGTGTCCAATAACCTAGAATTAAGATTTACAATATATACATCGTAATATGTATTACCGATTGTGCAAACAAGAACAGGGGAAATGTCCCCTGTTTGAGTCCAGTACCTCAAGAGAAAGATACACCATATATATTACCAATTGTGCAAACAAGAACAAAGGAAATTTCCCCTATTCGAACCAAATATTCTAGACTCAAGATTCATAATACCAATTGCACAAACAAGAACAAGGGAAAATTCCCCTGTTTGAGTCCTGTAACCCAGGCATAGCTTGTGCAAACGATAATGGTCGAGTCAATTAACCAAGGATCTAGATTCACCATATATACTACCATTTGTACAAACAAGAACAGGGAAAATTTCCTCTGTTCGAGTCCAGTATAACCCAGCCATAGCATTTGTTTTGTTATCCAATTAATGGAACGATTCACCTATTACATTGCCAGTTGTCAGAACAAGAACAGGGGAAATTTCTCCTGTTCGAGTCCAGTAGCCCAGACAGATTTTTTTTTGTAACCCCATTAAGGGAAACATTCACCACATATATTACCAATTGTACAAACATAAACAGGGGGTATTTATCCTATTTATGTGCAGTAACTCAATTAAGGGGGATCTGGCCACATTTTCACTGGTAAGTTTATGATTATCAGTACGAAACTGACAATCACGGATCTAGCTGAACAAAAACCAATGGTAATTTTTTCTAGTGTCAGAAGCATGTGCTGTTCCGTTAGTTAGCGAGTTATTTGTCATTCTTTGACTGTAAATAAAGCTCTGAGATCCAAAGCACTATTCCGTGCGACTTGGAAAGCTTGCATGAAACTGGATGACCCTGTTCATTAACAGGCAGCACTCAATAAATGTGCATGCTAGATCCGCCCCAAGTTGTTGTTTTCTAAGTGCACTTGATGACACGTTTTCAATGAGTATAACTGGCGGAAACAAACGTTTCTCATACTTTTACCTCTATCGGGCTGATTATTAAAAATCTTGATTTTTTGACCTACCTTTCCCCTGCAGCATCTTGTATGCATTACTATGATATAAATCTTTTGCAAATTTCGCAAATATAATTCGAGTTATCCGCAAAATAAAATAGGTGATTTTCCGGGAAAATTTAACAGTTATATATATATATATATATATATATATATATATATATATATATATATATATATATATATATATATATATATATAAATATATATATATATATATATATTTATATGCGAGGAGCATTTTTTAACTAGTGGCAACAACTCGATAAAATCTCGGTTGGCTCGTGCATATAAATGTGTTATATATCATTGGAAAGGATAAAGCTTTGCCGTCACGGTTGTATGATTTTTGCACGATTATTGAATGCCAAAATGAAAATACACGTATTTGAAAACTACATGGCAGTGTATAGTGGTAGAAAAATGGACGAAAATCAGGGTGACTTTAGAGAAGTATTGCAAAATTCGCGGATTACTGGGTAAAAGCGCATCAGAAATTAAGTCTGAATTGGATACAGTGTACGGATAGAATACTCTTCCATACAGAACAGTTGCCAGATGGGTATCTTATTTTAAAGAGGGTATATCTAGTATAAAGACGAGGCCCGTCTGGGTAGACCAGTTTCGACCATCTCTGAAAATGATGTTGCCTCTGTCCAATCTATTGTTCAGCAAGATTCACGATATACAGTGGAAGAGATAAGTGATTTATCGGGCTTGCGAACAAAAGAAGGATCGTGTGGAAAAGGCCTCTGTTTTGCTATCTAGATTCAAGAATCGGGACTCCCGCCGCTTGAGGGAAGTTGTGACTGGTGATGAAACTTGGCTTTATTTTTTTTTAGCCTGACAATCAGTTGAACAACAAGACGTGGGTAGGTGAAAACAATGAACGCCCCGTGGTATCTCCTCGAAGTAAGAATGTCAGAAGGGTAATGTACGCCTTGTTCTTTGGCAGCGATGGAATTGGGGCTCGTGTAGTGTAACAGGGACATTTTACCGTGACTTTGTTCTTTCTGCCGTTGTTACCACTATCAGGCAAAGCGCCCGAGGGCCGGGGTCCGAGGGATCAAATTACTCCATGATAATGCACCCGCTCACCGTTCTGCAGTGGTGAAGTCTTATTTGGAGGAATTTCATATTCAGGTCTTGCTACGCCCACCCTACAACCCTGACCTCTCTCCCTGTGAGTTCTGGCTAAACCCATATATCAAATCTTGTCTACGAGGACGTAAATTTGAGACGCGCAGTGCTATGGGCAGTGCGCTATACCAGTGTATAAACGGTATCCCTAAAGAACAATTCAAAAATGTTTTTTCCGAATGGATTTCCCATCTAGAAAAATGTGTACAGGTCAATGGAGAGTACGTTGAAGGTCTCAACTAGTCATTACTGCAAAAGTAAGCCGTATTTTCATAGCGCACAGCTGTTGCCACTACTTAAAAAAATGTCCCTCATATATATGATTGCTAACTGTCCCTGTTAGAGTCCAGTCGCCCAGTCATATTTTTTTTCTCTGTTTGATTCCTGTTACCCAGTCTAGGCTTATGCAAACAAGAAAAGGGGAAACTTGCTCTGTTCGAGTCCGATAACCAAGAATCAAGATTCACCATATACATGTATATTGTCGATTGTGCAAACAGTAACAAGGCAAATTTCCTCTGTTTGGGTCCAGTAACCCATCATAACTTTGTTTCTGTCACACAGCCTTTCCCTTGAAGAATAGGTCAGTGTGACTTACATTGCTTAGTCCAATCACAGGTCATTATATTTTTGATGAATTAACGTCATTCGCATTTTGTTGTCAATTTTCAATCAGCTTTTAATGTGTGCTATTGTCTGCGAAAAGTAGATCAAGCATTTTTGTGGAAGCTAATATTTGTTATTACTATCTTTAACCGGGACTGAAGAGGATAGTTGGAATGTTCGCTGTTAGAATCTTCAAAGTTTATTCGGTATATTGCGCCCTGTGTAGATTCTTCAAAGTCCAGCAATTAACTTGTTCATCGATCAGATACTCTTTAACCTTTACCACTCTCTGGGCTTATTCAGCAGACGACAAATTGATGATAATCTAAAATTCGTCGATTTTTATCCCCAGACCGAATAGGTCCGGAAGATAGAGCAGTCAGCCTGGCGTCCGAAGACGCATTCTTTTTCGCTCCATAACTTTCATGCCCTTAGAAGTATTTTGATAATATTTGGTAGGGATGAAGAGGAGGACCAGTAGGTGTGCCGCGTTCAAGAGAGACAACTATCACTTTCTTCATTATGCAGTTATGTCTCCTGAAGCCAAAATATTGTGCAGGTTATAAGTTATAACTTCCATATTGAGAATTTGATATTTGGTAGGGACGTATATCAGATCAAGTAGGAGTGTGGCATGCACGAAGATCAACACTCGTTGTGGTCGTTTTTAGTTACCTCCCCGGAATGAATATCTAAGCCAAATTTTTGTGCGCGCCATAACTTCTTAACGGTATAAAATAGTTTGATAATATTTATTTAAGGCATCGATAAGAACCTGTAGGCGTGTTGCCGACAAGAGAAACAACTCTTACTTTCTTCGTTATATAATTGTCCGCTGAAGCCGAAATATTGTGCAGGCCATAACTCCCACACTGTTTGAGACAATTTGAAAATATTGGGGAGGTGTCATTTATAGAGAAGAATATCTCTTGCTTTGTTCCATTTCTAGTTATCTCCCCTGAACGAATTTCTAGGCCAAATTCTTGTGCACTCCATAATTAATGGATTGAAATGTTTTGATAATATTTGGTAGAGACATAAAGACCAAAATGCGTGTCGTGTGCAAGAGTCCTCTCACTTTCCCCATTATGTACTTATCTCCCCTGAAGCCGAAATATTGTGCAGGCCATATCTTCCATACTGTTTGAGATAACTTGACAACTTTTGGTAGGAAAATATATCAGGTCAAGTACGAATGTCGCACGCAAGAAGGGTAACTTTTGCTCTGTTGATTGTTTGACCCTAATAAACAGACAGCATATACCTTTACGTTTACAAGGCATTTATTTTGGCTATTATTTGTGAATAAGTAGACTCACAAATCTAAAGTATTTGCAAATATTGTGTATCTTATATAAATACACATGGTCGGTATCTTGGATTTCCGATCCGAAGTGATTTATGCTATTTTGGATCTACAGGTCGCCCTGATACTTCCGGTTTCGAGTCGTTTCGCCCCCGCCCCCAACCCAACTTTTTCCACTCCTAGACGTTTCGCCCCTAAGACGCCCCCGAAGGCTCAAGGTGAGCTTTTGTGATCACTCACCGTCCGTCGTCGTCATCGGCGTCGTCGTCGTCGTTCGTCTGTCCGTCCGTCCGTTCACAATCTTTAAATAACATCTCCTCCTAAACCACTGATTAGATTTTGACCAAACTTCACAGGAATGATCCTTGGTTGGTCCTCTTTCAAAGTTGTTCAAATGGTTCCGGTCCATTGCATATCTAGGTCACAGGAGCTAAAAATAGATTTTTTTAACTAAAAACTTAAAAAATCTTCTTGTCAGAAACCACTGGACCGATTTCAATATAATTTTGCACAAATGTTCCTTTGGTGATCCTCTACCAAGATTGTTCAAGCCATTTGGATTCGTGAGAAAACATGGCCGCCAGGGGGCGGGGCTTATTTTCCCTATATATCTACATAGAAAACTTTAAAAACCTTCTTGTCAGAAACCACTGGGCCAATTTCAATATAATTTTGCAGAAATGTTCCTTTGGTGGTCCTCTACGAAGATTGTTCAAGCCATTTGGATTCGTCAAAAAACATGGCCGCCAGGGGGCGGGGCTTCTTTTCCCTATATAATCTATGTAGAAAACTTTCAAAATCTTCTTGTCAGAAACCACTGTACCGATTTCTATATAATTTTGCAGAAATGTTCCTTTGGCGATCCTTTACTAAGATTGTTCAAGCCATTTGGATTCGTCAAAAAAACATGGCCGCCAGGGGGCGGGGCTTATTTTCCGTATATATCTATATAGAGAACTTTAAAAATCTTCTTGTCAGAAACCACTGGATCGATTTCAATATAATTTTGCAGAAATGTCTGTTTGGTGATCCTCTACGAAGATTGTTCAAGCCATTTGGATTCGTCAAAAAACATGGCCGCCAGGGGGCGGGGCTTACTTTCCTTATATATCTATTTAGAAAAGTTTAAAAATCTTCTTGTCAGAAACCAATGGACCAATTTCAATATAACTGGGCAGGATTGTTGCTTTGGTGACCCTCTACTAAGATTGTTCAAGCTGTCATGATTCGTCAAAAAACATGGCCGCTAGGGGGCGGGGCATATTTTCCCTATATATCTATAAAGAAAACTTTAAAAATCTTCTCGTAAGAAACAGTTGGCTCGAGTTTAATGTAACTTGACAGGAATGTTGCTTTGGTGACCCTCTACCAAGCCATCATGATTCGTCAAAAAACATTGCCGCTAGGGGGTGGGGCTTATTTTCCCTATATATCTATAAAGAAAACTTTAAAAATCTTCTTGTCAGAAACCACTGGACCGATTTCATTATAACCTGGTAGAAATCTTTCCTTGTTGACCCTCTACCAAGATTGTTCAAGTTATCATGATTCGTCAAAAAACATGGCCGCCAGGGGTGTGTGTGTGTGTGTGGGGGGGGGGGGGGGGGGGCGCTTATTTTCCCAATATATCTAGATAGAAAAGTTTAAAAATCTTCTTGTCAGAAGCCAATGGACCGATTTCAATATAACTTGGCAAGAATGTTTCTTTTTGTGACCCTCTACCAAGATTGTTCAAGCCATCATGATTCGTCAAAAAACATGGCCGCTAGGGGGCGGGGCATATTTTCCCTATCTACTATATAGAAAACTTTAAAAATCTTCTCGTAAGAAACCGTTGGATTGAGTTCAATGTAACTTGACAGGAATGTTGCTTTGGCGACCTTCTACCAAGATTGCGCCCTCATGATATGTCCAAAAAAACATGGCCGTCAGGGGGCGGGGCTTATTTTCCGTATATATCTGTATAGAAAACTTTAAAATTCTTCTTGTCAGAAACCACCTGACTGATTTCAATATTACTTGGCAAGACTGTTGCTTTGGTGACCCTCTACCAAGATTGTTCAAGCAATCATGATTAGTCAAAAAACATGTTTGCTAGGGGTTGGGCTTATTTTCCCTATATATCTAAATAGAAAACTTTAAAAGTCTTCTTGTCAGAAACCACTGAACCGATTTCAATATAACTTGTCAGGATTTTTTCCTTTGGTGACCCTCTACCAAGTTTGTTCAAGCTGTCAAAAAACATGGCCGTTAGGGGCTTGGAGCTTAATTTCCCTATATATCTATATAAGACATTTTATAAATCTTTTTGTCAGAAACCACTGGACCAATTTCAATATAACGGCAAAATTGTTCCTTTGGTGACCCTCTTTCAATATTCAGTTCAAGCCATCATGATGCATGAAAAAAACATGGCCGCTGGGGTGCAGGGCTATAAAATTTATACAAAAATCTTATAGCAGCTAACTTGGCTGAAACTTCAACAGTATGCAAAGCTGTTTGCTAAGGTGAGCGATATAGGACCATCATGGTCCTCTTGTTTTGTTTTTTTTTGTTTTTTTTTTTGTTTTTTTTTTTTTTGGATATGGGCAAGCAGAGTACGTAGCCTGAAATCAGAACGCAGCGTCACTGTTCATTTAAAGCTAAAGAAATTTTGCAAACTTAACCGAACAGTACAAATCTGCCACTCCTTATATTTATCAAAGCGCTGCATGCACTGGAGGCCTCAGCATGAGAATAGTCTTCAGACGTGAACAGGTTTTCATAAGCATTTATTCAAAACTTTCAGTTAGTTATTATAACCATACCTCTAGATAAGGAACTGTTTTTAATAGAAAAAAAAAATGGATATTTTTCTCATTTCTCCATGAAAACATATGTTGTGGCACTTACTAGAAGCGCCTCGGCAATGCACTTCTAATGAATACCCACAATATATGTTTTCATGGAAGAATAAGAAAAAAAATAAATCTGATACCACCCCACCCACTCTCCTCTTATCTTAAGATATGGTTATCCTATTAAAAGCTTAGTTGTAGTGTTTTTTTTAGCTCACCTGAGCCGAAGGCTCAAGGTGAGCTATTGTGATCACTCACCGTCCGTCGTCGTCGTCGTCGTCGTCGTCGTCGTCGTCATCCGTATGTCCGTCCACAATCTTTAAATATCTCCTCCTAAACCACTGATTGGATTTTGACCAAACTTCACAGGAATGATCCTTGGTTGGTCTTCTTTCAAAGTTCTTCAAATGGTTCCGGTCCGTTGCATATCTAGGACACAGGAGCTAAAAATATTTTTTTTAACTAAAAACTTAAAAAAATCTTCTTGTCAGAAACCACTGGACCGATTTCAATATAATTTTGCACAAATGTTCCTTTGGTGATCCTCTACCAAGATTGTTCAAGCCTTTTGGATTCGTCAAAAAAAACATGGCTGCAAGGGGGCGGGGCTTATTTTCCCTATTTATCAATATAGAGAACTTTAAAAATCTTCTTGTCAGAAACTACTGGACTGATTTCAATATAATTTTGCAGAAATGTTCCTTTGGTGATCCTCTACCAAGATTGTTCAAGCCATTTGGATTCGTCAAAAAACATGGCCGCCAGGGGGCGGGGCTTATTTTCCCTATATAATCTATGTAGAAAACTTTCAAAATCTTCTTGTCAGAAACCACTGGACCGATTTCAATATAATTTTGCAGAAATGTTCCTTTGGTGATCCTCTACGAAGATTGTTCAAGCCATTTGGATTCGTCAAAAAACAAGGCTTATTTTCCCTATATATCTATATAGAAAACTTTAAAAATCTTCTTGTCAGAAATCACCGGACCGATTTCAATATTATTTTGCAGAAGTGTTCCTTTGGTGATCTTCTACAAAGATTGTTCAAGCCATTTGGATTCGTCAAAAAACATGGCCGCCAGGGGGCGGGGCTTATTTTCCTTATATATCTATATAGAAAACTTTAAAAATCTTCTTGTCAGAAACCACTGGACGGATTTCAATATAATTTTGCAGAAATGTTCCTTTGGTAATCCTTTACCAAGATTGTTCAAGCCGCTATGATTCGTCAAAAAACATGGCCGCTAGGGGGATGGGTTTTTCCCCCCTATATATCTATATAGAAAACTTTAAAAATCTTCTTGTCATAAACGACTGGACCGATTTCAATATAACTTGGCAGAAATGTTTCCTGAGTGACCCTCTATCAAGATTGTTCAAGCCGTCATGATTTGTCAAAAAAACATGGCCGCTAGGGGGCGGGGGGTGGGGCGGGGGGTGGGAGCGGAAAAAAACTTGTCGTCAGAAACCACAGGGCTGATTTCAGTATAACCGCAGAAATGTTTCCTTGGTGACCCTTTACCAAGATTGTTCAAGATTTTATGATTTGTCAAAAAACATGGCCGCTAGGGGCGGGGTTTATTTTCCCTATATAATCTATATAGAAAATTTTAATGATCTTCTTTTCAGAAACCACAGGACCGATTTCAATATAACATTGAAGGAATGTTTCTTATGTAACCTTCTATCAAGATTGTTCAAGCCGTCATGATTCGTCAAAAAACATGGCCGCCAGGGGGCGGGGCTTATCTTCCTTGTATATCTATATAGAAAACTTTAAAACTCTTCTTGTCAGAAACCACTGGACCGATTTCATTATAACTTTGCAGAAATGTTTCCTTGGTGACCCTCTACTAAGATTGTTCAAGTAAGCATGATTCGTCAAAAAGCATGGCTGTCGGGGGCGGGGTTTATTTTCCCTATATATCTCTATATATAAAACTTTAAAAATCTTTTCAGAAACCAATGGACCGATTCAATACAACTTGTCAGGAATGTTTCTTTGGTGACCCTCTACAAAGATTGTTCAAGCCGTCAAGATTCGTCAAAAAACATGGCTGCTAGGGGGCGGGGCTTATTTTCCCTATATAATCTATATAGAAAACTTTAAAAATCTTCTCGTAAGAAACAATTTGACCGAGTTCAATGTAACTTGGCAGGAATGTTGCTTTGGTGACCGTCTACCAAGATTGTTCAAGCCTTCATGATACGTCAAAAACCATGCCCCCCCCCCCCCCACGGGGGTGGGGGGGGGGGTGGGGAGGGGCTTATGTTTCGTATATATCTGCATAGAAAACTTTAAAATTTTTCTTGTCACATACCCCATGACCGATTTCAGTATTACTTGGCTGGAATGTTGCTTTGGTGAGCCTCTACCAAGATTGTACAAGCAATCATGATTCGTCAAAAAACATGGCTGCCATGGGGTGGGGCTTATTTTCCCTATATATCTAAATAGAAAACCACTGAACAGATTTCAATATAACTTGGCAGGAATGTTCCTTTGGTGACCCTCTATCAAGTTTTTTCAAGCTGTCATGATTTGTCTAAACATGGCCGTTAGAGGGTAGGGCTTTATAGCTATATAAAACACTTTAAACCACTGGACCAATTTCAGTATAACTTGGCAGAAATGTTCCTTTGGTGACCCTCTTTTAAGATTCAGTTCGTCAAGATGCGTTAAAAAAAAACATGGCCGGGGATGTGGTGGGGGGTGGGGGGTGGGGGTGGTTGGTGCTATAAAATTTATACAAAAATCCTAGAGCAGTGAACTTGACTGAAGCTTCAACAGTAAATATGCAAATCTGTTTGCTCAGGTGAGCGATGTAGGACCATTATGGTCCTCTTGTTTTTGTTTTTGTTTTTTTTTTGTTTTTTTTTATTTGTTTGTTTTTTTTTTTTTTTGCAGCAGCAGCAAAACATGTTATAGGTTCTCATTAGAATGGCCTAATGACCATTCTTATGAGTACCCACAACATATGTTTTGCAACAAAAATGACAAAAAATAAAATGTCACTAAAATTATCTTCTTATCTATGGTTGTGAACTACTCCTCTATCAAGATGACAGGCAATTATTGCCCAAACATCCAACAAAATATTATTGAATTAACGCTTGGCACTAGGGGTAATGCCTATTTTCAAGAAGAAATAAGGAAATTATCATCAATTTGTCATCCGCTGAATATTCCCAGAGAGTGATAATGGTAACACACAACCCTTATTAATGCATATGCGAAAAATGGGTCTAATCCTCAAAATTATCAAAATAATACGGTTTGAAACGACATTTCACCCACCTCTGTTTATGCAAGAAGTACAAATAGCTGAAGTGTCATCTCATAAACACCTAGGCCTGGTTCTGTCCAACGACTGCACTTGGCACCAACATATTGATTACATAACTAAAAAGCATGGAACAGGATTAATATTATGCGTAAACTCAAGTTTAAGTTGGACAGGAGTTCTCTAGAAATAATATTTACAACTTTTATAAGGCCCTTACTTGAATACGGAGATAGTATGGGACAACTGCACACAATTTGAAAAACAAGAAATTGAGAAAATCCAAATCGAAGCCGCACGAATTGCCACTGGAACAACCAAACTTGTATCTCTTAATGCCCTGTACCAAGAAACTGGCTGGGTTATACTAGAAAAGAGACGGGAAAATCATAAACTTGTCATGTTCTATAAAATGTATGATGACTTCTCCGTCTTATCTTTCTTCTTGAGTACCACAGTCAATAAACAATCTATCCCAATACAGCCTCCGAAATGCAGATAGCCTACAATCTATTCAAGCTAGAACTAATCTATATTTTCAGTCTTTTCTACCATCTGTGGTAAGAAAATGGAACGACTTGTTCGAGAAACAAAACGTTCCAGTTCGGTTACTTCTTTCAAGAATTACTTAAACCGCAACAGAACGTCTATTCCAAAATATTTCTATACAGGCAATAGAAAAACACAAATCTTGCATACACGTCTTCGAACAAAATGTAGCAGCTTAAACAGCGATCGCTACTCCAAAAATATAACTGAATCTCCATTTTGCCGCTGCGGACAGGTAGAAAATTCGCACCATTATCTACTTTGTTGTCCGTTTTACACCGCACAGAGAAACGAACTCTTTAACGCTGTATCAGAGTTTCAAACAATATCGCTTAATCTTCTACTATATGGAGATCTATGCCTCTTTACCATACACAACAAATGTTCTTATATTTGAAAAAGTCCAAAAGTATATAAACGACACAAAAAGCTTTTAACTGTTGCAGCCATTTAAATAAAATGCTCCGTACATGCAACTCTGTATTGAAAAGTTAGTAGATTCTGTAGGATACTTACCAGGGAAGCGCTGCCCTTATCCCCCCATTTGTTTTTATCAAAATCCCTTAAGGTCTTGTGATATATTAAAGCGACTTCTACGACTGATATTATCAGCCTTAGAAGTGGCATTAGTATGAACCAGTTAACAGTTACGGCTCTTTAATTGATAATCTGACCTTACTGTCATTTCCAGTATTTTTTTTTTTTTTTTTTTTTTTTTTTTTTTTTTGCTTTCGTTATCTTATCATTGTTCTTTATAATATTTTTTTTTTTATATTTGTTTGTGTGTTTTTTTCTTCTTTTAATTCTGCATCTTTAATTCACATTCACAAATTGAGATCCATATTGTCTAACATTTTTTCCGTCACTATTTGTACAACTGTAATTGTTGAGGAGAAGAACTAAATAAGTAGTAATACTTTCGTTCTGGTCCTATTTCTTATGTGCTACAATGTATAATGTCATGTGATATTTGGAATATAAAATATGTTTAAACCAAACGACATTTTTCAGCTTTTCAGATACGCACATTCTCGTACTTTTCCATTCTACTGTCGGCTATCTATATCCGTAAACAATTGTCTTTTCTTTCAATAATTTGCAGTTATGAATAAGCCAATTCTTTGTCAAACAGTTTTGTACGATAGACATCGCATATCTATGAAAGTTTGTTGTAAATTTAAACCTAATTAAACCTAATTATAATGTTCAATTCCAAATATACATGTATTTTTATTTTCACGTTATCTTTTTTTTTTTTTTTTTTTTTTTTTTTTTTTAGCGTAGTGGGATGCATTGCAATCGGTACTTTGGTATTGTGCATTTTTTTTTTTTAATTTTTACTCGGGTTTTTTCGGTAAATGCTCTCACAAGGGTAGAAATTTTGCTACATGACTACTTCATATGGCCTTCGCGGCTTGCATGCCAAGCCCAGGCCAAAACTGAATTTGTCCAGTCTAGGCTCAGATCAGACGCAGAACGGGGAGTCTGATCAGGGTCACAATTTTTCACTTTATGTACAGGAAGTTTTGTAAGCGTACAAAACAGTCGGACACTCCTTAAATTTAAAATGGATTCGTCCAAATGCACGGATCAGGGCCTGTGTCTTTCCTAAAGAATGTGTCATCCCGTGCAGTCTTATCAGGACCTGTGATGTTCGCTTTTAGAATATGCGCATCGAGTCTTAACAAGGGCAGAGCTGTTCGCTGTTTGAATGTACTTGTACGCACAGTCCTTGCCGGGCCTGCGTTGTTCGCTGTTGAATAGTCAAGGCTCATTCTGTATGTATCACCCAATGTAAACTCAGATCAGACTTTGTGGACGTGCAGGCTGATGTAAGGCTACGGTGGTCGCGTATTTCATAAGGTTGTTTTATTGTTAATTATAAGTAGATATTCATTTGTGGTGTTTCGTTATTAAACGAAAAATATGATTTTTTTTTTTTTATTATTATTAATTTTGGAGGTGAACTTTTATATATATTTGAATAGGCGTGTTTCCGTAATGGCTACCAGGCACCAGAGGCACATGGAGGCAGCGCCAGAATAATCTGGATTAGTTTTACCCAGACCTTGGCTTGAAAAGGTGTGCACGCATAATTCATGCGTGTACTACCTCGCCTGATCGGACGATATGCATAAAGGTCAAGGTCTGTAAGTTACAGAATTTAGAATGTTCGATTAAAAGAAAAGAGCTTCATAACGTGTGTATTACTAATGCCCAATGTAATCTCACACTTGCTCAAAAATGCCACCAGCCCTCTATTTATTTATTTATTTATTTAAACAATGTTTAAAGAGGATGACACAATTAGCTATAAATAACTATTCTACCTTGTGGTCCTCTAACTAAAATTTATATACATATATACAACAAGACTTAACTAGCAGCTAAGAACTTCATGGAATAAAAGTAGCTTGTAGCGAAGTGAATGCTTATATAAAGTTTTTATCAAATAAAAAGTGCTAATAGGTATGTGCAAGTGATTTAAAACCAAACATGGCACTTAATTATATCAAAGACAAATCTGTATGTTATCACAGTTTTTGTAAGTGCTTTAAGATTTGACGAGCGCATAAAACCAATATCTAAAACAATTATGCTAAGTCATAAAAGCTCTCAATTCAGTTACAATAACGGTTTCAACGATAATTTTACTTATGGTATATAATTTAAAATCATAGTTAAAGACATTTTATAAGGGTTAAAATGTTGCTTTAAGAGATTGCTTAAAAAGGGCCATGGAGTCGCTAGCAGGAAGGACAGGTCGAAGTTATCTTCAAAATGTCCGCAGCTGCTGGATCAGATCCCTGACTGCAGTGGTCCAATTCGTTGCACCAGTGGAGATATCGTTGTAGATGTTTTCGTGGTAGTACTTGGATGTGGGCCCCTTTGCCAAGTACCACGTGGGCATCCCGAGGAAGTAAAGAAAGTAGGCTGGAAGATCCACGTTGAAGTTCGCTTCCTGTCCAGGTAGTCTGTAGGCCCTGATGATGATATATCTAGTCTTGTTCGGCAGCTGGTCAGTAACCACCTCATCGAGATCATATTTCTCGTGAAGTGGATACTCTCGTCCCTTTGCAGCGATCAGCTTCTCCCTGTCCGGTTCTTGCAGAGGCGACTTTACCCTGGGTTTCTTGGGTGGAGGCGATGGAGACTCCCTCCCTAGGCCCATACTGGAAACTTCTTTCATCTTAGCTGGTGAAGAAGGTTTCCGAGGTGACATAGATAGTTTCTTCTTCGCCTTCTCCGATACCACTTCCTTCCACTCCCCTTCCGGGGAATGGTCAGTCGTGGTATCGGCTGGAGAGTGGGTACTTGGTCCCTCTGTCGACGCCATGGAGTCTTGAAGTGTTGACGGTGTGGAACCCACCGCCACATAGAGTTCAACGTCCATCGATGTTAGCGTGGGCGCCGCCATCTTCTTTTCCGCCATCTTGTCCGCTATCTTGGTCTCGTGTCGGCCTCGGTGGCTCAGTTGGATGCTCCGTCCGACTGGAGACCAGGAGGTCGCGGGTTCAACCCCCGCCGAGGTCGGCAACATTCTTTCGTGGAGATTGATCATGAAATATTTTCTACAGTCATTCTCTCCCTTCCGCTGATTCAAGAAGAGCAGTTGTCAGTTTCTGGCGAAAGAATGTGCACAATACTGGTTAACCGCTTAGAGGACTAAGCCTGCCCAGTAAACGTGTGGTTAGGTAAACTGACCGCGCTCGACATGACCCCATTGGGTTGACTGGGCCGTAAAACCTCAACACAAACAAAATCTTGGTCTCGCCACCAGTTACACCATCAGATTGTTTCTTCGTCTTACTTGGTTGATTTGCCGCGACACTTGAGTTCGGGGAAGCTGCCAAGTTATTTCTAACTTGACAATATGCTTCCCTTCCGTCAAGCACCATATCGGCCGCCCAACAATAGGCAAATTGTTGAGCGCTAAGGCGCATACTTGTGGAACTTTTATGGTATCTATAGTACTGTCGTCTTCACTTTTTGAGAGTGGGTGGTTGGGTGGTGCGAAGGTGTCATGTATCTTTTGTCACCCGGGGCGTCCAGCTGATATTGGCTTATAGTTGGGCAAGGCCTGCTATCCTTGTAGCAGGTAAGGGTAGGGAGGTGATGTTTTTATTTCTTCTGTTTCTTCACTTTCATTCCTGTTTCTCTTTCTTCCCAGTCCCTCCCTTTCATCTCTTCTGCTCTCTCTTCTGTCTATTTTCTCCCTTTCTCTGGGAGACGACACAAAATGACCCACAAGGGTTGACGTGTCTTTAAACCCCAACTCAATCAATCACTTTTTGAGTTGAGACTCATGTCCCATTCAAGATAGAATTACAAGAGACTAAATAGTCCGATATCCATGACAGCACATTTGTTGTTTACATATTTCTAAATTATAATCCGCTTGTCCAGAAATTTATCGCTGTCCAGAAATCTGCTAATGTACCAGTTACACTTAAATTGACCACCTGCGGGATACAATTATGTAACCGAGGCCATGTGTTTTTTCTCATATCTGTCAAATCCTTACGACAAGGTATACTACATGTACAAAAAAAAAAAAAAAAAAAGAAAAGATGTACACTTTCTCCCATGGTTTTAATCATTCGTTAGCCGGCCTCGGTGGCTCAGTTGGATGCGCCGTCCGACTGGAGACCAGGAGGTCGCGGGTTCAACCCCCGCCGAGGTCGGCAACATTCTTTCGTGGAGATTAATCATGAAATATTTTCTACGGTCATTCTCTCCCTTCCGCTGATTCAAGAAGGGCAGTTGTCAGTTTCTGGCGAAAGAATTTGCACAATACTGGTTAACCACTTGGAGGTAAACTGGCCGCGCTCGACATGACTCCATTGGGTTGACTGGGCCGTAAAACCTCAACACATACAAACAATAATCATTCGTTACTTAGTTTAAACATTTTATTTCAAATTAATCAGTTGACATGCATTAGATATTTACATACAATGACACGTTAATGGGACTGGAATGGAAGCAACATGCTTATTGAATCCCTTTCCCGCTATCGAAGTAGAGAATGTACAATATTGGCAGGTCATGTGGTAACTAAATATATGCCGGTATACCCATGAAACATTGTTTCGTACTGATGACAATAAGTATCAGTAAAGAGGCATTTAACATCTTTGCTCAGAACAAATATTATAGTTAGCTAGGCAATAATATAATGTGGAAAAAAAGGAATGAAAAAAGTTTTTATGCAAACAGTGATAAATTAAAGGAATTTCGAAAAATATGCTACATGTAAAGGCGCACGAAAACAAGCATAATAGAGAAAGCAGCAGGATCATACATGTACGGGGGACCGGGAGGGGTATGGGTGGGGCGGAACGCCATGTGCGCACAATTCTACCACATTTCTTCTCCCCGAAAGATTAAATAATTATATTGAATGTTCAAGGCCTGATATGGTTACCCTGTAGTTGTATCATTAGTGCAATAAGTATGGTGTATAGGGTATTACATATCGGGTTCTTGCCAGCACCTGGCAGTCATGGTGTTAAAGAAGAAAAACAAATAGACATTACAGTAGTGACAGTAGTAGGACAGAATTAAGCACATACTAATTTGAATCTTTTAGAGTCTCTTATAAACTTTTGCACGTGTGAGAATATTCTGCTTTTTACATCGTTTGATAGGAAAATGTCACCAAATAACAGCACATCTATAGATACTTGGCATATTTGAGAGATGATATTTAACATCTCCTGTCGTTGCAGGTGATACGTACCTACGACACTGCAGAAAGTAATGCTCAGATGTTTCGATATCGCCACATGAGCAAAGTGGTGAATCAATAAGATTTCCAAGATAGATGTCATAGTTGACAACTGCATTTCGTGCGAAGGCGAGTATGTAATATTTGTGACTGCCGCTCTCCGAAGTAATAATACTTCGTTATGCTAGTGCTATCTTGATTTATCTGAGCTTTAAAAGACAGAATAGAAATCGAGGTTCTCTGTTCTTCGGGAAGGGAGTTCCATTCTCTGATTGTAGATGGTAGAAAAGATTTATAATATTGGGTAGTTCGTGTGTTGATTGTCGAGAAATTTCAGTAATAGTAGAGGGAATAAGATTTGAATGGTAGTGTGGCTTCAGATGAACCATCTTATAGAAGAGAACAAGGTTTTGTTTTGTTTTTTCCTTCTAGTTCCTAATGTCTCCCAACCAAGTTCACTGTACAGATTTTCTATTGAAACTAATTTTGTCGTCCCCGTTGATATTATGGCCACTTCGATTTGGATTTTTTTTCTAATTCATCTTTTTCATACTGGGTACAATTATTCCAAAACTAATGATTTGTTGTATCAGGTTGAGATAACATGCCATGTATCATCTTGATAATTTGTATGCCCACCTTTTCGATGTCTTTAAAGTTATCTCTGTTAACTAATGATTTGTTGTATCAGATGTGTTTATTTAACATGTGTAGTTGTGGATGTGCTGGTTGTCTTAGTTTTCGAGATATTAATAGAGTTTCTTTTTTGATTGGATTGAAACTCACTAACTAGTCTTTAGCCCATTTTTTTTATTTTTTTTTCTCATTACGAAAACACGCCTATTCAAATATATTGAAAATTTTACAACCAAAAAAGGAAGATTTTTCAGATGAAAAATTCTGATATTTTTCATATTCCTGCTCAAAACATAGATTGTTGTACTCGTGAGAACCGCCTCGGTGAGGCGGTTCTAACGAGTACCCACAATCTATGCTTTTTTCTCAAAATAAGAAAACTAATGTATATCCCTGTAAAACCCCAGTTTTACTGTATAAAAGTGGGGTTTAAGGGGGTCAAAATTATATAGGCGTGTTTTCGTGATGTGGGATTTGAGTTAAGAGTTTGTGCTGCCGTGTCAGGTTATCCACTACAATTAAAAGGCTTGTGTCATCAGCGAAAGGTCTAATGTTTGTTACATTCTAACTTGTAATAACGTAGACATAAGATGCTGTTTCTGTATTTACCCAAAGTATTCGGACACCTCAAGTATTTACCATATTTATTCTAAAATTTGAACAAGAACAATTTACTAGCCCATGTAGTGTTAAAAATTGCTGGATGAGTGGCAAACAGTGTGGACACTGATGAGAAGCCGCGTTCTGCGGCATCTAACTGGGTCTACAGTGTTTGCTCAGGCATGCCTGTCCGAGTGCATACAGTAAATAGGATATTCACATTTTTTTCTGTCCAGAAATATTTTAGTATATAGGGTGTAACGATGAATTGAGGCTAACAATGGGACTTGTTTCTTTGGATCACTTGCGCAGTCTGATCAGAGTATTTGTTGTTTGCTTGCATATCTTTTGTCCATAGAAGAACCATCTGGTGCGTAACTGTCATAATCACTGTCACAATTACAATCAATTTAAGTTTCCATTTTTTACGTGACTCCGCTCATTATAATAAGACCATAGTTGAGTTTGTTTATAATATGGGCACATGCCTCTAGGCTTTTAAAATTATTGCTTTCGTTAACCATGATATACGAGAATAGTTTTAATAACACAACACAACACAACACAACACAACACAACATAACGAATTTTATTTTGACTTGAGCATGGTACAGCTCATCGCCATACACATTTACAATCTGCATGAAATAATACATATAAGAGAGTGTCTTATAAACATACAAGTATGACAGCCTATAAGTTAAAGCCCTGAAGCTTTATCACTGTCTAAATCCTATTGCAGAAAAACAAAGATTCTAAATAACAATCAACCAAAAAGCAGCAGCAGCAGCAGCAGTAGTAGTACTAGTAGTAGTAGTGGTAATAGTAGTAGTAGAGTTAGTAGAAACAGTATTAGTAGTTGTAGTAGTAGTGGTGGTGGTGGTAGTAGTAGTAGTAGTCGTAGTAGTAGTAGTAGTAGTAGTATGCTAGTGCAGTTGTTGGAAGAAGGAAGCAGCATTATACTTCGCAGTGGTATTGGTAATAGTAATTCAAATAGGAGTAACTTCTCGCGCTCAGTGAGGTTTATTCATTTACAAAATTCCAGGTCCGGCTTGCGCAAGAAAATCGTGCAGCTGTAAATTCCGACAGCCAGTCACAACAAAAGGCATCGGCCTGTGAACAAAACTTGTCCAATCACCACTCTAGGTGTGGTCTCGTTTACCTGATGTAACCGTCTGCCGTCAATCTGTGAATATTGTGACTGGGAATATATATTAATATTAGTTTATCATGTTTATACTAGTTAAATTGTAAATGGAACTAAACAATATAAAAGGTAAGGTAGCTACTTAGTTATATCTGCATGTTAAAAGGCAAATACAGAACAAACATCATATATTTTCCCCTTTTATAAGATGTATCCGGAGAATTCAACTTTAAGGCGGGCGAAAGAAAAGCTTTTTATCAACACTCTAAGGCCGAAGTTAAATAGAATCAAGTGATAGGGACACGTGCCATCAGGGTATTCACTGACCAGACTTTATGATGATACCGTTTTCTAACAATTTAAAACGTAATGTTACTTATGCCGGAAGTAACGTCGTCACGTATTGTTGCTATGTTAACGTTTAATGTCTTCTTGAAAATCTGTTAGAACAGTGAAACCGCGGTAGAAGTTTACAAAATATACAGAATCGTGCGGCGATATCGGACTTTGTTGTTTTTCTATATACATGTATATATATATATATATATTATATATATATATATATATATATATATATATATATATATATATATATATATATATATATATATATATATATATATATATATATATATATATATATATATACAGTACATGTGTGTACATATCCATCAAACGCATTTATCACCTAGTCCTACTTGTAGTTGCTCCGAGGAAGTCGAAGATGCAGAGCACTATTTCCTTAGATGCTCAAACTTTAGAAATGAAAGAGTAACACTTTTTCGATCTTCCAGGGATTTCCATCCGTTAAATATCAATATTCTTTTGTTTGGAAATGAAAATTTGACAACTGATGAAAATACTACTATTTTCACTGCCGTCCAAACGTTTATTAAAGATACCAGAAGATTCACTGATTAGCCTGCTGCTAACTCAAGGCTAGCATGACAATCCATTATTATTTTATTACACTTTTTTGTTAATTATTTATTTTATTTACTCATCATTCCTTATAATCCATGACCTATTGAAATTATATATTGTATATCTGTTTTTGAGTCAATATTTGTTAACAATTAGTCTGTACGAAGTATTCAAATAATTCCTCTATAATCTGCTATTATCATGTGTCTGTATATTGCTGTAATAAAACTCTGTAGGGGGAGGGCCGTAACTAATGTTGGTAGAACTTGTGGCCCGACCCCATTACCTGATGTAACGATGCAATAAAATATGTTTATACTATACTATCAAACGCATCAGTCCCGAAACTCGGAACAAAGATTTCATTACGAAAACACGCCTATTCAAATATACAGAAAATTTCACCTCCAAAAACTGAAACTTTTCTGATAAAAAATTCTGATAGTTTCATATTTCTGCTCTAAATATGGATTGTGGGTACTCGTTAGAACCGCCCTCGGCGAGGCGGTTCTAACGAGTACCCACTACCCATGTTTTTCTCACAAAATAAGAAAAATAACGTATACCCCTGTAAACCCCAATTTTATTGTATAAAAGTGGGGTTTAAGGGGGTCAAAATTATATAGGCGTGTTTTCGTGATGTGCACACGAACCGCGATGATCCAGACCCGCATGATTACCAACACTGCTTGGTTGGTGTCCCCGCCACTCACAATGTGCTTGTATGTTTCGACACGAGGATATGCAGGCATCGACGGCCCAGCCCAGCTCCATCTGCTTAGTCTGGTGTGGACCCTCCATGCCCGCAGTGCACGTGTACATTATAAGATGAATATATAATATTACATAAGCCGAGAAAAAAAAAATGCAAAAACGACGCTTTAATCAGCGGAGACCCGGACCACCCTACACGCCTGCGCAGGCTGGTCCGGGCATCGGCTGTGCGCAGACGAGCGCCTTTATCTTCTATAGAAGATAAATTTAGTAAATATTCTCTGTTCTATATGTAAACCAATGTCGTTGTCCAAATGAGCATGTACATCACATTGCCTGTATTTGGGGATGAATGACGAAGATACAGACCGAACTGCGCTTCTGTGCAGTCCAGTCAATATCCACGGAGATTATTTGTTTAACCGCAGAACAGCAACAACCCCCGTATCTACGTCTGTCCTATATCCATACAGAACAACGTTCGTCTGATTTATATTCAGGAACGTGTTACTAGCGATGATGCGGACCTCCCTGCACATTCGCACAGACTGATCCGGGCAAACGCTGTGGCAAACAAATATACTACATACAGGAGAGGTTATTGTAAACGTGAAAATATGACAAAGTATGAATTTAATTCCTGAAGTTATATCATAAGTAAGGCAGCAATGCATAGTCATTATGTCAAGGCCGTCGTCGGCGGTCCGGCCGGTCCGGCGGCCATGGCCGGACCACTTTTTTTGCCGAAAATGGGTTTGGCCGTACCTATATTTTTCTACTTTTTTCGCCCGTTTTGCGGTTCAGTGGTCAAAAGTCGATAAAAATTAATAATTTAGGCGTGCCGCTGTCACTTATTTGTCTGCCGCAGGGTATTAAACCTTGATTCAATTACGCTCGTTATGAAAACACGATAATACGATACAAATTGTTTATTTGGTATTATGAAATTGACACCTGTATTAACTACGCTAATCAATATCAAAGGATTATCATTTGGTTTAAACATATTTTATTACATAATACAAGTACAAGAAAGTAACAAATTTGACATACAAACGATATAGGATTAGAACGAAAGCATATAAATACTTATAGAGTTCTTCTCCTCTACGGTGTATATTTCGTTGTTGACTTGAAGGCAGATTGTTTCACAGATCAAGGCAAAATGTTGTGGTTTATTTCATGTGAGAAGGTAAAATAAATTAGTTGACAAAACACACACAAAAATATAGAATAAAAAAAGAAATAAGAATAAAGAAAAAGTAAAAAAAAAATGAAAATAAATAGATAAATAATAAATAAATAATTCAATAAGTGTTTGTATTAAGAAAACAGTAATAAGAATCAAACAGTGTATAACAAGGTATATGAAAATGGCATTCTTGGAGAGGAACAACTGAGCTTGCATCCACAGGCAGACAATGCAGATATTGTTCAGGACAAGTTGTACCTGCAACATGCATTTACCACAGATTTAAAACCGTTTAGTGTCCAAAATAAATTTATGAACTTTCTCAAAAATGGCTTTGTTTATGTCAGCAGAGAGGTTTGAGCTGCCGTATAGCAGCAGATTTAAAGTAGGTGTCTGAACTGTAGAAATAGCATTCATTAAAGCTGTGCGTTGAGTTTGGTAATGTGAGCAATGGAAAAAATAATGCTGCGAATCCTCGATACTGCCACAACTACACAGTGGAGTTTCAGAGACATTTTTCAGGAACAGATCCAGATTCAAAGCACTGCAGTGAGTGCGCAAACGAGTGTGTAGGATCTGGAGACGGCGACTGCCAGTATAATAGTATTTCGGTGTTTGTTCCTTGTCTTTAGTTAAGTTATATTTAAAAGAGTTAACAGAATTACTTTGCTGGAGTTCTAATGGCAGATTATTCCATTCTTTGATGGCCGTTGGCAGAAATGATTGTTGATACTGAGTGGTTCTAGCATTGATTTCTCGTAGATTATTTGAATGCCTTAAATTATAATTAGAAACATTACTAATAGATTCAGGTACCAAAGAGGATAGGTACTGTGGAGTTAAACTGTACCTCATTTTATAGAAAAGAGTTAACCTGTGATTTTTGCGTCTCTGTTCGAGAGTTTCCCATCGAATTTCAGAATAGAGTGTGTTTAACGAAACTAACTTTGTTGCTCCCGTAACTATTCTGGCAGCTTCATTTTGTATTTTGTCCAGTTCTCGTTTTTCGTACTGGGTACAGTTATCCCATATGACATCGCCATACTCAAGCAACGGTCTTATAAATACAATATAAATGGTTTCAAGAGATTTTCGATCGAGTTGAAATTTAAGTTTTCTCATGATATTTATTCTTGTCCACGCTTTTTCAGATATGTAGTTTATATGTTTGTGCCATGAGCAGTCTTGTGAGAATACTATTCCTAAGTGTTTATGAGAGTCCACTTCAGTTATTTGTACATTTTGCATAAATATTGGGTGGGGGGGGGGGGGGGGGGTGAAGGTTTCTATTTAATTTACGCGAAATTAACATAGATTCAGTTTTTGGAGGATTAAAAGTGACTAGCCACTTAGCAGCCCATTGTGTTATTCTTCCTAAGTCAGCGTTAATACAAGCAGCTGCAGTGACGGGGTCATCGACGACAATATAAACACTTGTATCATCTGCAAAAAGTCGAATATTGGAACCTATATCAAGAACAATATCATTGATATACACAAGAAATAACAGGAGACCTAAGATCGAACCTTGAGGGACTCCAGCATGTATAAAAATCCAATCTGAGACAGCACCAGGCAGAACAACTCTTTGCTTTCGATTAGTTAAATAACTCTTAACCATTCTAGTTGTCCTGTGACACCAGCTGCTTCAAGTTTCAAAAGTAGTCCTGCATGCCAAACCCTGTCAAAAGCTTTGCTGATGTCACAGAAGACAACCCGCACTTCTTTGTCAGAATCTAAGGCCTGACAAAAAGGATTATATAAATATGTAAGTTGGTTGACAGTTGAATCGCCAGGTATAAAACCGGACTGGAGCGATTATCATTTGAAGTGTAGGCGCATCAAAGTATTCTTTAAAAAAAAACAAAAAAAAAAAAAAAAAAAAAAAACGAGACCGGGGATTATCGTTTGAAGTGTTGGCGCATCAAAGTGTTCTTTAATGAATAATGAGACCGACTTGTAGGGCTTTTAGAGAATCAGAAATCATAAAACAATACTGTTTTTCACGGCGGACAAATTCAAAAAATATGTATTCTTCTTTTCCCAAAGAAAGAGACATTACTTACATGAAATCAAACAATATGCCGACAGACCATTTACATATAATTTTTTTGAAAAAAAAAATGCCTTCATGAGTATTCTAAAAGGTACGGTCGCATGTGCATGTTATTCTTCTGCCATGGATATACCGCCGGATCCGAATGAACCAAAAACTTTCAAATTTCCACAACGTTCTTTCGGCGTTAAAAATCCTGTGAAAAGAAGTTTTCAGGCTTCGTGGTTTGCTAACAGAACTTGGTTGCACTACGATGAAACCAACGACCTCGCGGTTTGCCATGTATGTCTGGTTGCTTATAAGGACGGCACACTTAAGAGCAACACCATTGACAAAGCCTTTATTGTTAATGGATATTCAAACTGGAAAGATGCCAGTGTGTCGTTTCGAAAACAAGAATCGTCGAATTGTCATCGTGAATCCGTTCTTAAGGTGGTAACTCTGCCAAATACAACTGAAGACATAGGTGAAACATTGTCGACGCAGCACAATGAAGACAAGATTAATAACAGAGACTGTTTGTTAAAGATCCTGTCTAGTTTGCGCTTTCTAGGCCGTCAAGGACAACCAATTCGCGGTGATGGTGATGAGTCCGATGGGAATTATATTCAGCTGCTGACGCTTCGCGGGGAAGATGATTCGCGTATGCTGGACTGGTTAAACCGTAAAAATGAAAAGTACACCTGTGCTGAAGTTCAAAATGAGATGTTGCAGATTATGACTCTTTCCATACTCCGAGATATCTCCCAGAACATCAAAATCTCTGTGTATTATTCCATTATGGCTGATGAAACAACTGATGTGTCAAACCGTGAACAGTGTGCGTTTGTACTCAGACATGTTGATGACGATCTCGTAGCTCATGAAGATTTCATTGGACTCTACAAAGTTGATTCCATTGATTCGGATACTTTGACAAAGACGATTGAGGACTGTCTGCTCCGCATGAATCTTTCGTTGAACAATTGTCGTGGTCAGTGTTACGGTGGTGCAAGCAACATGTCTGGAGCAAAGAACGATGTTGCGAAGAGAATCAGTGAAAAAGAACCGCGAGCAGTTTACACAAACTGCTTCGGACATGCCCTAAATTTGGCTTTTGGAGACACTGTGAAACAATCAAAAATCACGCGTGACGCTTTGGATACAACCTACGAGATGTCGAAACTTGTGGCGTTTTCCCCAAAACGGGATAGTTTGTTTGAAAATCTGAAACAAGAACTCGCTCCTGAAACACCGGGTTTCAGGACATTGTGTCCGACGCGTTGGACTGTTAGAGCAAACAGCCTGCAGAGTGTTTTGGACAATTACGTTGTGCTGCAGGACCTCTGGGAAGAATCTTATTCAGACGTTAAGGATACTGACATCAGAGACAGAATCAAGGGAGTTGATGCGCAGGTGAAAACGTTTGATTATCTGTTTGGTGTCATGCTAGGACAGTCAATTTTGCGGCATACGGACAATTTAAGCACAGGTCTGCAACATGAGGATTTGTCGGCGTGTGGAGGGCAAACCATATCCCAACTGACACTTGAAACTATCAAAACTTAGATGAACGTTTCGCTGAATTCTACGATGACGTGAAAGCAAAAGCAGAATCAGTCGATGTGGATGAACCGTCAATGCCTCGGAGACGTAAGACGCCGAAACGTTTTCAGATTGGTGATGCTGAACATTTCTTTCCTCAGACAGAGCGTGACATGTACAGGCAGAACTATTTCGAAGCAATGGACCTAGTGATAAACTGTGTTAAGAACCGTTTCGACCAACCTGGATACAAAGTGTTCCGAAATGTAGAAAAACTTCTTGTCAAATCAGTGCGCTCAGACTTTGAGGATAATAGTGAAGAATTCAAATTCGTGACAGAGTTCTATGCGAAGGACATTGACAAGCACTCACTGAAAGTTCAGCTGGAAACTCTGAAAACGTACCTTGATCAGAAAGAGAGTGAAGCAGTCAAACTGTTCGATATATTTGATTATCTGCGTGAACTGAAATCAGCAATGCGAGCAATCTATTCAGAAATCGTGACTCTGACAAGGATATTGTTGGTGATTCCAGCGACAAATGCAACCAGTGAAAGGACATTTTCAGCATTGCGCAGAGTGAAAACGTACTTGAGAAGTACAATGACCCAGACCAGACTGAACAGTCTTATTACCTTACATGTACACAAAGACAAAACAGACGCCCTGGACTTGAAAGTTATCGCAAACGAGTTCATTGCAGGGAACGAACGGCGAAGATGTGTGTTTGGGATGTTTAAAACTGACCATTGAATTAGTAATTTAAAATATGAAAGCGCAATTCTGTTCATTGTGTACAACTATAAAGTACATAAACAAAAATGCAATCTATGTTTTGCAAAAGAAACAAAGAAAATAATGTTAACCTCTTCAAACCAAACCAAAGTTGGGTATTATTTGGGTATTATTGCTTAGGCTTATTGTCTTGATGTTTGAGCCCGGTCACAAATCCTATAACTCACATGCAAACCCATTGAAGATTCTTCAATGGGTTTGTATGTGAGTTATTAGACAGACATGAAGATACTGCATACAGCCAGTGAAGACACTGATCAGTCTGTGCTGGTGTGCAAGCTGATTGGTCTTTTTTGTCACCGGACCTACATGTATTAAACATGACAGTGACCAGGCTCAAAATTGTTTATATATATTATACATGTATATATATATATATATATACGTCAAAAAAAGAGAAAAGAGAAAAAAAGTATATAAAAAAAACAAAACAAAAAAAACACACACAAAAAGAAGAAAAAAAATCAGTAAAGAAGATAAAAAAAAAAAAAACGAGAAAAAAAAAAAATATAATAAAATAAAATAAATAAATAAAAAAAATAAAATAATAATAATAATAAAACAACTATAGCGGGGATATCTGTATCAGGATTAACTGTTGCATTTAGCAACTGTTAATATTGCTGCCACCGCCTGATGAGACCTACCGAGGGGTCGAAATAAATCTGGATTAGTTTTACTGGGCAACTGAGTGCCTAGTTATAATACGGCCGTCAGTCACTTATTTTTGGTTCACGTGACCTGAGATAGGTCCCACCTGAAATGAAAATGCGACAATAATCAACGCCGTGCCCCGCCTTTAATTCGTTTATTGGTCCACCTGTCATGAGCGGATTAATTAAAATAAATACTGAAATCGAAACAGTCTACCTTCTTCCGGACTTCCGGTTTGTTGTTTTGAATAAAGTTTGATAGTAATTTATTCATGCATTAATTTATTAACATAGTTTGATTAGTCATGCATTAATTTATTAACATGGTTTGAGATTTTATGCGCTTCATTACTTGGATTTGTCAAAATTTTAATGACTAAAAAAAAGGCACCGTATCTTGAAAACACGCCTATGTAATTTTGACCCCCTTAAACCCCACTTTTATATAGTAAAACTGGGGTTTACAGGGGTATACATTATTTTTCTTATTTCTGCTCAAAACATAGATTGTTGGTACTCGTTAGAACCGCCTCGCCGAGGCGTTTCTAACGAATACCCACAATCTATGTTTTGAGCAGAAATATGAAAAATATCAGATTTTTTTGTCTGAAATTTTTCAGTTTTTTGGAGAAGAAATTTTCTATATATTTGAATAGGCGTGTTTTCGTAATGTTTCACATCTTTTTTTTAATCAAAACATTTTATATTTGTTGACATTTCTGTATACATACTTTGGAGACCCTGAACAGACGCCGCTAACTGCGGCGTCCGCTCTGGGTCTACATTGTTTGCCTACGTCCAAAAATTGGACAAGGCATATATTTGTTAGGAAAAAGTTGACATTTGGATGCGCGTCCGACTGACGATCAGGGGGTTGCGGGTTTGACTCCATCCCCGCCCCGGCCGGGTCAGCAATATTCTTTCGTGGAGATTGATCATGAACTACTTTCTACGGTCATTCCCTCCCGTTCGCTGTTTCAAGAAGGGCAGTTGTCAGTTTCTGGCGAAAGAATGAGCACAGTACTGGTTAACCGCTTAGAGGACAAAGCCTGCCCAGTAAAAGTGTGGTTAGGTAAACTGACCGCACTCGACGTGACCCCATAGGGTTTACTGGGCCATAAAACCTCAAAACAAACAAACAAACATTGGACTCTTAGCTTATATTGGTAAGGTGCAAGTTGACATTTCTGCAAGCAAACTGTGGAGACCCTGATCAGACGCCGCTAACTGCGGCGTCCGCTCTGGGTCTACATTATTTGCCTACACCCAAAAATTGGACTCTGGTTTTATATAGGTTAGGTTCAAGTTGATATTTCTGCAAGAAACTGTGGAGACCTGATCAGACGCCGCTAACCATGGTGTACGCTCTGGGTCTACATTTATACATACAAAAATTGGACTGGGCTTATATTAGTTAGGTACTTACTGACATTTCTGTAAGGAAATTATGGAGACCCTGATCAGACGCCGCTTACTGTGGCGTCCGCTCGGGGTTTACATAATTTGTCTACGTCCAAAAATTGGAGTGGGCTTATATTGGTTAGGTACACGTTGATATTTCTGCAAGCAAATTATGGATACCCTGATCAGACGCCGTTAATTGTGGCGTCCGCTCTGGGTCTACATTATTTGTCAACGTCCACAATTTGGACTCTAGACTTATATTGGTTAGGTAAATGGATTATTATTAATCCATGTAGTTAATTAGCCATAACATGATTGATTTGTTTTTCTCTCGTCAATTCTTTAATGGCATAGATCAACAATTAAAGCAAAATAAAAAAATTAATCGTTACCTCTGAAGTATGTCGATCTTTGACTTCTGTGTGTGTGTGTGTGTGTGTGTGTGTGTGTGTGTGTGTGTGTGTGTGTGTGTAAGAAAGAAAGAAAGAAAGAAAGAAGAAATAAAAAAAAAGAAACTACTTTCGTCATGATGGTACATTCTATTTCTAGAATTATGGGTGTTGCCTGTGAGGAAGAGTTCTAAAATTGTATGGGCGTTGTTAGTTAGTAGAAATGACACTTTTTCGCAGGTCCGCGGTCATGAAAATCTTCCATTTTTTCGACTTTTCAAAAAGCCTTTTAAATTGATGAAAACCACCATCAGTTGACCCCAGGACACTTGAAATGTAAATATTTGTTCATTTGGGTGAGAAATATGCAAGTTTGTGAAATGCCCAAAAATGACATTTTTCTCGCAGGTCCGCGGTCATGAAAAACTTCAATTTTTTCGACTTTCCAGAAAGTCTTTCAAAATGATGAAAACTACCACCAGTTGACTACAGGACACTTAAAATGTAAATATTTGTTCATTTGGGTGAGAAATATGCAAACTTGTGAAATGCCCAAAATGACATTTTTCTCGCAGGGCCGGGGTCATGAAAACTTTCAATTTTTTCGACTCTCCAAAAAGTCTTTCAGAATGATGAAAAACACCACCAGTTGACCCCAGTACACATGAAATGTAAATATTTGCTCATTTGGATGAAAAATATGCAAGTTTGTGAAATGCCCAGAAATGACACTTTTTCGCAGGTCCGCGGTCATGAAAATCTTCCATTTTTTCGACTTTTCAAAAAGCCTTTTAAATTGATGAAAACCACCATCAGTTGACCCCAGGACACTTGAAATGTAAATATTTGTTCATTTGGGTGAGAAATATGCAAGTTTGTGAAATGCCCAAAAATGACATTTTTCTCGCAGGTCCGCGGTCATGAAAAACTTCAATTTTTTCGACTTTCCAGAAAGTCTTTCAAAATGATGAAAACTACCACCAGTTGACTACAGGACACTTAAAATGTAAATATTTGTTCATTTGGGTGAGAAATATGCAAACTTGTGAAATGCCCAAAATGACATTTTTCTCGCAGGGCCGGGGTCATGAAAACTTTCAATTTTTTCGACTCTCCAAAAAGTCTTTCAGAATGATGAAAAACACCACCAGTTGACCCCAGTACACATGAAATGTAAATATTTGCTCATTTGGATGAAAAATATGCAAGTTTGTGAAATGCCCAGAAATGACACTTTTTCGCAGGTCCGCGGTCATGAAAATCTTCCATTTTTTCGACTTTTCAAAAAGCCTTTTAAATTGATGAAAACCACCATCAGTTGACCCCAGGACACTTGAAATGTAAATATTTGTTCATTTGGGTGAGAAATATGCAAGTTTGTGAAATGCCCAAAAATGACATTTTTCTCGCAGGTCCGCGGTCATGAAAAACTTCAATTTTTTCGACTTTCCAGAAAGTCTTTCAAAATGATGAAAACTACCACCAGTTGACTACAGGACACTTAAAATGTAAATATTTGTTCATTTGGGTGAGAAATATGCAAACTTGTGAAATGCCCAAAATGACATTTTTCTCGCAGGGCCGGGGTCATGAAAACTTTCAATTTTTTCGACTCTCCAAAAAGTCTTTCAGAATGATGAAAAACACCACCAGTTGACCCCAGTACACATGAAATGTAAATATTTGCTCATTTGGATGAAAAATATGCAAGTTTGTGAAATGCCCAGAAATGACACTTTTTCGCAGGTCCGCGGTCATGAAAATCTTCCATTTTTTCGACTTTTCAAAAAGCCTTTTAAATTGATGAAAACCACCATCAGTTGACCCCAGGACACTTGAAATGTAAATATTTGTTCATTTGGGTGAGAAATATGCAAGTTTGTGAAATGCCCAAAAATGACATTTTTCTCGCAGGTCCGCGGTCATGAAAAACTTCAATTTTTTCGACTTTCCAGAAAGTCTTTCAAAATGATGAAAACTACCACCAGTTGACTACAGGACACTTAAAATGTAAATATTTGTTCATTTGGGTGAGAAATATGCAAACTTGTGAAATGCCCAAAATGACATTTTTCTCGCAGGGCCGGGGTCATGAAAACTTTCAATTTTTTCGACTCTCCAAAAAGTCTTTCAGAATGATGAAAAACACCACCAGTTGACCCCAGTACACATGAAATGTAAATATTTGCTCATTTGGATGAAAAATATGCAAGTTTGTGAAATGCCCAGAAATGACACTTTTTCGCAGGTCCGCGGTCATGAAAATCTTCCATTTTTTCGACTTTTCAAAAAGCCTTTTAAATTGATGAAAACCACCATCAGTTGACCCCAGGACACTTGAAATGTAAATATTTGTTCATTTGGGTGAGAAATATGCAAGTTTGTGAAATGCCCAAAAATGACATTTTTCTCGCAGGTCCGCGGTCATGAAAAACTTCAATTTTTTCGACTTTCCAGAAAGTCTTTCAAAATGATGAAAACTACCACCAGTTGACTACAGGACACTTAAAATGTAAATATTTGTTCATTTGGGTGAGAAATATGCAAACTTGTGAAATGCCCAAAATGACATTTTTCTCGCAGGGCCGGGGTCATGAAAACTTTCAATTTTTTCGACTCTCCAAAAAGTCTTTCAGAATGATGAAAAACACCACCAGTTGACCCCAGTACACATGAAATGTAAATATTTGCTCATTTGGATGAAAAATATGCAAGTTTGTGAAATGCCCAGAAATGACACTTTTTCGCAGGTCCGCGGTCATGAAAATCTTCCATTTTTTCGACTTTTCAAAAAGCCTTTTAAATTGATGAAAACCACCATCAGTTGACCCCAGGACACTTGAAATGTAAATATTTGTTCATTTGGGTGAGAAATATGCAAGTTTGTGAAATGCCCAAAAATGACATTTTTCTCGCAGGTCCGCGGTCATGAAAAACTTCAATTTTTTCGACTTTCCAGAAAGTCTTTCAAAATGATGAAAACTACCACCAGTTGACTACAGGACACTTAAAATGTAAATATTTGTTCATTTGGGTGAGAAATATGCAAACTTGTGAAATGCCCAAAATGACATTTTTCTCGCAGGGCCGGGGTCATGAAAACTTTCAATTTTTTCGACTCTCCAAAAAGTCTTTCAGAATGATGAAAAACACCACCAGTTGACCCCAGTACACATGAAATGTAAATATTTGCTCATTTGGATGAAAAATATGCAAGTTTGTGAAATGCCCAGAAATGACACTTTTTCGCAGGTCCGCGGTCATGAAAATCTTCCATTTTTTCGACTTTTCAAAAAGCCTTTTAAATTGATGAAAACCACCATCAGTTGACCCCAGGACACTTGAAATGTAAATATTTGTTCATTTGGGTGAGAAATATGCAAGTTTGTGAAATGCCCAAAAATGACATTTTTCTCGCAGGTCCGCGGTCATGAAAAACTTCAATTTTTTCGACTTTCCAGAAAGTCTTTCAAAATGATGAAAACTACCACCAGTTGACTACAGGACACTTAAAATGTAAATATTTGTTCATTTGGGTGAGAAATATGCAAACTTGTGAAATGCCCAAAATGACATTTTTCTCGCAGGGCCGGGGTCATGAAAACTTTCAATTTTTTCGACTCTCCAAAAAGTCTTTCAGAATGATGAAAAACACCACCAGTTGACCCCAGTACACATGAAATGTAAATATTTGCTCATTTGGATGAAAAATATGCAAGTTTGTGAAATGCCCAGAAATGACACTTTTTCGCAGGTCCGCGGTCATGAAAATCTTCCATTTTTTCGACTTTTCAAAAAGCCTTTTAAATTGATGAAAACCACCATCAGTTGACCCCAGGACACTTGAAATGTAAATATTTGTTCATTTGGGTGAGAAATATGCAAGTTTGTGAAATGCCCAAAAATGACATTTTTCTCGCAGGTCCGCGGTCATGAAAAACTTCAATTTTTTCGACTTTCCAGAAAGTCTTTCAAAATGATGAAAACTACCACCAGTTGACTACAGGACACTTAAAATGTAAATATTTGTTCATTTGGGTGAGAAATATGCAAACTTGTGAAATGCCCAAAATGACATTTTTCTCGCAGGGCCGGGGTCATGAAAACTTTCAATTTTTTCGACTCTCCAAAAAGTCTTTCAGAATGATGAAAAACACCACCAGTTGACCCCAGTACACATGAAATGTAAATATTTGCTCATTTGGATGAAAAATATGCAAGTTTGTGAAATGCCCAGAAATGACACTTTTTCGCAGGTCCGCGGTCATGAAAATCTTCCATTTTTTCGACTTTTCAAAAAGCCTTTTAAATTGATGAAAACCACCATCAGTTGACCCCAGGACACTTGAAATGTAAATATTTGTTCATTTGGGTGAGAAATATGCAAGTTTGTGAAATGCCCAAAAATGACATTTTTCTCGCAGGTCCGCGGTCATGAAAAACTTCAATTTTTTCGACTTTCCAGAAAGTCTTTCAAAATGATGAAAACTACCACCAGTTGACTACAGGACACTTAAAATGTAAATATTTGTTCATTTGGGTGAGAAATATGCAAACTTGTGAAATGCCCAAAATGACATTTTTCTCGCAGGGCCGGGGTCATGAAAACTTTCAATTTTTTCGACTCTCCAAAAAGTCTTTCAGAATGATGAAAAACACCACCAGTTGACCCCAGTACACATGAAATGTAAATATTTGCTCATTTGGATGAAAAATATGCAAGTTTGTGAAATGCCCAGAAATGACACTTTTTCGCAGGTCCGCGGTCATGAAAATCTTCCATTTTTTCGACTTTTCAAAAAGCCTTTTAAATTGATGAAAACCACCATCAGTTGACCCCAGGACACTTGAAATGTAAATATTTGTTCATTTGGGTGAGAAATATGCAAGTTTGTGAAATGCCCAAAAATGACATTTTTCTCGCAGGTCCGCGGTCATGAAAAACTTCAATTTTTTCGACTTTCCAGAAAGTCTTTCAAAATGATGAAAACTACCACCAGTTGACTACAGGACACTTAAAATGTAAATATTTGTTCATTTGGGTGAGAAATATGCAAACTTGTGAAATGCCCAAAATGACATTTTTCTCGCAGGGCCGGGGTCATGAAAACTTTCAATTTTTTCGACTCTCCAAAAAGTCTTTCAGAATGATGAAAAACACCACCAGTTGACCCCAGTACACATGAAATGTAAATATTTGCTCATTTGGATGAAAAATATGCAAGTTTGTGAAATGCCCAGAAATGACACTTTTTCGCAGGTCCGCGGTCATGAAAATCTTCCATTTTTTCGACTTTTCAAAAAGCCTTTTAAATTGATGAAAACCACCATCAGTTGACCCCAGGACACTTGAAATGTAAATATTTGTTCATTTGGGTGAGAAATATGCAAGTTTGTGAAATGCCCAAAAATGACATTTTTCTCGCAGGTCCGCGGTCATGAAAAACTTCAATTTTTTCGACTTTCCAGAAAGTCTTTCAAAATGATGAAAACTACCACCAGTTGACTACAGGACACTTAAAATGTAAATATTTGTTCATTTGGGTGAGAAATATGCAAACTTGTGAAATGCCCAAAATGACATTTTTCTCGCAGGGCCGGGGTCATGAAAACTTTCAATTTTTTCGACTCTCCAAAAAGTCTTTCAGAATGATGAAAAACACCACCAGTTGACCCCAGTACACATGAAATGTAAATATTTGCTCATTTGGATGAAAAAATATGCAAGTTGTGAAATGCCCAGAAATGACACTTTTTCGCAGG